>JABUIW010000172.1:286308-328794 GCA_013363375.1 Menidia beryllina | reverse complement strand
CTCTTTACTTACAAAGCCCCCAACCCCCAGCTCAGAAGCCCAAGGAGAAAACATTCCAAGTTAAATTATCCCATTAGAACAAAAGAGGCTCTTTACAAAAAAGGGGACAAAAGATGAAAAAAGGGAATTCCAATCATGTTGGTTCAGGCTTTGTGATACCAAAATACTGCAAGTGAAAGAGAAACTGCAGACCGGAGCATCAGGAGTATAACCTCAGGGCTGACGTTTTGTGTGGTCAGTTGGAGGAAACAACACAGACTGACTCAATTTGACCGTCTAAAACGCGCCTTTACAACACACAAATGTGCTTAATTTGCTGGGCAGTCAGTGGAATAAATAGCAGTAAGTCTAATTTATTGGTAAATACCACAACACATCCTGCAAAACTGGTATGAATTAAGAAAAGTTTAGCCAAGCACATATTTAGTGAAAAGATCAAACATGATTTCTTAATAAATCATGTTTGGTTACAAAAAATGAAGTTTCCTTGTCTGGTAAGTCACACTGAAATGGTTCCTGAGGGATCCGCTTTGAGGAAAAAGGTGGAGGTGTTTTAAACGCATGTGATTGTCTTCACATCTGTACCACTTTGATAAAGCAGCTGACGGTGGAGGAGGAGAGACGGAAGGGAGGAAGAAGTTGTGGCAGAATGCGTCATCTTCCCACAAGGTTACCGTGGGCTGTGATCTTTTAACCAGCCATGCAGGAATTTCCATTATAATTTGCCTTTGTCATGTCACCGACAATTTGCTTTCCACAGAGCAGACCTAAGAGAGGGATTTCACTTTTCTCATTCAAATGTGATTCCCAAACTTCCTCTGAAATGCATACAGTGACTTGTGCTATAGAATAAAAGTTAAATTAACCCTTTAAAGCCCAATCCAAGAATAAAACAAAACAGAAAATTACTTTTTTTGTATGAAGTCTTTATTTGGCCTTTTAACAAAATATGTAAAAAGAAAAAAACAGAAATACATTTTTAATATTAACAATTTATTACTATGCGATAAGTCCAGATTATTTTTTGTGTACTGTTCTGCCCCCTGTTATCAGGTGTATCTGGTTGTGTACAATAGGATTTTGAGCAAAGTTTTTACCATTAAATTATGCAAAAGGTGTCAGACGCAAAACATTTCAGAAACCGTATGTATCAAATATGATACATTTGGCATTACAGGGTTAAATGAGGAATTCCACAGCTAAACGTATCAGTAGAAAATCGTGTTTTAAAACTTGCACACACAGATTTTGATATGCAGCTGTGACATCAGGAGTTAAAGTTAATTCAGTTTTCTGAGGCCTGACCTGATCTGTGCCAAAACCTGGTTGTTAGGTAGCATTTCGCTTGTTAATGATTAATCGGTTTAGCGTTGTTTTAATGTCCTCATAGAAATTATAAAACTGTAAAATGTGTTTTACATAAAAAAGACTTGTTTACCAATGGCCTCATTGTGTGGACATAATAGGTTTAGGCTTATGTTATTGTATGAATACTAATCCAAATAAAAGATTCAAATTGAAAGTTATAGTCATCCATATTATTAGAAGTAGAAATCAATTTAAAGTGAAAGTATGATGAATTGAAATTGTTTTACTTTAGTTTTTTTCATTTTTTGAAGAAATGCTAAAATAGCCCACAAAGAGTCACCTTAACACGATGCTAACTTCTAACCTGGGTGGGGCATAATAGCCTTGTGAGTACTTGTTCCCTTTACTTGTCCCTCTTCCTGTCCCCTGAGAGTGGACTTTTATGATCTTGTCCAAGGAGAAAATACATGGGTTGTGGAAGACCTATAGATGGGATTGGAAATGACTTCCTTCATGCTTTGACATCAAAGATCTCACCTAACTCAGTGGGCAAACCCAAGTCTACAGAGTAGAAAGAAAGAAAAGAGTATGTTTTTTAAGTGTTCCTGCTTTTTATCCTTCCTCAATAGGTTAAACATGGCATGTTGTATGTATATCATAGATGATAACATTACATTTTGCATACTGCTTTTCATGCCATTTAGGAGTGCTGCGCTTCTTTTTTCAATTACATGTATTACATCGGGAACTATTAAATGCAATAACAATGGACCTCACCATAGATATTGATAGTGGCCTTAAAACAGCTCTAATTGCTCGGTGAAATCTTTTTTTTACTCTCAAAGAACCAAAGCAAAGTTCATATTCAGGATTTTTAAGAAACAGGCAAAACTATGATCAACAAGATGCTTTGAGATCATGTTGGCAATCCTCTAACTTCTCCTGTATTTTCTCTAGAAACTAAGAAGTCAAATCCTTCTTCTTTCAAAGTTTTGGTCAAACATTTGAAAAAAATAATTCCACTATAAAGATGAGCTCCGCTTTGCTTCATTGAATGTAACAAATAAAATGCTAAATGCCTCTATATCCACTGTGAACACGTTAGTAGTGAAATTAAAGAAGAATTTCAAAAAGCTCAAAACAACTCACAGCATTTTACAACAATACAACCTGACAAATGTGTTAGATGCATGCTCAGGGCGTCATTCTCTTATGTTCTGAACAGATTTATATGTGTTGTTCATAATATATCTCTGCTGGATAGAGATATCATTACAAACAGAGGGCTTCGTGTTGAAGACATTTTGAGAAAACAATGTATTACATTGATTTGCTGAATATTCCTGCGATGGAGTGGCAACCTGGGGTATAGATAATGGATTACCGGTTGACACAAATCTGCTGTGAATCTCCTTTCTCACTTCTCTCTGGCTAGAAAAAATTTTAAACTGAAACACTTTCAGCCAAAGAGGGACGCAGGAGATGTTGCAGTCCTGTGGCGTGTCAAGATGGATGATGGGAGAGGTTGAGTCAGGATACGTCGCTATTGTCCACACCGAGGCATTCCCCTCAAGTGGTAACTATTCACCGGGGAGATTTCCCTGTGTGTGCATGTGTGTGTGTGAGTTAAAGAGGGCGCGCTAACTCTCACTCCGACTTTAGCCCCTGAGCTCCTGACTATTTAGACTCAATGAAGGGGAGCACAGTTAGCCTTAACCTATTTAAAATGAGCACGCACAAGAATTTGGAGCGGCGCACACAGGCGGCTTAACGGCGTGGCATTTCTGGCAGAAAATGGAAGAACTCCGGGAGGGCAAAAAAAAAAGGAGGAGGCGTGCATGTGTGTGTGGCCTCGTTTTGGCCCCTCTGACAAACAATGCGCCATTCAGCTACAACAAAAACTACAAAAGTATGCCGCAGCGGCTACAAATTGTCAAAGGAAGGGCATTCAGGGGTTGAATTTCATGAAGTCACGGAGACAAAGAAAGATAATCTGACGAGGACAGTCTTAAATGTTTCAGGAGGCAGCTCAAACAAGATCATATCCCTTTAATATTTCACTTTTAAAACCGAGTGCGAGAAGAGAAAGCATTTTATTAATGGAAAATATGTTAACAGCTGCGGCTGAGTCATGACCATCATCCCTGTACACAGACATAATTCCACCTACATATTAAAAGCCCAGGAAACTCTCAGTCATGGCTTGTTAGTATTTAATGAGGACTGATGAGTGTTGATAAGACTGCAACAGAACCTGGGAGGCCTCAGGGTAGTCGGCAGCCCTGACTCCCTTTGAAAGGATGAATAAATAAATGTAAAAAGCAATGAATTTATTGGTGCAAATAGCAAGAGGCTTGTGCTCTTCCATCCATAATCTGCCAAAAAAAAAGTTTGAGGCCTGCCTTGCAACTGTGCTGCTTTTCAGCTCAAATCACACGTATTTGATAACTCATCAGTAACACAATAGCTTGGCTATATGGGCTAATTGGCACTGTGTCACCATCTAAGTGGTCCCCCACGGAAATATACATAAGGTACGAAGTCGGAAGTAAAGGCAAACACAGCCATTATGTGAGCCAAAACATCCAAAGACTTTTTTTATTTTTTTTACTCTTGACACTGACCAAACAAGTCGCGACACAGTGAGGCCTCTCAGTGCGTGCTCCACCTTTCCACTCGATGAGCTATAGGTTCAACCCTTGCCTCACTTTATCAGGCAGTAATTTGCTGCCTGTGTGCTTTTCGCCCCTTTTTGTGAATTTTCGCGTGATATACTGACTGCTGGAGTGCTCCGTCCTGGCCCGAGGCGTCCGCTGGGGCGAGGAACGCTCGACTTGACCTGCCCTCGGGTTAAGTGCGGTTGAATTGGGGTCTAAAAACATCCATCATTCAGCGATACACCGAGCAGCATTTTCTGTAAACCTAAAGTCACCATCTGCTTGAAAGTGTTAGCGAAAGCTTCCAAAGGTAGAATACGTCAATTTATCTTTCCTTGGAAAAAACAAAGTTAATTCCCGTGTTTAAAGCAGTCTTTACGTACATCAACAATCATGACTGTGATAAATATGTATTACTATAGGGAAATACTACTTAATGTCAAATCGCCTCTTCCAGCTGGAGGGAGGCTCCAGCTGCAAACCAACAGCTCCACATCTCAAACGGTGCTTAAATGGCTTCTGGGAGCATGTTGAAGCTTGTAAAATGACGAGCTAGGATGGGTGCATCCAAACTGTGGCTGCAACAGGAACTGGTCCCGTTGACCCCTGTGCTCGGTTCAGTTTTAGCCCATCCAAAGCAGGCATCTGTTTGAATGTCTTCTCTTTTTTATATGCATTATTCACTTGTTTTGGCTTAAGAAGTCCGCATTTAAAGCAACAATTGATTTCTTTCTGACATCTATAACTGTGGTAAATGTGGGGAAAAATCTCTGTCAAAATTATTTCAGCCCAATTTATTATATATATATACATATTTATATATATACATATTCTAAAAGAATTTAGTCAAATATGCCTAGAAGCATAAGGAAAAAAGGGAAATAAAGGAAAAAAAAGAAAAAAAGAGAAAGAAAAAGGAAAAAAAGGAAAAAAAAAAAAAAAATATATATATATATATATATATATATGCCTAGAAGCTTACACTTAAGTCCATCTTTATTCCTCTGTTATTGAATGAATAAAAAATAATGATAATTTGACCAAACTGTTACATCCGCTGTACCATGGTGTCTTCATTCCCCATTCTGAACTGTCAGGCTGTTTTCAGTGAGATAAAACACAGATTATTTCCCAAGTGCAAATATGCAATTCTCCAAAGTCCCAATCATCTCAGTCAACACGTAACGGCATGCCAGATTTCTTCTCTTAAATCAACACTCCTATGAGGTGGAACAAAAACAAAGAGCAGCTTTAAGACGAGTCTGAACAGACTTCATTTGTCTTAGACAAAAGAATGGAAAAGGATTTGTACACAATATAAATACAAACTACCTCCACAGTATCCGATCTAGCACAAAAACAGCATGTGTCTAAACCACAGAAGAAACTAAATAATAAGAGGTGAAGGAAATAATCTTGATCATATGAAATAATGTGAAAACAGTTCAATATCTTGAATCAGATTTAAGATAACAAGAGTCTATTAACAAGTAAGATGTTAAACTGCGTATAAAAAGGGAAAACCGCTTTATAAAAAGCCTGAGCCATTTAACATTTAGAGTTTACACTCTTTGCAACTTTAAAATTTTAAGCTTACAATACGCAATTGTTAATATTGTTAGTAAATTTAGGAGCCCCCAGTATCTGACACTCATCTGATGTTTCTGTGGTTGGTTTTATGATTGGTTGGTTTTGATCGTAAACGGAACTGGGAAACAACAAAATACCATTTGGATCAATCTAAAACCATAAACTCAATTATGTTTAATCAGAATGAGTGCCGTTACTCCACATGTGCGCTCTTTGTGCTTCTTTTACAGTCAGTGCACCTGTTTTATTATCATCTTGCCTATTTTAGTCAGTTTTTCTTATTACTTGGTGGTTAGAAATACCCATCCCCTACTATTCAGAGAAAAATCCCTATTCAAGGTTTAATTAAAAGTCCATTCAGAGAGACCATAAATGACCATTTCAGAGCTTTAAAGAATTTTGCAGAATTGGAAGGCTTGGTGAGTCAAAAGGTACATGGTGGGCACATTCCAAGACATGCTCATATCTAATAAAACGGAGGCCCAGCTCTTTGCTGCGCAGACTGTCCACTGACAAATTTCCCAGACCATCGGCATTCTTCAGATTCTCATGTCAGTCACACGGGACACATTGACTGACCACCTAACAACCTTGATGCGATGCTTTAAAAGGGAATTTGAAAGATTTGCTAGGACTTAAATTGCACAGTAAGAACCCAATAAATAGGTTTCACTGCAACAGCATTTGACATTTCACCAACTAAACAGATGTTTTGTGCCACCCGGAGAAGCATAAAGAAGGGAAATCTGGAACATACAGACTATAAAGTGCATGTCAAGGCATGTGTCAGAGAAATCATGGTCCAACATCCAACAGTTACAGATAATATTTAGTAGAACTCATAGTTCTAAGACATGAGGTTAAAAAATATTGCATATAGAATAATGGCATCAACATTCATATCATTGGAGGTATTCTCCACTGAGTATTACTTTCATCTTCCTGGCTACTTTATGCTGGGCACACCTAGAATTCTTTTTTTTTTGTTGCCATTTTCAACATTAAAAGTGACAAATGGAATTTGGAAGCTAGCGCCTCAGATTTTCTTTGATTATAACCTTTTTTGAGAGTCTGTCCTCCTAAAATGTTTTTAAAAACTTCATGTCCACCTATAATCAAACGTTTCCTGTGAGCTTTAAACCATCTGTTTTTCAGAGATTTAAAGGACTTCATCAAAACTTCCAAACCTTTTTTTTTCTCAGCATACCCTTACATTCAATGAATGCTCAAATTCTACCTGTCTAAACAGGCCTGTAATTTACAGAGCAGCTAGAAATGCTGGCAAAGCTGCAGATGCACATGCATATCCTATCAGCATATCAAATATGTCAAAAACGATTTTCTTTCCATTCCTGTTGTCATTGCTGAATGCACGCAGAAATAAAATCTTCCACTAACGGTGAGGGCAAAAGATGTGGAAAGAATGTGCTTACACATCTCTTTTCTGCACTCAATAGGTTGTTCAAGGAGAAGATAGTAGCTCTCTGAACCTTTCTCCTGGTTCTTTGAAGCCATTGGGCCTCAGTCGGGTGTTGATTGAGGCCCAAGGGGATTTCATGTCCACTTATGTAGATCAACACACTATAAATTAAGATAAAACATGTATTTCTGGTCCCAAATCTTCACTTTGAACGGTGGAAAATCAGAAATGAAACATTGTAAGGTACATAAAATAAAGCAAATCAACTTCCTTTGTAAGGAGAAAACCAAAATCCAAATCAAAACATGTAGCATTTCATTTATCATTTTCTCTCTAAGCTTTTCATGTGCTCTATAATGCCTGCTTGCCCTTACATAAAGAGCTAATTCTTCAGTGTTGCTGTCTTGGAGATGCTATCTTTCATTACTGTGGGTTTTTATGGACTGTTTGTGGTTGGTTTGAGGTTGACTTCCCCTTGTGGTTTTTGGTTATCCTATTTTATGTGTTTGACCTCGTGTCTTAACTTGAGTTTGTAGGCTTTTTTGTGTTTCTATTTTATTACCTTATTTCCTGCTCCTTGGTTTTAGTTTCAGTTTATCATCAAGAATGTCCTCATTTCCTCTCTGTGCTCGTTTCCTGTCTCCCAGCTGTGTCTAAACTCCCAGTTATCACCTTTAGTCTGCCCAGTTTTTTGGGTTAAGTTCTTTTCTCTAGTCAGATTTCTTTATTTGTTGTTGTTAACCTGACTTTTGTTGTGCTTTATGTTATTCTTTATAAATGAATTTGCATTGCTTCCTCATCCACTGTCTCGGTTAACCGTAATTGGCTCAGTGACGGATGATTCTTCAACCCTGATGCAATCACATTCACTTTCATGTGACACTGATGTGCCTGTAAAAACACCCTGCCAAAAAGGAAATCTATCATCTTCTAAGTAGGGTGTTGAAGGGGTCACAAACTTTTAGATTACGCCTAACAACATTGTCAAACACCCCTCAGCCAATTTTGCTGCCTGGTTAAAACTTAACCTTCATCTGACACTTTAATTCCCTTTAATGAGTGGAGACAATGGCTGGAAAGGAATAAAGGAACATGTTGCCTGTGGATATATCTGAGGCCCCCAGGGATACAGCAGAAGAGACATAAGTGGGACAAAGGGGGGGTATTTACCAACAGAACAATATCAAAACCTTTAATTAGCGCAGACCAAACTTGTAAGAGTCTAGGGTGCCAGCGTTTAATATTCCCAAAGTGGCCACTTTGTCACAAAAAGCCCTGAGGTCATGTTCTTTCTCCGTTTCAGCTTAAGGAAAAGCACAGTTTAATCCACGTGAAGGGGATTTGGTAAGGTGGTGTACAAACCTGATTTGAAACAAGTGAACTTAATGAACCTGCAGGGTAATGGAAGACTACCAAAGACTAGAGATACATTACTTATAGACTTTACATCAATTCTGATTTTCACTTTTTTAAAAAATCCTTATTGAAGATATGAAAAAACACAGAAAAACAATCAGAAAAATATGTGGTGATTCTGTGGCAAGCTAAATCTAAATTCAAATTCGATTGATTTAAAGAATCGTGTTATGATCAGGGACAGTAACAGTACTGCTCTGTACTTTCCACAGTCAAAAATGGGATGGGAATCATCTCATTTTGAAATAGAATGGGATATAAGCTGCTAACAGATCTGTGCCTCTAACTTAGTCATTGTTGCTTGGTTTCTTAGAAGTAAGACTATGTTCCTTAGAAAATTATTGTCATATTTTAGAAGACACTTCTCTCTACCTCTTACTTTTTTTTTTTCCTGCAAAGTATTTTTTAAAAGACCATACCATATCATAAACTTGAGGACAAAAAGTATTCACACAGATTCCAGCTACAGTCTTTAACAACAAATATCTCCCAGGTGACTCCCAGCAACCACAAAAGGAAGGGGTGAGTTCTTTGAGGGTGTGTTGATCGCAAAGTGGGCTGGGAGCTCATACAATCAGTAAAATCTCTTTTTAGCCAAAAGTTGATGTTGTTGTAAGTTGTCAAATCTCTCCATGCATCTGAACTAAATAAGTTGGAAAAGATAACAGACTTGTGCCCACTTATGCACTCAAGCAAACATTATCCTTCCAAGTGTTCTGTTTCCATCATTTTCAAGTTTTAGCTGATTATAGCAACCCATGGCCAGTCTTGGCTGTATAGTAACTGTAAGCTTGTACTCAGGAAATAAAAAAAGGCTTTAGTTAGAACACTGTTGACGTATCGCACTGTAATCATTTATTGTAAATATTCAACATTTATTTGTTATTTTTTTTCATATTTATGTAAAGGGTCAAGTGAAAACTTGACCATGAAAAAAATGTTATCGTCTCATGATTTTTTTTTATTCTTTTTTTTTTTTTTTGGATCAGGCCTTAAAGAGTTAATAAAAGTAGAAATCCTCTGTATGTGTTAATGATTTTTCCCATGATAAATCTTCTAACACACACACACACATCTTTTGATTTTTTTTTTAGTATAGAGTTTCTTTTTCTTTTTTTCTTTTTTTACCATCTGTTTGGTGTTTAACTTGGCTCAGACAACTTTAGAACACAAACCTTTAAGTTGCAAAACATGTACACAATCAAGACATTATCCAGTCTATGCAATAAACTTAGAAACTGAGGTTGTGAGACAACAGGGATCTGCTTAACTCACCTTTCATGGGACATTTCAGCCAGCCAAGTAACCACTGAGGATGGCAATTTGACTGCCACGGGCAACTTTACTGTCACTGTCTCAACATACAAACAGCCCTGCAAATTTTCTGGTAGACCTCTAAATTTTCATCATCCCCATGGATAGCCAGCGGTCCTCTTCTGAGGCTTTCAATGGATGGCACTGTGCCACCTGGCCCACAATGACCGGGAGTGAAAAAACAGGGGCAATTTATGGTCTGCAAGCTCTTAATGCACAAAACAATTAGCAACTTCAAAGTTATGAAGAACCAAAGCATTCCCCTTTGTGAAAATCCAGACTCAGCACATGCTCAGTTGAACCCAAGTCTTCCATCTTGCTGGACCATCATGCAATGATGTGTAAAGAAGCAGAGATGTTTCCACAGATATCTCCAAACCACGAGAGCACAGAGACACCTGCTGAAAGCAAAAACATGCATTTTGAAAGTCCGTTGTCCTGTTTTTATATTAAGATGCAATGCCACTTGCACCTGGAACACAATTCTTTGTTTGACATGTACAGTGAGGACAGGTCATGTAATTGAATTCCATACCTCCCCCAAAATCCTACTGCCATTAAAACCATACGAAAGCAAAGGACAGGAGGCACAGGACTCAGCAAATCCCTCTTTTGTCACAGGAGCTCTAGCCTTGATGGTAATCTCTTGGTCCCATAGGATTCTCCTTAGTTCACACCCCCATGGTGTGAGATTTCTGAGAGGGGAAAAAGAGAAGTGCCTACAGACATGGCAGCTCTTGAAGGACGGGTGAATGAGTGGAATTCAAGGATGCCTTGAAAAGCGGTCTGCACATCACGAGAGTCAATCAGAAGATAAGCAGACATGGAGAGCCAAAAGAGGGATATAACAGCAAAGTGAGGTTCGAAAACGCACAATGGCATTCCCAAAAGGGGCCTCGTGAAACGCTGAATGGTCTATTCATTCATTAAAGAGAAAAAAGAAACACACACACACTGAATCGTAGCTGGGGCTTGGGCTTGACAATGTTCATATCTGATTTTCTAAATCATTACTTCAGATCTAAATCCACACAGTACCTTTAAGTTGTGGAAAAAAAAGGTTGAGTAAACACGTAAGGCCATCTATACAGTCTCTGAGTCAGCCATAGATGGAGAAAGGAAAGCTGACGGTATACATTTCTTAGGACAAGAGAATGAAAATGCGAGGTGGGGAGGGACAGGTTCTCTGGTTTCATGTCTGTCCTTGTTCAGCAGGCTGTCAGAGAGGACTGGTGAACGCTACCTCAAGCCGAAGACTGGGACTAAGTGCCAGGTACATAGATCCGGTTTCCCTTACCGCAGCCACATACGGTTCTGTGGTGGAAAACTAATCTGCACCTGGTGACCATGGTAACCAGTTTTCATGAGACAACAGCCACCAGTGCTGACAAACTGACCACCCAGAGCAAACATTTATAAAAGAAGGTAAAAGCATTTTGGCGAGGTGGTTTGGTTTTGTGTACAGTACCCTATTAAGGTGGTAACAAGAACTTGAGCTAAAACTGTAAAAAAAATCACTTTTTCAGGTGCCCAATGTTTAAAAAATAGAAGACAAAGACATACGCAAAACGGTGAGACACATTGAGAGACAGAAACATTTGTTTCTTATACAGGTTCTGGAAGATTCAAAATGTTAATGTGGCACTGTTAAGGGTTTCAAAATTGGGTATAACATCCTGAGACCAGAAGCTTTATCTTTCCAATACAAGAAACAAATTTGCCTCATCACTTAATGCCCAAAGAATGCCGGATTTTAAATAAATTTGGTGTTTCAACCACCACAGTTTATACAAATATGGACATTTCAGTGTACAGAGTCCAAAGCATGCCAATAAGAACTGCATGCTCCAGAAACCATGATCAATAAATTGACATTAGAGCATGAGTAATTTAGAAAAACCTCTGACACCCATTTCTATCTGCGGCAACATTCCAAAACACATCATGGAGTTACACAAGGAGAAAGCCAAATATCAAAGCTGAGCAGAAATGCTGAAGAGTTCTCTGGTTTTGTGTTTATCTCACATGGAGAGAAAGTATGTGAAGACATGTTCTGTGGTCAGTTGACAGTAGAGTTTTAGCCGTTTGCAGTTCCACATGCCAAAGACAACAACGTTCATTTGGGGTGTTGAGCGAAAAGTGCAACACCCAGGATCTGTAATGCTTTGGAGCTCCATCATGGGTGACTTGTAACTATGCGAAGGTGATACAGATGTACATACAGGAATTTTGAGAATACATATTGTTTCATCTAGGTAGAATCTTATCTGCAAGACAATGTCAGACCTCATTCTTCACAGGCCCCAACGGCATGTCCTTACACAGTCAGAGGTTAGTGCTTGACTTGTTGCGCAGTTCAAATCTTGCACTCAGCAAGAATGGACAGATTCCTCTGAAAAATTCCAACCAATATTATCCTCAGGTGCCAAAACAGATATTAAAAGAGAGGCTTATTTACCACAATGATAAACAAGCTCCAATCCCTTTTTTCTGAGTGTGTTGCCGGCATGAAATTCCAGATCTACTTACATTTTCTAAATTGAATGATGTTGATAAGTGAAAACGATTATAGTAATTGGAGCTGGTGTCTATAACATTGGAAGGTTCAAGCAAAACATTTTTGGTTCCAGAACATATCAGGTCGCAAATATTTGACCACTGTCACATATTTGAAAAATGCCAAGTCGTCACGGCGCCCCACGTTCCAACATCCTCACGTTTTGACTTGAAACCTCAGAGAGCACAGAACCAAACTGGATCGTGGATTTTAAGCCGCTACTCTACGTTCTGATCTTCAACACAAAACCGGCATAGTCCATAGAGTCCTGTAATTTCCAGACCTTTACACCATACTCTGACATTTACCAAGATTACCTGGGAAAGACAAGCAAATAAGTGAGGGTTTCACCTCAAACAGGAAAGAGGTGCTGCGAGGCAAGGGAGCACTCAGTGTACCATTAGTTGTGGAGATAGTTGGGTGTACAGAGCAAGTGGTCCTACAAATCCTCTTCTCTTCGGAGCGCAAGCAGTAATTATGGTGTCCCTCTGTGTTTTCGTGCTGTCAACCCAATATTTTGACATCAGGGACAGCATGAGAGAACAGCTGAGAGGATCTGAAAGACCGAGTGCTGGGAGAACATAAAAATACAAATACCAGCTGTCAGCAGCATTCAGAAGGATGCTCTGCCCTGGCCTGAAAGCAGAGCTGGAAGGGGCAGCAAATGAGACCAAAGCATTGGTACATCGTACATGGTGTGATCCTTTCTATGAAATATTTTTGGCTTTGCTTCTGCTTCTGCAGCACCTGATTCAGTCAGCTCATCCCCTCCGAAACAGCAATGAAAAAAAAAACTTGAACTCATCGTATGGATGGCCCCAACAGGCGTGGCTCTGTCTTTGTGAGTCATTCAAAAGCAAACGCACTACGCAGCTGGTTAAAGGTTTGTGAGGGGTCAAACTACACTGAAACCTGAGAGTCAAAATTTATACACACAAAACTTTTTTTTTTCTAACAAGAGCCATTTTTCTTGGTGGCTCTTAGCATGGTAAAATGAATGGAATGTCTAAATGTCGGAAATTCATCACAAAAGCAGAAAAACGTAATATTTACCTGGATGTCATAAATCTTGGGAAGCAGAATGAAAACCAAACAAAGACAAGGAAATTCTCCTCATGTCTTCCAGGTGTACCTAAATCCTACTACAAATAGCAATCGCTGTGACGCGAGAGTCATTCTCAATCTGGGCCATGTTTGTCAGTGTATATGGTAGATGTAGATATATACTCTAAGATTCACTACAGGATCCAGATGGGTTGAATTAAGCTCTCAGAGCAGGATGTGACCACATTGGTTCTCCTATAAAAACATGTGTAGTGTAAAGTAAACCATACCAAAAAGGAGATTTCCTTTTCAGTCTCCTTGGGAAACATGTTTCTCATATTGAGTATCTTTTTTGTCCCTCCCTGATTTTAAGGGTGACCAGTCCAGCCAAAGGCACAAAGTGACCAGGTCTCTACAAAAAAAGGTTTTACAAGCAGTAAAACAACAAGAGGAGAATTACACCCTGTTCACGTAACATCAGAGGATCAAAGCCATCCAAGTTAAGAACAATTTAAGCTAATTTCATAAATCCAAAACAATACCAACTGAAAACTAAACAATATAAGCCCACAAAATATAAAACCAAACATAAAGAACGCTGAGGAATCAAAGTCTTACAATGCTTCCCCTTCCCTTCTGGCTTTCTAAGTCTCTCTGTTACCCAAACTGTAATTTGTACTGTTATGTTATTATGTACCACTGCCATGTACCGCTGTTTTAATGAGGTGATTACAACAGGTTTCTGCGACATTCGGTTGGTCCATCACCAGCATCAAATACTGGAAGTGCATAAAAACCCAGAAGACAAGCCAGAGAAGGATTTCCAGATATATCCGCCTTGACATTTCAGTGACTCCCACCCACAAACCGACCAGGCAGATAGATACTTACACCGAGTCTAACCCAGACAAACCCCACAGTCAGACATAAACCATCGACTTAGCAGAAGTCTAATTAACTTTCTAAACGGCGGCAAAACAAATGCTAGATGGAACTTGAGACACTTCCAGGGATGTTGATTATACGTAAGCAGGATTGCTGACTAGAAAATCCAGGGATTAGACATCACAAGGTTCAGTGAGTCAACAGAATCTGTTCACAGCCGGCGCGTTTATTTCATTTAAGGGTTACAATGATCCCAACGGCGGCCACATCTAATAGCCACTTAACACAGAGAGTGTGCACATAATGAGAAAGAAACGTCCTTTTACTTTTCAATTTGCACAACTCGGTTTGCCTCTTTATGAAGACGGAGATCAAGATGATAAAACTACAAATACAAATACATATTTTCTGCAAAAAGGATCAAGATTGAGAAAATGTTTGGAAAAATAAGTGTTCTAGAACAGATGTAGTTCCACAAAGGCTTCAAAATACTTCAGTTGTTCTGTTTTTTCTGTCCTTGAATAGCCAGGTGAGCAATTTATTCAAAAGGCATTCCTGTGTACAGGCCATCATACATTAGAAAGAAGAAAACTCCAAGCTAGCAATGATTTGAAAGTTGCATCTAGTTCAGCCATTAAATTGCACAGTAGGGGGGGTTCCCTTACAACCTCGCCCCTCCCCCCGGCTATGTCCTGCTCCCTTCAGGCAAAACCATGGTGGGTGCATGTCAAAGATCACATGACAATAGGGATTCTTGACCCAGCGAGGGAATGGGAATGAATCAGACCTAATTCAAGCATGTTGCAGGCGGCCGAGGCTTTGCTCTTGAGACAGAGTGGCAGGCCTTTTCATCCCGCACCACACAGACAGCACAGCATTCCTGTGAAAGTGTCACGCTGGGAATGACTAAACTAACTTCAACGCTAATAGAGCATCCCAACCAGTTACGTCAACAGAGAGATGATTCCCTCAAAAAGAAAGACCAGATTCGCACTATGCAATTTAAGTTCTGCTCCTCTATTAGAAGGATTACATTCATTTTAAACAACAACATAATCCATTTTAGCTATCTCCAAATTCAAATTCAAGTCCTTTATCATAGTCAATCAAATATTAATGATCATCCTCTCAGTTTCCTCTCCCTTATCATCTGACCGCTTTGTACTTCTCCAACTGACCTATGCTAAATTAAAAGGTACAACTTTAGAGCTTTTTCAAAGATAAATTATTCAGGAGCAGAGTTCTTTAAGGCCGTGGCTCTTGAACACCATCACCAACAAAAGCCATGCTCCATTATCTTCTAATCTGGTTCAACAGCACTGGCGACAGAGATGCAGAGATCCTCCTTTTCTGTTCATCAGTTTTTACCCCGGATGGAGACATTACCTGGTCAAAAACGGACCAAAAACAACAAAACTTGTCTGTGTTGCAATACAAGTGTGTTAACAACAGACAGCAGACTGAGCAATTGGCCAGAGGAGAAAAAAAAACTTCTTGGGAAAGTAAAACTGCTGAGCTTTTTCAACTAAATTGTAACAATGTGTCAGCACAGCTTTGTGATGTCAGGGGTGCGTAAAAGCCGGCTGGAGAGGGTTGTTAACACAGCACACGACAAAGCAGACAAAGGTGGGCAAACATCCGCGCTCCACATGTGGAAACCTCATAAGCACAGAGATGATTATCCGATTATCATGAATTATTGTGGAAATGGAGGTACATCAGTGTTGGCCGAAATCCATTTCAGTGCGCAAAAATGCTCCCAAATAATGAGCATGACCAAGTGAAATCCTGAGAAACAAAAACCCTCCAAGAGTTTGACACTGAGAGACTAGTTTTCTGCAGCAAAGTGATGAAAGATGCAAACATTTATAAAAGCACCAGCCCCTACCTGGCCATTGCGCAGCGGCTGGGATGGCGAGGAAAAGGACGCAGCACAGCACGCGCACCGGCCCCGACGAGCACCTGCAGAGACACAGCAAGCTTGTCACACGCAAACCTCCAACTTTCTCACAATCTCACCCAAAAACAAGTTTAGATGAGGCCCTGAGAAGTACCTCATCTTCATCTGTTGTGTGGCGTCCGTCGATCGGGACAGCTACATGGACTCCACGGGTAGGAGAGTGCGTGAAACAATAAAAAAAAGGAGGTTGGGAGGTTTGGGAGGGTTGGGGGGTGTGGGGGGGGTTTCTTGGTCCCCGGCACCGCTCCTGCTGCACGCGGCTGATGAGGACGCGCAGAGGAAGAGCGGAGGAGAGAAGTGAGCCGGGGGCTCAGGGACTTCCGCCAGGTCCTGAAAGGGAACTACCAGGTGCGCAAAGGCACTCAGACGGGTCCTCAGACAGTAACAGCACCCAAAAAAATCCGCAAAACAACAATAATAACAATGATAATGATAATCATCATCATCATAATCATCATCATCATGATACTGAATGTGATAGAGTGACAAACTTGCCAATTTTGCCAAAACTCACATCAGCAAAGATTTTTTATCAGAAAAACTGTTGTCTTTGGTTTTATCTTGACTTAGGGATTGTTTGCCATCAGTTTATCTTACTAATAGGTAAGAAGATGATCATACCTACCTCAGGGTGGTGAATTTTTTAGGAGCAAAGCAAATTAAATTAAGTTCTTCAGTTGTTTTTTTAATAATTTTTATTATTATTATTTTTCAAATGAGTAATTCCATTTAACATTTTGGGGAACAAATCTAATTTAGCATCATTTACCTTTAGATTTACATTTTTTCCTGTTGCATCACATCCACGGCATTATAACATTATTCGGCTTTATTTTAACCATGTAAAAGCATTCCTTCATTTTGAAAGCTTGAGGCCTGAACCCAATTCTTAGCAATGATGTTCACAAGATAAAAAAAACTGAATACATGTAAAAACATGTAAGTAGATGGAAACAAACACATTCTGCCGTTACAGAAATTTCCCAAGTTTGTTCCTTCTTTCTTTAGTTAAAATGAAAGAATCTATTCCAAAATGTGACTCACGTGAGGATTTGAACATCTAAGATGGCCAAATAATGGAAATGTGTGGATAAGAGATTCAATCAATTTATCATTCATAACAATTACAGTTAATATATTAAGGGGGGAATGTACATTCTGTATAATATTCCCAGATTTGCTTCAAAATTGAAAGACTATTTTGATGTAAGCCTCAAATCTTCACATCAGGGAAAGCCGCCTCTGTGTTTAACTCCCAGAATGAATGAGTCCCTGAATCAAACGTAAGCCTTTTTTTCAAAGTCTGAACCAAAAATTCACAGAGTAAAGGTCAAACACCCAGAGTCCACAGCACTGACCGCTCTCATCAGGCTTTTATGATGAGATTAAATGCAGCACTTTGCACTGAAACAAGATGACCACTAGACGGCGCACTTGTTTTTATTTTGGTAGCCACAAAAGGGTGAAACTCTTTGCTCCTTTGTGTATGTTTAGTGTGTCAGGGTAGAAGTCTCTCTCAGAGCCATAAGGGCCAAAGCAAAGGCAAAAACATTTTTTATTCAGTACTGTACTGTTACAATTTTATGATTATTATGAATCCCACAATTTAAATGTGGAAACAGCAGCGTGTGCAGATGTAATTTGGTCTGTTGTGAAAGGTTTAGAGAAAAAAACCTTCTTGATGTTATTTCTGATAGAGCTGGTAGTCGTACTGGGTTCAGGTCTTTCAGTATTAATCAGAATGTGCCGCATTAGTAGCCGTGTCTGTAAGTGTACGGGTTCCGTCTGAACACGCTCCCAGCTCTGCGGTTGTCTGCTCCACTCACATTCCAATGTCATGGAAAAGAAAGACCGAGCCGTCTGTGTAATCTTACACAGAGCAGGCTAGAACTCCGTCAGCAAAGTGTCATATATGTATGAATGATATATGTCTATATATATTTCCTATATTACATTAATAATGAGCCAAGAATAGAAGACTTCCTCTGCGTGTATCTTTTCAATTCAATTTAAATTCATACAGTCATTATCTTCATTAAAGATAAAAATCAATTAAATAGATGTTGATATTCCATGTTAGCAAAACAATCATCTGACCCAGAGAGCTTTACATAGAAAGTGATCCATAAAAAATGGCAAAATTGCTTTGGAAACTTCAAGATTCAGAGAAGATACCATGTTTCAATACTTACAAAAATGCATGGAGGTTTGTCTTATTTAAGGTAAAATCTGTAACTATGTAATTAAAAAAAACACTTTAGACTGAATCACTGGCTACATGATAAACTATGTTTTGTTTAAATACACTGGTGTAAAAACATGCATGTTATAATCTAGAGAATATCAGAACGTTTACAGCTTGACCAAACTGATCAGCCATCATAATTTGATCATTTCAGGGAAAACAACAGTCATTGGAATTCTGAACATAGCAACTCTGTAGGCTGTTACTCTTGGCCACAAAACTTCCTAACCGGCCAGAAGAGGTCTGAGGAGTATCGGATTACCTCCAACAGCTGAAATCAGGGAGGTGGGAGTGTCAAGTGTGGGGCCACTAAACAGCTGAAGGGACACTGCATCCCAACATTAAGGACAAGTCTAATGATCGCAGCCTTTAGCAACGAAAGACATTTTGTACAATTCTCTTTCATAAGGCATAGCAACACTTGTAGAAAAAGGTGTATAAATTGACCCTCTACTTGGAGTAAATGATCGTCTGTAGCAAGATGACTTAGACAAATGATTAAATTAAAAATACTCTACATTTTGTGTGTGTTGGCCGGCAGTAAAACATGAATGAAGAAGATCCCAGTGAGGAAAAAAAAAGGCTTGATGTTAGAAAGTTCTACAGAAAATTCTCAGCACAACATATGCCATCAAGCGATCACAAATAAATAAATTAGAATTGTAATATTGGGAAGCTGATTTAGATTTTTCTTTATTTTCTTTTTGTCTAACTATTTGGTTTTAGAACTGTTGGCTTTTTCATTAACTGATGATTAACTTGACCATAAATGGCCTGCCATGATCCCTTAAATGTGTGATTTAATTAATTAAACTGAATTGTTTTGTTTTTTTTGTGGTCCAAGTACTTGTTACTGTGTTCAATGACAAAAAAGTTTAATCTAGTCTGATCTAAAAATCTGTTATAATTTAAAAGTCAAGTGAATGCAAGCAGATTAAAAAGATGATCTTTGACGTATAGAAAGCCAAGAGCTTACTTCTCTGAAATTTTTATTGCAAACCTTGAAGTAAGCTAAGTGGTCTGTCCTGCACTAGCCACCTGAACTATCTTTAGCCCCTGCTGGCAAGTGAATGGAAGTGCCCGACTTATCCTCACTGCTGTCATCAAGGCAGACAGTATTTTTAGGGGACAGCAGCAGCTGCAAAAGCATTTAACAGTATTCCACGAACAATGACACTTGGGGTGTCTGAGATCTGAGCAGCACTGAAATTGGGGGGTCACTCTGAAGCTGTCCGAGGAGAGGTCAGTGTGGATCACTTGCTTTTTGTTTATTCCGCCTCCCTTCTGGACGAAACAATCTGCCGGGATGGATCCGAGTGGAACTACGGGCCTTTGAGGATAGCATGCGTCTGAATGCGAAGTCAACTTGGGACACTACTCAATCTTCAGGAAACGGGTGCCGCCGCTTCTTAACTCGGACTGCGATTGCAAGCGCGGAATGTATGTTGATCATCCTTCCTGGCGACTGAAGCGAGGTACGGCATGTGAGGGGTGCACAGCTTCACAAGGGGCAGGGGTCATTCCAATTAAATCAGACGAGTAAACACAGGGGTTAATCTCTTCTCTTTAAACCTCCATAGGGAATCATGAAGACACTTAAAGTGCAATGTCCTGAACTGGGTTAATGTAATACCTTCCAAAGAGAGTAAGGTTTTCTGCAATATATTAAACTGTAATCAATTTTTTTTCCATATACATGTAAGTAGATGGAAATAAACATATTCTATAGTTACAGATATTTCGCAAGCTTGCTCCTTTCATTAGTTCAAATGTTAGAATCCATTCCAAAATGTTACTCACTTGTAGATTTGAACATCTAAGGAAGAAAAAGGAATTGTGTATCGCTCAGACTATGAAAACATTTTGTTTTATTACTCATGTGTGCTAATTTTTTGTTTCTGTGTAAATAAATAAGATTAAATGCCAAATGCTGTGCTATTCTTAGCAGGGCGAGTCATATATTGAACCCAAAATCACTAAAAATGCTTTATTTTTCATTGTTTTTGCCATATTTGATTTACTGTGTTGAAGTTTGGGGCAACATCTATAAGAGCACATTACAATCCATATGCACACTACAAAAAAGAGCAATAAGAATAATATGCAAAGTAGGATTTAGAGAGCACACCAATCGATTATTTATACAGCTATATACATTAAAATTCACAGACCTGGTCAAATTCAAGACAGCACAAGTAATGTATAAAGTAAAAAACAAACTAGTGGCTAAAAATATAAATGAATTGTTTCAAGAACGAGATGAAAAATATAATTTTAGAGGAGATGCAGTATTCAGAACGAAGATGAAAAGAATGACTATATCAAGTAGTGGAGTGAAGTTATGGAGTAGCCTACAGCCGTGTTTAAAGCAGAGTGTGAACATAAATTTGATTAAGAGAAGGTACAAAAAATGACTTTTGGATAAATATGTAGAAGAGTAAAGATAAAAAACAGGTAGATTAATATGGAAGAGTGAATGTAATTAGTTAAATGAGCAACTTAGGTCACTTGAATCATTAGGGATGGGAAACTTAAAAGTTTATACTTCGTCCCATTCCTTTTCGAACAATTTATTATGGTTTATGTATTCATTGTGTTGTGTTGTATTTACACATCTTATATTGTTTTGTTGTTCGAATAAACTGAACTGAACTGAACTGAACTAAATAATTACAAAGAAAGACTTGGAAAATTCAAATAAATATTCATTGAAAAGCACAGTTCCTTGAAAACTGACACGGGGCCTGATCATTATTAGTCATTGGAGCAGTTGATTCTTAAAACATTGTCTTGGTTCACGTTTTTTGGCATATTTAGGTAAAAGTGCCACTCCCATTCCGTCAGGGGGTTTAAGAGATAATGGTAAGCCTACGGACTTAATGAATTCAAACCATAAAACCTCACCTGGAAACCAACAAACTAGCTTCTCTTAGATTATTATTATTAGATTATGACACCAGGAGCCCTTTTTCACCTTGCTGATATGTAAATTTGTTTCCTTTTGTAATACACAGAGGTCCACTTATCTGTAGAATCAGGAACCGATCCAATATCATCCACATCTGGATGTGTGGTGACACCTTGTGCGACCCCAATTCAAAATAAAATAAGGGAAGTCGTGTAAAGTGCAAATAAAAAGCAGGAAGCATAGTAAGAAAGGGCTGCTCACCATCTGGATGGGAGGAGTTGTTCATATGTTGTTTCTTTTTCTTTTTTTTTGCATAAAAGAGCTGTTTGTGGATGGCAGAGTGACTTGTGTTTGTTTTTTAGTGACACTGCTTTTGGAACAAACAACCATGTGCATACATATATTTTTTATATGTCTTCAACTTATTGGAATGTTTGGAATGTACAATAAATTATTTAATAAATATTTACATTTTTTCCGTTATTCTCAAATTAGGCCACAACTTATCAATGTTTTTTCTAGATTCAGTTTCCTCTACCTCTTACTTTTTAGAGACTTCCTCTCCCAATTTTTTTTTCAAGACATCTATACATGTTACTGGTTTGTTATAAATGAGTTAGTTGATTTTTAGTCCTGATAATTTTTTATTAATTTATTTTTGTGATTAGTTGCCCAGATTCCAGCGTTTTTGAAGTACTACTACTATCTTCTTCAATGTTAGGTAATACTTTAGTTTAACTGGGGGATGCCTCAATTTCAGCATTTTATATGTCTTGGATTTACTGCTGTGAATAAAAAGATTTGTCAGAGATTTTTCTGTTGCTCTTGGAAAAATGAATATTTTGTAAATTTGGCTTGCACCTTTAGTCAATCTTGGAGGATAATTTTTTAATATCGTGGTTTTGGAAGATATGATTCTGATATGTTTCTGAAGTTTATGTCCCAAGCAAATATGTGCCGTTTGTGACGATGGAGTGATGAGTCACTGTTAGTTATCTACTTTTTCAGGCCAAATTGGCTTACAGTTCTGAAACTGACAAAGAGTCAAGATCAATGTCATATGATTTATCAGTAAATAAAGGCCTCCACCCCAATAATAAAACAAACAAATTGTGACCTTAAAACTAATAAACCCATTAAAACATTTAATTGAACTCAACATCATTTTATCATCCCCTATAAGTCAATTTGTATGTTGTATTGTGTGTAATCGTTATAGTATATGGAAAAGGAATTTTAAAGAATTCAGTTACATTTTTATAAATAAAATGTTGAAATGCAGCAAAGATGGCTATGGCTCAGTTAAATGGATTGAGGTGCTATTTCCGTAGCTTGGTAACCATTTAGCTAATAAAAGCAAAAAGAAATCATCGGCAGATGATACATAATCTGTGTGGTACAAGCACTAAAATCCTTTCTATCTGTAGTCTCTGGCTATACATATATTGAAAACGGCATCTTCAATATTCTTGGTCGCTCCCTTTAAGGGCTGTGGATCCATCCATTTGACTTATTTCTATTTCCTGCATCCCAGATATCTCCTCCTCAACTCACCATGATTTAAAGTCTTTGTCCAGGCACGACCTGGGTTTTAAAGCTAAACAAAGAAAAAAAAATGAAAAATGAAAAAGCTATTAACTAAGCTACATTTAAGATCTGTATAGCCAAATATGGAGACTTTGCCTCCATTGCAAGTAATACTAGCATTTAAAATTTGACTGAGCTTATCCATCCATCCATTATAGTAACCACTTATTCCCTAATGGGGTCACGGGGGGAGTGGAGCCTATCCCAGTGGTCAATGGGCTAGAGGCGGGGTAAATAATTTGCTTAATACTTAATACTTGGACAATGGCAATAGAAAGTAATATTGATAGTAATATGACTGAGTTTTTTTCTCTGCAACATAATTGCAGCCTCAATACTTGGAAAGATCTGACAGAAAATTGGGCAATATTGCCCTCATCATCTTTGCTATGTTGTCTTTTTTTCATGCTCTTTGTGTGAGTATGCAGGTTTCTGATCCATCTTTGTGATACCTGAGACACTCCCCTCACAGCTCTTTTTTTAGGTGTTACTATATTAAGCGCTTTCCCATTGAAATACAGCACCAGCTGTACTGGCTGTGTGTTGTGGCGGCCATTGCACTGGGACTCAGTTGTTCTAAGCCTCTCACATCTAGCCTGTGTTTTTCTCTTATGCAGACAGATCTAATCAAATCAGCCTCGATAATCATTGCATCTGTTCGTTAGAAAATACATATAATCGAAGGGACTAGGGGGTGATTTACGAAACGATATGTAGTTTATTTTCGCAAAAATAATGCAGCTCACAAAGTCTTTTGTCTTTAATTGCAGAGTTATCGCTAATAGGAGTGACAGATCTGTTCAACATTTGGAAAAAGGAATCCAATGCTGATAACATTACCACATTACCTGAAGTGCAAAAACTGTTAGATAGTATAATTTTGTTTTTCATGTATTTCTTTAGGAAATTGCTGTGCCGAGGTCCTGCCCCTGTGAATATCCACTGTTACTACTTCGGACTACTTGAGGTGAAGAGAAGCTGTCCAAGAAGCAGAAATGGATGTATTTGGTGGTGCTCCTCGTTTCTTGGCTTACCCAAGGCCTGTTGTGGTCCAAAGTGGGACAGATGCAGTCTTAAAGTGTCAAATCAGCGGCGATCCGAGGCCAGCTGTTATCTGGGAGCGAAACAATGAAAAGGTCAACCCCCAAGGAAGGTACAGGGTCTTTGAGGAGGGCAATGTTTACAACCTCATCATTTCAGCTGTTACTATTGAGGATAGCGGCCAATACATATGCAAAGCAAAGAACAGCATTGGAGAAACATATGCGGCCGCCACACTGAAGGTAGAAGGCGAGGCACAGGAAATGGAACTCAGAGAGGAAAACAAGCCACGTTTCCTCATCAAGCCCCTGTCCACTCGTGTCGGCCGAGGAGAAGACGCCGTCTTCTCCTGTAAGCTTTGGGGGAGCCCAAGACCGGAGGTGGTCTGGGAAAAGGATGGGAGAAAACTCAACGAGATATTCGAGAGCACACACTTTAATGTCGGTTACCAGGATGGCGGATGGTTCCAGCTTAAAATATTTAAGACTCGTGCTCCGGACGGGGGCGTGTACACATGTAAGGCGAGAAATGAGTTTGGGGAAGCTCTGGCCGGAGCCGTGTTGCTTGTTGATGCAGGTCCGGGACATGAAGAAGAAGGAAACCGAAACGGATATACAAACGGTCACTGGAAAGGCCATCAGGGAAAACAAAGGGGCGGTAGACAAGTACCAAACCGACTAAAAGAGGACACCACGACCAAGACGGCAAAAGTCAAAATGTTTGCAGTAACTGAAGGCAAACACGCCAAATTCCGCTGCTTTGTGACCGGTAAACCCAAGCCGGAAATAATCTGGAGGAAAGATGGCAGGCTCATACTGTCTGGAAGGCGTTACTTGTTGTATGAGGACAGAGAGGGATACTTCACACTCAAAGTTCTGTACTGCAAGCAAAAGGACAATGGGGTGTACGTCTGTGCTGCATCTAACACCGCAGGGCAGACTCTCAGCGCCGTACACCTCTCCGTTAAGGGTAAGTCAAAATTCTGTTCAAAAATAGAATCGAGTGCCATTGAATAAATGCAGATGCAGTCAGTGATGCCTTCTTTCCATGAGCAAAGGAGTGAGTAGGTAGTAATAAGTTCTTGGATCAAATTTCGGTCCATTTGATGCCAGAGTGATGTCAGTGAGATAAAAAAGTAGCATGAGATCATTTATTGGAATAGGGCCAAAGTGGAATGGGAAATGATATATGTCACCATGATCATTGTCACATATGATAATACATATAATGTGTGTGTGTGTGTATAATATGTATGAAACATTTAAAGTGTTTGTCTTAACATCAGACAGCTGAACTGCCAACAATTATGTCAAAATGATCTTTTTCCAACTGCCCTGCATGTACTTGCTAATTCTTTAGATTTATTGATGAGCTGAAACTTGACCCTAAAATTTCAAAACAAGTTTGCGTGTGGCAGATTCCAACAGCAGCACGATATCTGCAAAGTCACTTAGCTTGTTAAAGACCCAGGGGTGGGTGCCCATGTCATGTATTTCAGAGTCTGGGTCATATTTCTCACATGGCCAAGAGAAATAGAAATGGCACCATCAACGCATTTAACTGTATAATTCAGAGATAGAAACGTCAGTTTTGATGGGATTTGAGAAGTTTTGGTTAGTCTAGAAAAAAAAACACAAACTAAACTGAACAGTGACATTGGAGATGAAGTCTCTATGTAAATTGTCTTGTTAAAACATTAGCAAGATATGAAAATGAAGAGCTTTGCACACAGACTACTAAATACAGTCCACATTCTTTTGTTTACAACTGTCTGGTACTGTCTGACGGTGTCAGTTACAAACAATTTATTCCCTATCTAACACCCCTATGTGTTTATAACCTCCTCGTTCCTCAACTTAATACATTTCTTGTGTCAGGATTTTGCTTATCTTGTTTGCTTAACTTTAATTTAACCTGAATCCTATTTCAATTTACAATGTTACCAGGGGCCGTACATGTCTTGTGAATTTCTTGGGGTCAACTTCCTTAAGCTATGTACGCCGATAAAGTGTTACTAGTGTCTATTTGTAGATAGAACGAAATTTGATAATCATGGATTTTTCCATTTTAATGGCGATCGAGAAGTAACATAATCTCAATAAAAGTGTTATGCGTCCTCCCCTTTGATTCTAGAGCCGCCAGTGCGGTTCAAGCAGCCTCTTATTGATCTAGAAGTATGGGAACGAGATCTAGCTGTTCTTGAGTGTGAAGTTCCAGAAGACTCTGTTCCCATCACTTGGTATCTGGAGGACAGACGACTGCAGCCAGGGGCCAAATATGGAATGGAGGAGTGGGGTACAAAGCGACGACTCACTATCCGGGACATTGATGTCGATGATGATGGGATTTACCTCTGTGAAATGCCCGATGGAGGTAGAAGCATAGCAGAGGTAGCTGTAAAAGGTAAATCTGTTTGTAATCATACAATGAGTTAGTACAAACTTACTTTCAGTAAAAACTGAAAATTGTATGCATAAGGACTTGCATAATGAACAACTATATGGCATCACAAAACACAGGTGGTGGTTGCAAATCGTATGATGGAAAAAAGTCCCACAAAATGAGTTAACTGTAGACAGACCTGCTTTGTGTTTTACAGTTCCCTGAGGTATTGTTTAAACTGTTGTTTAAATTGTTCTAAATTAGTTACCAGTTCCATCAATATCAATGGGATACTACAGCTGAATTGAAACCTGTTTTGGCTTAGCAGCACTGGAAAACTTGTGACACTATCCTATCCGTCCATTCATTTGCTATGCTGCATTTATTTCAAGTAGGGTTGTTTGAGGGCTTGAGCCTATCTCACAGTTATTCGGTAATGGGTGGGATATGCGCAAAGCAGGTTGCGAATCACAGTTCAGTTATCTCAGGTAGCTGAGATGCAAGCATGTGAGAAATCAAAGGTACAAAAAACGATAAACTAACGAGTCATTTCTGGGCAACAACATCCTGCTGGAGCAGCTCCAGTGCCCCTTTACATTGATGGACAACTTTGTGGAACTATTCTGAAGTATCCAAAACCTTGTATGCTGTAAAACAATACATCTATTGGAGATAAACCAACATGCAATAGGTATGCATGTAAGGTACACAAAGTTTCTGGACATTAAATAAAATTACTCATCAATGCAGTTGACAGAAATGCATTCTGGGTATCACTAAGGATTGTGTATTTCAAACATAGCTACGAAATAAAAAATAACTGCAGTAGCAAATATGTTATGGGGCAAAACCTAATATAACCATTCTTTTAAAAATTGCCTAATCTGAACAATGAAAGAAAAAACAATTGACCTTAAATCAAGATGTTTCATATACTAAATTACTCTAATGTGTAATTTTAAGTCAAATTTAAAGTCCTTGGTGTGCAATAAACATCCTTGCCTAAAATATATGGAATATCATTTTCAATGGCTCCTTCCAGGTACAATTCTGAGGAAGCTTCCGAGGAAAGTGGATGTCTTGGAAGGGGAAAATGCTGCCTTTTGTGTTGAAGTGGAAAAAGAGGAGATGGACATACACTGGTACAAGGACGGTACAGAGCTGCGTGAGACCCATCAGACCATCCTGAAGTCCTTTGGTCGAACTCACATCCTAGTTTTCGTCAATACAATGCCTGAAGACTCTGGCCTTGTGACGTTTCTTGTGGGGAGATCCAAGACCTCTTCACAGTTGAGAGTTAAAGGTGGGTTCCATCATCAGTACAAGACAAATGTGGAAACATTAGGCATAAAACTATATCCATATATTATTTCGAAACCTTTAAAAATGAATCATCCTTCGTCTTTACAATGAAAACTTTAGGGGGAACATTGGCATTTAATGTTTTTCTTTGTTTTGTTTTTTTCGTTTCAGCGGCCAGACATTGCCCCCCCAGTTGTCCAGTGGGGGTCCAGATCAACACAGAGCGCGCTAATGCCGCTCTCCTATCCTGGGTTCCTGCTCCAGACTCCAGAAAGAACCCTCCATCCGGATATGTGCTTGAACGACAAGAAGTAGGAACTGGTTCCCAAGAGTGGTTACAGTGTCTGACCACTGACTCTGCAACCTCTGTGGAGATCCTGGGTGACAGTGTTCCGTGTGAAGCAGATTATCGTTTTCGCATTTGCAGCGTAAACAAATACGGAAAAAGCAACAATGTTGAGTTCCCCCGAACCGTTCACCTAGGTAACGCGAAATATATTGACACAGCTGTTCTAAACCAACAATCCTCCTGTATCTGTTGATCATTTGGTGATATTTCTTTCCAGTTCCTGTGGCCAGAATACAAGCTCCTTTACAGGATGCACTGGTGCCGGAGGGGCAAGATGCTCTCTTTTCCATCGAACTTTCTGCCTCAGTCATCGGGACATGGTTTCTAAATGGGACACAGCTACAAGAGGATGATCGATATTCCATGCGTCGATCAAGAACACACCAATCTCTTCGCATCCGCGGCGTGCGTGATACAGACAACGGAGCTGAGATTACATTTATTGCCTACGGCATTCGGGATTCTGCAGCAATGTACATTCAAGGTATGAATAGTTCAAGTACATTTTTCCTGTTGGTATATTCGGTCTATTTCAAAAGAATAGGTTGTTCCGATATGTTTTCAAAAAATCTAAAAACTTCAATCTTTGTTTCAAATTTGTAGCACCACTGGTCAAGTTTTCACCACTGTCTGAAATGGATCGAAACAAATTTGTTGAGATAGGGAACCCCATTGTGCTCTACTGCGAGCTGTCTGACCCAGCAGCTCCAGTGCACTGGTACAAGAATGGAATGGAACTACATACGATAGAGGGGCTTCATATCCAATCAGAGGGCACCATGAGACGAATTGTCATCCAGTCAGCTGAGTTCTCACATTCTGGAGTGTACTGCTGTGATGCCATTGATGATGTTATCCGGTTCAATGTGGAAGTAGAGGGTGAGTGACTTGGGTTTCTTTCCGTTATTGCCTTTCATTGAGACTAACCATGTTGATGTCATTTGCACTTTTTGTCATCTTTTCTATGTCAAAAAGATGCATGTCATCTTATTGAATGAAGATTTGTTTCATAATTTAACAAACCGTTCCAATATCTAAATATCCATAGCACCACCTGTGAGGTTTTCAGCAATTCCAGATGCTGAGAGGAACAAAACCATCCTAACAGGCTGCCCAATTGTATTACAATGCGAGCTCTCAGATCCTTCTGCCCAAGTCCACTGGTACAAAGACGGTTCAAAGCTACATCCTCAAAGTCAAGTAGATATTATAACTAATGGCTTGGTGAGGAAACTGATTGTCCATTCAGCAGAAATTGCGCACTCTGGCTTGTACTGCTGCAAGACAAAGGGTGACACCATCACATTCAGTGTGGACGTCAAAGGTGATTTCTTTACTTTAAATTATATTGAAATATTAACAGGCTCCTACATAGAAAAGCAACTAACTCTTAAGACACTCTTGTGTATTGTCTGTTGTATGTGCTCTGTTGCCTTCCTTCTTGGCACTAATGAAATCTGCCGCTAGATTTTCATCTTTCTGAAGATTACAGCATGTTAGCAATTCAGCTGGCAGTGTACAGATTACCATGATCTTAATGGCTGGCATGCGGTTGATTTAAGATTGACATACAATTTAAACATATCTGTAGCTTCGCCAATGAAGTTCTCAGCTATTCCTGAAGACATGAGGACCAAATCGATCGAAGTCGGCTGCCCTATAGTGCTCCAATGTGTGGTGTCGGACCCTGAGGCCCAAGTTTGCTGGTACAAGGATGAGACACAGCTCATATCCAACTCCAGAACAGAAATCCACTCAGTGGACAACACAAGGACATTAGTTATTCAGTCTGCGGAAGTGTGCCACTCTGGTCTGTACAGATGCACCACACAAGATGATACTGTGCAGTTTCAAGTGGATATCAAAGGTGAATGAACTCTTCTTTTCTTAAGCGTTCATATTTTAACACAACGCCCTCTTTCTAGGTGCCACTAACAATACTTGCTTAAATTATGTGGTTTGCAGAACTGTTTTCTTCAAACAAAGAACTGTTTGATTTCATTTGTTTTGTGACCGCTGTGGCTCTCTTTGTGCTTTGAGTCTCCTAAGCCCTTTTTATCATCTGCTCAGCAGTTACATTTTTGTAAGATATCCATTTCTACACCCTTGAGCTTATTTAGCTGTCCTGAATTCCCAATGCTAGCTCTACCAGTGACGTATCCCACCATCTATGATGATGAGAGGGCCAAGTCACTTGAAGTGGGCAAACCTTTGAAGCTGGAGGTTAATGTGACAGACTGCACTGTGCCTGTCTGCTGGTATAAAGATGGTAAAAAGCTCTGTCCACAGAGAGGATGGGATATACAGAGTATTGGCACAACCAGGAGACTCATAATCCCATCTGTTGAGCTCTTGCACTCAGGGCTGTACAGCTGTGAAACTACTGATGACACTTTCCAATTCACTGTGGATATTAAAGGTGATTGTTTTTTTACTTAAATTGCTTTACATTTAGAGCAACTCGTAGAGCTTTTGGGAGACTACTTGCAACTAACTTTTATAATCAGCAAATGTGTTTACATGGTGCTTTGTGTGAGGGTGAAATTGTGCCTTTAACGCAGCTAAATTAATCTATACTTACAAAATGAAAATATGTAAATGATACTCTTGGCAATGAATTTCTCAGCGAATTTGGGGAATGGTAGATTTTTCTATGTTTTTCGAAGCCGATCATTCAATTCCTTTCTTCAGAGTGTAAATTTGAAATGTTCAGTCCAGTTATATTATGAATCATTATCTTTAGCTCCGACGTTGCCGTTGTCGCACTTACCCGAGGTTGTGGAGATGCAGCCGCTTGAGGCAAACAAACCCACTGAACCGCCCCGTGAAACCTCAGGCCGTGATTCCCAGGTGTCGTGCAAGATGGATACTGACTCCTATAGGAATAGAGAGCCTGATTTTGAAATGGGAGGCATCAAGAAGACCCTTGTTATTGAACCAACTCATCCTTCAAACTCTGGAGCGTACTACTGTGCAACAGCAGACGATGTTGTCCAATTAATAGTACAAAATCAAGGTGATTTTTTATTTGAGAATGTGTTTTCAATTTGTAGTTAAGACTTAATCTCTCTATAGCTTCTAGTTGTAGTTATATGCACATTTCTACAACAGTTTCTCTTTAAAGTTAGTTTTTTTTTCCTGAAATTATCCCCCAATGATTCTTTGTAGTGCCATCTCCAACAAATTTGCTTCACCTCGATGGGAAGAACAAGTCTACTGAAGTACACTACCCAATTGTTCAGCAATTTGAGATTTCAGATCCTATTGCCAAAGCTTGTTGGTATAAAGATGGAACCCAGATATTCCCTGAAAGGGAAGCAGTCAACAAATCACAAAGCAGCTGCCAAATCCTACCACTCCAGTCAGAATGTATATCTGGCGACTGCAGGTTTGGTTGGGATACATCTGATGGTGCACAGTTGACTGAGGACATGAAAGGTGTTTACCTTCATTGTACCCGCACATTTAAGAATCAAGAATTTAGGTACATGAGTGAAGCTATCACCCGGCTCATTGTTTTCTCTTTGGCTTTGTCCAAACAGCAAGGCAGTGTCACTTTGGTGACGAGATTGGTGTGGTAGCTGATGCATCCGCCCAATACACTGTGGATGTCCAAGGTGATTTGATATTTCCACATCAGTCATCCATGTTAACCCAGCACATAAATGCCACTAACAATAGTGGTTTATTTCACTGTTAGCTCAGTTATCTGAGTCATCTGTGAATCTTTTTTCCTTTAGACCATTGCTTTGTATCACATTGTCATCCTGGTCACAGGTCATTGTATTGCTGTTTTCAGCTCTTAATCAAACTTGGTTGTGTTTTAGACATGTAGCTGCTGGTCATACTAACATACATGTTGTGTTTGTCATGTCATTCTTCATTTTAACAGCCATCTTTGCTTGTAACTTGCAACTCTTAAATCCATCTTATGTCTTATTCATCTCCAGAGCCCTCTCATTCACATTGCCGTCCCAAACCTCGCCCGTTGCAATGACAACGAACTCTTTTCAAAGAGCAGTAATTGATATACTTTTTTAGGATTAAAGGATGTAGGACACATTGATGGTAGGGCAAAAGGAATCAACCTAAAGGGGATGCATATTGGAGCTCACTTTCAGACCAATCCTGGTCGACCCTCTTGTTTGTCTTTGCAATGGATTTACCCATAACTCCATGCTAACCCACTCTGCTGTGCAATTCTGTTGTGAGAGGAAGTATTGAGACCACCAACAACTGAAAACCTTTCTCTGTGTACATCATAATGCTTATAGCTACATCGCCATGGCTCTCCTCTGACCAAGAGAAGAACAGGTCCACAGAAGAGGCTTGTTCGGTTCAAGCAGTCCAGATGTCTTCAAAATACAATTCTGACATCTTCGCTGACTTGGGAGGAGATTCATGTGAAGAACATGCTGGATATATGACATCTTCTCCCTCAACACATGATTTTATGCCTGAGTGTGTTAAAGTAATAGAGCGAAGAGAGGTTGTTGAAAACCGACAAATAAAAGCCCAAGCTCAACCACGCTGTAACTCTGTAGAGCAAACAACAATGCAATCAGACATACCCCATCACACTAAACAGTCCACACAATCACAAGGTGAGGAATTTACCCACTACATACCACACACAGATGCTCCATCCGGAGAGGTTTCTTATTGCCTGGAGAGCACTGGACAGACTGATGACTGGTATAACTGTATGCAAAACGCAACTGATGCAGAGGAATCCACTCCCAAGGTACTAACTGTTCAGTCAGAGCAGGTTGATAGGTCAGCCAACACTCCATCCGTTGAATCAGAGCAAGGTATCCCTCAACAGATATCAGCCAGTATGCCAAAGCACTATTCAAATACCTTACAGAATTTGTCAGTCAAATCTGATATGTTTTATAACTACTCAGTGACTGATTCTCTTCAGTCAAAGGAGCTACAGAACGTATTTGACTTGCAACCCTCAAATGTCAACTCAGAAGATTCCTTTAAATGCTTACAGACGACTACTGTCCAATCAGAGGGGCAATACAGCCCCTTGCAGGTACCAACTACTGTTTCAACGAAGCTGTTAGATTGCCCACACACGGAAAGTTCATTTTCAGTGAGGCCCAGTAACACTTTGAGAACTACAACTGACCCCTCTGAGGAGTTACGTGACGGCTTACAGAGATCAACTGTCCAGTCAGAGAAGTTCTGTGACATTTCCAACTCAGCCTCCCTTCAGCCACAGGAACTGTCCAGTCCAGCCAGAGATGTAGACACTTTCCAACCAGTGCATCTGATATTACCAGCAGATCTAAAATTGGACGAGTCCTATCACACAGGACAGGCCCTGTCAAACCCTTCAGAGTTGCTGTGTCAGACAAGTCAGGAGTTAACAGTTCCACCAGCACAAGTCCATCAAAAAGTGGAGACCACAGGAGAACAAGAGGACAGTACAGTTGGCCATGCTCAAAGATCATGCATCCAGATTGCAGACTTATACAATACCAAGCAGAGTTCAACTGTCCACTCAGAGGAGATCTGTCAATCAAGAACCAATATCAGTCACTGGAGTGACAGAGTCACTGCAAATAAGGTGGATGTTGAAGGTGATTTAAATGGTTAGCAGTATGAAAACAAGAAATGGACCGGCACAATGTTTACATTGTGCAAAATGAAAAGATTGCTTTTCGCAATTCTTGATATTTTGGCGGTTTTTACATTTACTCACCAGAATTTTGTTCATACTAAAACTTCACTAGTGGTTAAAGTAAAATTGTGCTTGGGAGGTCTGGAAGGAATATTACTGATGAAAAACCCTGAAACATATTAGCATTAAACCCTGATTTGCAGGCTTAGTTATCTCAGGCCTAACCAAAGATACCAATTGATAAAATGACTAATAACTGAGTAAATATTTATTTGACTCATTTTAACGTACTTTATTTTTATTTCTTTCTTTGGCATGACTAATCCTTGAGCTTATGTTCTTTTGATATCTTAATAAGCATTGTGTTTCTGCTGTAGTCAGTATTAGTGATGAAACTTTCTCTTGATGTTACCTCAAGCATCCCCAACTCCGCCTGTGAGAATTACATCACTTTGTGAGGCTGAGAGGAACAAATCTGTTGAAGTGGGTGAGCCCTTAACACTACGATGCGAGGTATCAGATCCTAAAGGTCAAGTAACTTGGTTTAAGGATGGAATAAAACTACGGGACGCATCCGGGCAAGATATGATGGCAGAGGGCTCCATGAGAACACTGGCTTTCTCCTCAGCATTGCTCTGTCATGCAGGGATTTACATCTGCAAGACAACAGATGATGAGATACAGTTTCACGTGGACGTTAAAGGTGACACAAGTTGTTTTCTTTGATATGCAAATTTTTAGTTAGGGTTAAATGTATTATTTAGAGTTGGAAAAATAGAAAATGTGTGTCTATATTCATACATATTTCTTATATTACTCAGGTGTAGAATCGTAAGAAACCTTCACAGGATGAAGTCATAACATTTAGAAAAGCAGGACATTAAAAACCTGTCTAATCCTTGCCAGATAAACATAACCTCAGATGATCAAAATCACATGACACATTAAAAGTGTCATCGTTTCTTGAAAAACTAAGCCAAAATGCTATATGCCCCACTCCACCCCATGAGCACCACTCTATTTAGGCAATTGTTTCCTTTATGTTGTTAAATATCTATCACATGGCTGTACAGTAATACTGACACACTCCTCTTTTCTTCGTCAGTCATTCAGTTGTTGATTTACACATTTAGCATGTTTACTGAGATTTGGCTCTTTGGGATTTCACAGTTTTTTGCTCCGGTGATAAATAGTGTGCAAATAACCATATAGCCATTGCCAGATGAATGGGTGTCAAGACGATTTTCTAAAATCACTGTTAATGTTTTTTACATTCTAAACTCATACTTGAATGCTCAAAAACCGGAAACATTCAAAATGTCTACTTTCGTAGAGCTCTTCACACTTGCCAATGTTTAGTTAACATTTCTTAGATGATGCTTCTTTATTTTGACTAAATTAATTATGAATGTTTGACTTGTTCATTTGAGGTTGTGGTTATCTAGTGACTTGATACTTTCAGTGCTCCTGAGACAGACTTAACATATTATATATGATATACTATATATACATAATATAAATATATATATTTTTTATCGCTTTTTATTGCACACTGTTGTTAACTGTTATATCAGTATATGTGTAATAATCTTTTTAAATGTATATGTTTTATTATAGCAAAAATCAAGTCATAGGGATGTTTCTGAATTATGCTTCTCTGAAATTGGCTGATAACACCACCCCTCATTAACCAATTCTATTTTACATTTAATTCTTTAGCTCCTCCTCTGACATTTGCAGCTTTGTCTGAGGCTGAGCAGAAAATGACAGTGATAGCTGGCTCTCCCATAGCTCTGCAGTGTGAGCTGTCAGACCCCAATGGACAAGTCAGTTGGTACAAGGATGGAACAAAGCTTCTGTCTCACAGTGGAGTAGACATCCAGTCACAGGGGAATTTGAGGAGTCTAGTAGTCCCATCAGCTGAGCGGGTTCACACTGGAGTGTACCGCTGTGAGTCAAAGGATGATGACATCCAGTTCTCTGTGGAAGTAAAAGGTGATGCCCAAAATAACTTTTGCATTTTCCTTGTCTTACATTGCGCTAACACGAAGTGATTATCTTACTTTTGTCTTATTGCCTAACTGCAAAAGGTAGATTCTTAAGCTTTTTTTAATGTCTGCCGTGCAACTTGATCAAAAATAGGACTTCACATGTCAGTTTACTAAAATGTATTCCCCATCTAATCTTGAAACCCTGACAAGACTGTTTCTTGGGATTATTGTGTGTCATTTTCTTTGTGTCTTTACTCAGTCACTACTTGTGAACTTGTTTGTCTTACCTGTCCTGTGTTTGTCTATGTAACTGTTTAACTGTGGGCTTTACAGTGTCATGTGAAAGCCTCTTCATTGTCGTCTTCAAGACATTCCTTGTCGTACTAATGTCCCTTGCTGTGCTTGTTGTCTTGTGAAATGCAACATTCTGATGTATTGTGCCTGGTGTAGTGCTGGCGTTAACATATACGTGTCCTCGTTCAAGATTTACTTATCTAATTTCATTACAAAGCCACATTTGTGAAGTTTATTAAGGCATTCTTTTTTGCAATATCCAAAACCTATAGCACCACCCGTGAAGTTCTCAGAGCTACAAGAGGAGGACAGGAACAAGTTCATCCAAGAAGGCAATGCTCTTGTCCTCAGCTGTGAACTGTCTCACGATCCTTCTACTCACGTCGACTGGTTAAAGGATGGGAGGGAACTCCTGCCTCAAAGCAATATGGAAATACTGTCAGATGGTCTGACAAGGTCCTTACTCATCCCCTCAGCCGAAAAAATACACGCTGGTGTCTACGAATGTTCAATATCAGATGACAGAGTCAGCTTTAAGGTGGACATAAAAGGTGATTTATCACTAACTTTGGCTCTCCTTCAGCATATATCTTTCTCTGAAGTGTGAGTGGTAAATGTGATATTTGGTCTGAGTGACCATGAGGAGATGGACGAGTGGCTGAATAGTACATTCTCCTGAATGGAATCATCTCTTATGCGTACGCTTGTTATTCTCTTCTTTTAGGGCGATCAGCCATCACATCACTCCCTCTATCAGAAAAAAACAAGATGATTAGAAAAGGTTGTCCGATTATTCTCCAGTGTGAGGTCTCTGATCCCACTGCACAGGTCACCTGGCTTAAAGATTCGGTGGAGCTTTTTAGCAAAACAGGCCTCGATATGAAACGAGATGGCAGCCTCAGAAAGTTAATGATTCACTCAGCTAAGGTCTCTGACTCTGGCCTCTACAGCTGTTGCTTCCTTGATGATGTTGTAACATTCCAGGTGGATGTCGAAGGTGATTTTCCCGACTACAATTTTCTGAGACATATTAGCATGCCTTTATTCAGCTAGTCGCACCTTTGTAGATGCTAATAGAAAGTGCCACCACAAATTACATTTGACACTCAGGTCTTGTTGCTGCTTAAAATATTTTATGTGCGACACACAATTCAATAAAATGGCAATATGTTAGCTTAACACAAAATCTCATGACACCCCCCAGCTACTCCAGTGAAGTTTTCAGCACTACCAGAGGTTGCAAGAAACAAAATGGTCGAAGTAGGCTTCCCTATTGAGCTGCAGTGTGAAGTCTCAGAGCAAGACGCCCAAGTCTACTGGCAAAAAGATGGAGAGCAGCTACCTTCGACGAGCGAATATGAGCTCCAAACAGAGGAGAAACTGAGAGCGCTGGTTATTAAATCGGCAGAAGTCAGGCACTCGGGGGTGTACAGCTGTGAGGCTGCAGATGACCATGTAGAATTCAAGGTGGATGTTGCAGGTGATCCAAATATTTTGAGCTTCATCAGAGTTACTAACTTTAAAGTAATGCCTGGCTATTAGACTAGGCATTTTTCTAATATTCTAAGATACTGTGCACTAATTATTAATTAAACATGTCCTCAAAGAAGAAGTAATGATGAGTCAGCTTTATCAAATTTGATAATTTGATGCAAAATTTGATCGCCATTATCTGAAGCTCAAGGTCATCATAATGCTAATAAGCATATAGGATTGTTTAAAAGTGTTTTGGAATCTGTCTCTAGGAGAAACCAGCAGGAGTCAAACTTGAACAAAGCTTTAATTTTAAGCCACTTAGCACTTTGTGTTGTGTGACATATGACTCTTATGATTGGTCACGGAGAAGCTACTCATCAAATGCCTTGTGTTTTTCCGTTGTTTTAATAATTCACATTCCCTTTTTTCCAGATGTTGCATGCCTGACAGCACCAACATTAGCTTGGACAGCAAACTAGTGGCCGGGTACACTTAGCCAGTGGTTATATCAGCGAATTAATTCTAAATGTGCTCCGTCTGCCTGTTTGTCAATGGAAAAGTATGTACTAACGCGTTAAAATAATTCTCTGATGTTATTCATCCTGCCCATGTTCTGACATTCTTTACCCCTGACCAAGTCAATTCTACTTAGCACGGCATAAAATTATGTTTACTGTCTGGTCATTGTTCGATTAACTGGAATTCCTATAGCATGGGTTTGATTCTCAGCTGTTCCAGAGGCTGAGAGGAACAAGTTTCTTGAAGCAGACAGCCTGATCAAACTGCAGTGTGAGTTCTCAGACCCAGCCATCCAGTCCTGCTGGCAAGGAGAGGGAGTAGAATTATTGCCAGAAGCAAGAACAAAGATTGAATCAGAGTGCAGTCAGGGGACTTTGGTCACGAAGTCGGCCACGTCTTCAAACTCTGGGGTGTGGGATTGTAAAGCTGATGTTGACTCAGATTCCAACGATTTCTGTGTGGCGGTGAAAGGTGATATTCTAAGCTTTCTTCTTGGCAAGATATTTTCCCTCTTCACTAGTTCACACCTTCATAGTCTCTAATATTTAGGAAATCAAAGCATCATAGTCATCCTAATTGATTTCATTCTAAATTTTCTAATATCATTATAGCCGCCTTTCATTTTAAATGCTGTTCATCTAAGAATAGCGTCCCCAGAGGGTGGCATGTAGTTTTGATAGTTTACCCTCATGTTAAAGGCACCAGATGAGCTCACTGCTTCAAATACTGTTTTCACTTTGCTTCAAAGCGAAATTAACAACCCCTGATGATTATCCCGTGTGTGACCTCGACGGCTCACTTTCAGATCTGCATGTTCAGCGTAAACCAGACATTAAAGCTGCTGCATGCGTAGGTTCGAACACTGAGTTCCGCCCTCAAAAGACAATTCGAGTAATTCTTGTGTCGTTTCCAACAGCGCCACCGGTAACGTTTGCTGATGTCCCTGAGAAGGAGCTTTTTCAGAGCGTTGTGGAGAACGAACAGCTCGTGTTGTCATGTGAGGTATCGAGGGCTGACGGCATTGTCCAGTGGCACAAAGATGGAACTGAAATACAACCAAACAGTAATGTCACAATGCAAGCCAAGGACACCGAGAGAAATCTAACTATACATTCGGCCCAGCTGTCTGACACAGGCACATACATGTGCCGTGCGGGAGACAACATTTTGATCTTCAAGGTTCACGTAAGAGGTAATAATAACATGCTAACATGTCATATTACTAATTACATGTCACATAAAAATAGCTCAAAGGCACTTAAATGTACTTTAACTGTGAATTAAATAGTAAAAATGCGCATTTCAATGTCATATTCTTCCTTTAAAGAACCTCCTGTGAGGATTGTCTATCCAAAGGAGGATGTCCATCTTGATCGTCACGTTCCCGAGGAAATCATTCTGAGCTGTGAGCTGTCTCGTCCCAATGGTGTCGTGAGCTGGTTTAAAGACGGCCAAAAGCTCCAGGAGAGCGAGAACATCAAGCTGAAAGTGGAGGGTCCTTATCGACGGCTCAAGATTCTCTCTAGCGGAGTTGAAGATTCTGGAGAATACGTCTGTGATACAGCTGATGACTCAATATTCTTCCACCTTAGTATTACAGGTAAAGATTTCCAGTGAAATCTGTATAGGGAACACACAAATGTGCATATTTCATGCTGCAATTTTGAGGTATTTCCATATATTTAGGTTTAGGAATGTCTTAAACAGTGCCAGTCTTTAAAAGTCATTGTTGACCACCATTTGTTTGAATTGCATTTATCATTTCAACCAAAAAAAATCTGGCTTTCAGAATCTCCGGTGCAAATCATATCCCCAAGTCAGTCGCAAATGGAACTATGTCAGCAAACCTCTGAGAGGATGGTACTGAGCTGTGAGATCTCGCGACCCAACGCAGTGGTGCGGTGGTATCGAGACGGACTTGAGGTGGAGGAGAATGACAACCTTATTCTGGAGGTCGACGGTGTCTACCGAAGACTCATTATTCCTAAAACTACTATTAAAGACTCAGCAGAATACGTGTGTGCCACAGCAGATGATTCCAAGACGTTTTTTGTGAACATTGCAGGTAAAAAAAAAGTTAAAAGACACGAGAAAAGCTGCTATCTAATGCACTATGTACATTTCAATATGTTTTTTTTTATTTTCGATTCACAGAACCTCCTGTTCGCTTCATTCGTCCCCGAAAGATGGCGAGCAGAGTAGAAAAAGTGGCCGGGGAGACTCTGGTTCTGGACTGTGAGGTTTCAAGACCTAATGCCGAAGTCACTTGGAAGAAGAATGGGGAGGAAGTGGGGGACTGTAGAAGTATCACTATCCTCGAAGAGGGCGTCGTGCGTCAACTAACCATTCACTCTCTAACAGTGGAGGACACTGGGCACTATGTTTGTGATGCCAAAGACGATGTAATGGATTTCAGTGTGAAAGTGCAAGGTAAATAAGTCAACAATCTTTTTATTTTTATTTTAAATCAATGTGATGGTGCCTAAAAAGTCACAAAGATAAAAAAAAAGCTTTTTAGAAACTAAGTTAGATTTAAACTCAGGTTATCAAATGATGCAGTTATTGCGTTTTTCATGAATGAAGATTTAACAGCTCCTGCAGATGTTGGATCCATCAAATAGAACACTACACAAATATAAACTGAAGCTTTAACTCATTGTGAACAGCAAAATAACTTCTAGTCTTTGCAATTTGAAGATAACTGTCTGGATGATAAAGTTTCTCCATCGCTCTCACCAGTCTACATCAACACAGGGTTATCCATGCTTCCATTTAAAAATTATTAACTAAATGTTTCACAGAAACAGATTCATTGGAACTTAAAATCGCATATCGGCTTCCTGTGGAAGTTTTTTCAGTCGTAATGCAACCACTAAGGACCAATTCCCAAACTTCCCAACTCAAAATCAAGTGGACTCCAATCACAGATGCGGTTATCTGTTTATATTTTAGGCTGGTTACTAGAAAACGTCACTACAGCCAATATTACTCTAATCTTTTCTACAGAGAAAGTTCTCACAAAAGCTAGTTTCATCACAAAAACTGGATTTTCACATTTTCAGTGTCTACACTAACTTGGGCACTATCATGTTTTGTCTTAGCGAATTGAGAGCTAAGTTGAACAGTGAAGTTCCTTAACATGGAAGAAAAATATTTTCTCCTTCTCCCTCTTTTCTTATATTCAATTCAAGAAAGATTCAAAAGAATTTCTCTGCTCTCGTGTTTTTGTTTTCATTGCAGAATTGCCAGTAAGAATTCTTGGAAAAACAGATGCAAAAACAGAGAAACAGTTCTTAGTCTCAGATGACATAATTCTGGTGTGTGAACTCTCAAAAGCGAACGCCTCGGTGAGCTGGTACAAAGATAATCGGCTGATTGACGATACTGAGCGGTACTGTTGTGAAGAGCAAGGGGTTTTTCGATCGCTGGTTGTCCTAAATGCTAGCCTCGAAGACTCAGGGGAGTATGCCTGTGATGCAGTGGACGATAAGATGATCTTTAATATCACTGTCAGAGGTAACAGAAGATATGAAAAAGGAAATCGAGTTAACAAAAACATTAACAATTTGTGTTGAATCGCTAATTGACAACGTTGTCTTATGTCCAGAACCTCCTGTTCGGATCATTGGAAATTCAGGCAATCCGGAGCATCACATTCTGGTGGCGGGAGACGACCTGATATTGGAGTGTGAGGTGTCTCGTCCAAATGCAGCCGTGAAGTGGCTGTGGAATGGAGAACCCCTGGAACCAAGCAACAGAGTAAAGATTCACAGCAACGACGTCGTGAGGAAGCTTATCCTGTCCGGACTTCAGCCTTCAGACTCAGGAGAATACACCTGCGACGCCATTGACGACAAGATGGTAACAATAGTGGAAGTGCAAGGTAAGATTGAAAGACACAGTGTGAGATTTCTTTTGCTTTTGTGGGGAATGGCATATGTGCACAAAGTGTTTTACGAGCTGTTGTCTTTTCTCTCAGAGCCACCAGCTAAATTTGTGAATAAAACCGCAAGGGATAACATCTCGGCCTTTGAAAACGAGAGCGTCACACTGTGTGCCATTGTGAGCCGCGAGAGGGCTAATGTTCGGTGGCTGAAAGATGGCCAGCTGTTGAATAAGGACAACATTCATATTTCCAGTGAGGATAATACTCACAAGCTCACCATTAATCCCCTGCAGCTGTCCGATTCGGGAGAATATGTCTGTGACATTAGCACTGATGAAATGTATTTTAGTCTTCTCGTCAAAGGTAAGAATAAGAGTCCTTTTTCAGTACTTGACATTTACATCCAAATTCATTCTCATGCCGTAATTTTTACAACATTATATCCAAATTGTATTTGTTTTTCAGAGATGAAAGTGAAATTTATCAGACGACTAGAGAATATGGTGTCTCCGAAGGGTAAAAGCTTGACGTTACACTGTGAGGTCAACAAGCCCAAAGGTGATGTCCAGTGGCTAAAAGACGGTAAAGATATCTCTCCAAGTCGCCGTTACACGATCCGGGCGCAAGGCAGAGAGCGAAGTTTTACCGTCCACCAGCTAATGGAGGAAGACGCCGGAGAATATTCCTGTGAATCCACAGATGACAGGACCTCGGCCACCGTCA
>JABUIW010000172.1:257964-276308 GCA_013363375.1 Menidia beryllina | reverse complement strand
TGAACTATTTTTAGTTTTATTATGCTGGCTTTAAACGACAGAGTTCAGCTCAATCATCTGACCTAGATAGTGAATGTGTTGTAAAACAAAATGCTCCTTTAAGCAGAAGGCGATGTGCATCACAAGCAGAATGAGTCTCTCACCATAGGGTTGATTGGTGGAAATGGAAAGGTGAAGGATTTTGCTCTGAATATATTAATGGGAATAGTTCTCATTAGGTAAAAAAAGGGATAATACTTGGTCTTAGGTCATTGTTCTCTCCTGTTAGCTAATGTTGTGCCATTTATTTTATTTATTACAGGTGATCCATGACAGAACCCCATCATCTACCCAACACCCAGCGTTCATGAAATGATAGATGCTTTGATGCTTTCAAGTTGTGGCATTGCTCATGTTTTTATACACTATCTATAAAAAGTTGCCATAAAATGGGTTGTAACAGATTTTCTTGCAGTGTCTATAACTGTGCAAAAGTATGGAGGCGCACCTCATTTCTTTATATATATATATATATGTATTTATATAGCTTTCCAAAGAGCCAAACTTACTTGTTATCTTTTAAAGTGGTCTTGAGCAATAGCTGCTCAGGTTATTTAGAGTCTCTGTGTTCTCCTCTTATACCAGCCTGCTTTTTCAATTACTTTAGTTTGCAAAGCCACTTAAAACAGACAAGGCATCAAGCGGAAAAGATCGTCAGCACATAGCTGCTCTCGACCCTTTTGCACACAGAAGTCTGTCCCAAAGACAAATGATAAATGACCCTTTCCTTTATTGGCTCTACAAACAGAAAAAAAGCGTAGAGCGATTGGCATAAAATAGAGCTTTTGCCAAAACGCAGTGACTCCCAAAAATGCTGTTCGCACAAAGCTTGGCATGTCACCCTGGTGTAGAGTGTGTTTATGAAAAACTGAGGAAACTGGGAAAGTGACAGACAAAGAAGTAGAAGGAAGAAGAACGATATATAAAAAAGGAGAAACCTGACCCAGGACCTGAGATACACATGCGGACCATCAACTGATCCTTCTATTGTTGGTCAGAAACTCATGTGGAATAGTCTTCATGAAAGGGATGCTGTCAAGAAGTCGTTCCCAAGGAAGGGAAACAGAGAGAAAAGGCTGAGCGATGCAAAATTACACTAGAAGTGGACTTATAACCAATGGCTACAGGTCTAAAGGAGTGATGTATTCTCCCAGAGCCTGGACCTCAACATTTTTTAATCAGTGTCATCTGACAGAGAATGCAATAAAAGTCAGCCAACAACCAGAGCTCTGGGATCGCCATCAGGAAGCCTCAAGAACTATTCCTGCTGACTAAGAAATTACAAAAAGTTTGCCAGGCAGGATTGAGGATGTTGAAGACTAAAAATGTGGCCATACCAAATATTGCCTTTCAGTCTTGTTGTACCTGTACAAACGCTATCTTTGCCTATATATGTCGTATTTCCATAAATGTTTGCACGTTTGAATAAGTCATTGCAACTATTTCCTTTTTTCATGCAATATATGATTAAAGTAAGGTTTGCTCAAGGCTTTTTACACAATATTGCATGTAAGTGCTTCATAACTTGCCTTTCTTTTATAAGAGGTTCGTCAAAGCAGTTGAAATATATTACAGGATGTTTGTTTTTTTAACCGTGCAATCTGGAGTTTCAGTGTAAATAATGCGCCACATGAAGTCTACTATTCTGACTATAAAGGACTTACTGTCAAACGCTTAAGCTCCTGATACATTTCTGACTGATATATTGTAAAGACAAGCCAATGGATTCAAACAATCAATGTTAGAAGTTTGATCATTTGACTGTAATCGGCCATTGACTGTTAAGAGAGCTTTTGATTAAAAAGAAATATAATAATAAGGCCAAATACTAATGCAAAGCACAAACCATAATCTGAATTTCAAACCCATCTCCTTTCACTTGGACTAAGTGTAGGGGTCCCATTTATCAGAGCATGGTTTTATGTGGCTGCTGTGACTGCTATATATCATAATATCATCATAAATAAACTCCATGAGGTACACTGGTCATTCAAGTAAAAATTAATTAAACTTCACAACTAATCTCCACTTCCATCACTCTGATGGGAAACACGTTTTTTCATGTTTTGGTGACAGAAAGGGGCTTGCAATGAAAGTGTATTGGGCCAAAATTGAGGTACACTAGAACAGCAATAGGTTTAAAAAATTGTCTGATCTGATTATTAATATCACTAAGCTGCCATTTCCAGTGTGTAAAAGGTTGGCAAGGTGGAGGAGGATAGCTTTTTTCTTATTAAATGTCTTCCATGTTCCATTTTTCCATTTGTCCTCCTAGATCTCCATGGTGTGGCGTGAAGTAATGTGGTGAAATATGACCCATTTCAATAAAACATGCTTTATTTATGCAGGGAAAATACTGCCTGGTGTCTTTTTTCAGTCTCAACATTCATCAGTAGCAATTTCTCTTGTTTGAGCCTGTTTTCGTTTGTTTTTACTTGAGTCACAATGTCAATACTCTTGTTGCATACAGTAAAAAAAACAAAGTCATGAAATCATTATTAAAGAGAAGAAATGTTTTTCACCTATTGTAAATGCATATTCTGTCAAAACTAAAAGCAATACAAATACTCACAGGGATCCAATTTGACTCAAATAAACACAATAACATACCATCTCGCTTCAAATTGAGGCACAAATTTAGAACATATGCATTTCTGGAACATGTCTCCCAGCTAGACTGAATAAACCTCTTAAAACCTGACTTTAAAAACATCTTACATGTAACAGCTCGGATTCAAGTTTACCATCAGGAGGTTCAAAGCTTTGCTTCATCACCTGTTTATCTCCGACACCATAGCAGATAAGAGCCTCCTCCTGTGCGTAGAAAACGGATGAATAATTGATAGTCCGCGCGGTGCGTTGGCAAATAAAACTAGCAAGTGAAAGCATTAAACAGCATTTATTAAAATAACATTAAAATCAAATCCAAATGATTTCATGAAATCAGAGATATTCTGTATTTACAAATATAGCTTCAGCCTCTATCTTAGGTGTACATAGCAGAACCATCCCATGTAGATGGTCGGAATTTAAGGAATTGGTGCTAATATCATTAGTCACTTAAGATGTAGTGAATAAGGACTAAACCCAATGACAGCACAATGTGATAAACTTTGCTTTAAGCCGTCCAAAGGCACCGAGCACTTTGGATCACATCAAAATGTTGCTTCTTCATAACATCTCCAGAATTGCCTGATTGTCGCTATCCAATGGGATTCAAGAAAAAAAAACTCTTCCATGTTGTTTCTGTGTGAGGGCGTCAAATAGCACTACTGTCTGACATTAAAAGGATTCATGGAAGCTCGTTTGTGGAGGACTATTTGTAGAGGACTAAGCAACTGTTCACACTATGTAGCGTTGCAGCACGCTTGCAAAAGGTCAGCGCTGTCCCGTAACGACAACAACTAACGCGCCGCACTGCGAAACATCTACAGAGGCCATGTCATCTCATGCTGATGCGCCATCCAGCATTCAGAAAATGCTGATTGGATGTATCGTACACGACGTGATAAAATTAGATGAAACAAAAGGCCTCTTTCACCCCTACCCCCCTCCCCCACAGTGTGGTCCTTCTAATGGGAAGCCTTAAGGAGCCCGCGGCTCACAAGCCTCCATGGCCCCTCGATGACATTCGCAGGTGATTTTTCTTCGTCTAGCTCTCCCGCCTCCGTTAGCTGGAGGTCTTGTGCTTCTGAAGACCGTCGTAGATATCGTCCTCTTTGCTAAGTCTCTCAAAGAAGGGGATGAGATCGAGGAGCTCGGTGTCTGACATGTCATCAAACCAGGATACCACAGGAACCTGCGGGTTTAACACAGCCACAGTTATAAAAATAAAAGGGGCACAAAGCGATAAATGTGAATAAATGTGTGCCTACATAACATATGCACTTCAGAGGAAAAGTCTTAAGCCAACCCTCTTTTTATATATTTTGCACCAAGGAACCAGACTATCTTGTTGTTTATTATCTTAAGCCATAGTTATCAAGGCTCTCTTAAGATTTCTGAGGAAGTTTTTTGCTGACAGGCTAGTGTTTCACAGATTTGTAGTCCTGTTTTGAGGGGCATGTGATATTTGTCTATTGCGTCCCTTTACACTGACCTATGAATCATTTGAGCATGAAAAAGGCACCAAGGTGATGAACAGTTGTGTGCACACTTAGCAGACAGCAAAGCAAAGAAACTGTTTACCGTGCCTTTAGGTATTTTGTTACTAGCAGCCTATTAAGAGGATTTAGGAATGTTCTCCTATTTCATTGTTGTAAAATCTATTTAAAAAATGCCAAAAATAAAAGCTGTTTTGCAGATATAATTAACCCCAAAAAACATTAGCCTAAATTTCCTCAGCCAGGTGTGTCATTAAGATACTAAAGAACCTGGACAATAAAGTTACTACAACAGTATCTACAAGAGTCATCTTTACCGAATAAAGAAAAAGCATAAAAAACTGGCACAAAACCAAATGCAAAAGACAAAAATTGTCACTCAAACAATTTAATTACAATGCCAATTTATGATTAAAATAAATAATAGAACGGTATCAATGAATTGTTCAACTATTTGTAAGTTATGTAAAGAAAAAAATGCCCATGGGTTAGGGTTAGGGTTAGCCATTCACAAACTATAAAAGTGTAGAGGCCACTGTCACCGGTGAGGTGTCTAATAGTGTGAATGTTTTCCTGAAGTGTATGAAGGAATGTGACAGCAAGGGAATTAGTCTAACTTGTTGTATGTTCCCTGTTTTTCATCAAATTTCAAACCATCTCAAGGTTGGCTTACGATTTGTTCACAGTACAGATGTCAGCGTAGTGCAGAGAAATGAACGTAAATGGCATACTGCGTTCTCGGGGTGAAAGATGTAGGAGGCTGGGGAGTTGTCTATGATGAGAACCTTGTTGAGATCTCTTCCCAAACGACTCAGGTCTTTAACATAGTTCCCTTTGTGAAAGACGCACGCCTCTCGGAACAGACGGCTCCGAAAGGCTCCCCATTTATCCAGCAGGTCTGACACAGGATCGGCATACTAAAGAGGGGGGGGGTGTCAACGATTAAAGACTGATCAGTTGCCATGTTATGCTAAGTTAAACTTACACTTTGAGGTAAATGTTAGAGGTTAAAATGTGCAGCCACCTGGCAGCTGCATTAAAATATATTTTCAGGTAAAAGGTTGAGCATAAAACAGACGTTAAACTGAGAATGAACTGCCACCACATTATCCGGGGCATAATGTTTTGAAACAATAGAGGGCATTTCAAGTGAAGGATGTGAAGACAGACCTTGGATAAACTTGCAGTGAACAAAACACATTCAAACAATTCTCCCATCCTCTGGAGGAATTCATCAACGTGTGGTCTCTTTAGTACATAAACCTGAGTGTAGACAGAAAAAGGAGTATAAAATCCACTAGTAACACAGCTCCTAAAAAGACAAAATGAGTGATGTCATCACAATGTAACTGTTCAGAAACCTGGGCTAACTCACAGAAATGTTTAACACACTCTCAATGTAACAGCTCTGTCATCAAATTAATTAAATTTTATGAAAAAGGAGGTTGTTAATGTTTTCCCCTCTATCTTAGTCTTTAAGTCTACTTCCACTAGGATGCTATCAGCCTTGTTTCTGAGCCAAGTCATCCCGAATAGGCCGTCCCCTCTTTAACAAGCCTATCCTGGATTACTTGAAACAGACCCAGGCCCTTTTGTAAAGCAAAACCCCTCTTTCTTCCGGAGGGGTCACGGGGCAGCGGACTGCAGTTTAGAGTTAAAGCCTAAATGGAAAAATTCTTTGCCTTTCGAAATGAGCAGGGTATAATGTGCGACACGGTCTGAGATTGATGGCCAGCGATTTCTGAGAAGCCTGCTTGGCTCCACTCGTTTCGTCAGGCCACTGAAATAGGCACCTGCTGCTTGGAGTCATCAACAGAGAAGGCTTCAGCTCTGTCAGGCCGTTGGAACTAGAGTTTATACTCTTGTATCTTTTATGTCGGAAGGTTTATATGGCTCATAAAGAGCACACTTGTTAAAGCCAGTTGGCAAATATTACAGATTCTGGTTCTGGTTGGTGTTGATTACAACAGTGGGACATTGAGATAAAATAGGACTTTGTGTAGAACCTGTTTATGCTCTATTTTACGTTCTCATGCAAGTATGAGCGACTTCCATGATGGGAGATATATCTTTAACTGTGCAAATGATAACATAACCATGTAGGGGGGCTACCTGGTGTAATGTTCCTTCGATCTCCACTGGAATGATAAAATCAGCATTGTTCAATGGCTGTAGAAGACAAAAGTAAAAAACAAACAATATATCAGAACATATGCTCATGAAAGTCAAACCATTCTGAAATATTAAGACAAGGAAATAATTTATCTTTTAATAAAAAATAAAGGCAAGGCAAATAATTTGATAGTAGTCACCTAACTAAAAGTGCACGAGGAGTATAGATAGTGACATGGGAAAAAAAATGTTTGATTTACTGTGGGCTTTCTCAACATTTGAAATATGCTTCTCATATGGTCGTATCATTGGAAGCAGGTTCTATAAAAAGGCATATGGCCTAAATTATATTGCAGTGAGGTAATGCCGGAAAGAATGAGCTTAACATAGGTCATAAACAGAAAGTCTAAACATGATTTTTTAATTTTGACGTGGTGTTTTTCATGTTGAATGCTGGGCTGTGTCGAGTTCTGCAGTAGCTCCAACAAATTATTCTGAGCAATGACTTAAAAAACTAAGATAGATAGATATAGATAGACATTTGGTCACAAAAATTAATAGATACTTTTCTACTACTTTTCTCTTGGATCAGGTTTTAAAATGTTAAGGTATGGTATTCAGTGATTCGCTGTAATTTCCACATTACATATCGTATAAACCAAGGTGAACACCAGATAGAAAAGTTTACTATAGCATGGATTTTGACTGGTGTTGACTGATGTGGGGTCAGTGCAGCACACAACAGAGAAGGATATTCATTTTTCTAAATGTTCTGTGAGTTATTAAATAGGTTTTAAAGGCTAGCCAGTACCACTAATGTAATAAGAAGCCACAACCTCTGAAACAGGTTGCACATTCATGCAGTGAATATGAAGCTACTGTATTGTTAACATAATGATTGAGGAAGTTGACTGAGCCTTTATGCATCGATTCATTTAAAATGATCAAAATCAATTTAAAATTGTATAGGTAAGACTGCACTTACTCTCCACTGGGTGCTTCCAGACCAACACCAATACCAGTGTTTGGGCCCCATCTCTTTTCAGAACATTTACAATATAGGATCAGCAATCTACTGGTCTGGTTCTTCATATCATCCCGATAATATCAACTGTTGGACCTACTAGATTAACTTAAGTATGGCTAAGTACTCACCAAACATATACTCATTGCGCGTGTCATGCCTTTGCTTTTTTTTTTGGGCTGTCAAAAAGCAGTCAATTAATGCTAATCTCCTGCCATCAACAGAATCCACTCTATTACAAATCCATGAGACCAGAAAAAGCAGATGTCTTTTTAAATCAGTTGCGGAGAGTACATGTCACTACACTGCTTCTTAAACTGTAATTGCTAATAAAGCTGTAAAAATGAAATTTAAGTCACCAGTGCTTCTCTAAATATTGACACATATTGTACACAAGGATTGTTACACTATATTTACACATTTCAACTTGACCATTTGCAGGCTGTTCTTTAAAACATTTTTAATTGGATGCCTTGAACAGGTTTTTCTAACTGTACTGAAACTGTACTGTTTCTCACTTGCAACGAACGTTGGTTATTTCTATGTGTCAGTGTGAGTGTAACGTATCGATTCTTCATATAATTTAATCCTAGATTTTTAGGCACGATTAAAAACATCAGCACAGATTCATGTATTTAAAACTCTCGGTTTTCTGACCTGAGACTAGAATCCATTGGTCTCATTGGTCATTGGCTTTCAGCTGCCTTCCACGAACAACTAAAGTAGTAAATCAAGCTACCAGATGCTATTCTTGGTATATGTGTCAAGGTAATAATTGCTTGTATCTTCCACCTGGTGTTGAATATGTAGTTGACCGAGTGTGACTTTGTTTATGCATGGCTGAAGAAATATTGAATGTCACTGGACTACAGAGCATAGAGTTTTTTTAGCTTTGTACATTTTATACAAATTATATGGTAATTAAAAAAAACATTAATGCTCTGTAAACTGTTTTTTTTATTTTATTATCCCGCAATCACCAACTAATAAAACAAAACAAAAATCTTTGTTGGCTATATTTTTTAGTTTATTTATTTGTATTTATTTTCACTACAAGCTTGAACTGTTGAATAGGGAGTGGTGTGCCACTTTGCCGCACGTTGTAATACAAACTGACTTTTTTTTTCTTTAGCTATTCAACACTAGCAGTCTCAAGCTGTGAGAAGGCCAGTGAGATGAGCTGGTGTTGACAACTAAGTGATGAAGTGATGTAAGAAGCTTATTTTAAAGAGCATTTTTAGAAAAGGAGGAAAAAAGTCTACTAAAGTGTGAATAATAATACTCTGCTAGAGTAACAGATAATATTGCTTTTTTAACATACATTTTCAATATGATTGTTACAATAATCAGGGAATTGACCAAATCTGATCCTCTTTAAGTACAGCTTTCGCTGATATCCAATGACATCCTATAGGGACAGACTGTGACCAGGTATGGACTACACATGCAAGCTTCTCATTACATAATTTGCCGTGATACTGGAGCCTTGCCTTTTGACATTAGGAGCTTTGGTTAGTGTAAGCTTCCTTAAAAGGAATCAAACTGAAGGACTAAAAGTAATTACTGAATTAATTGAATTCTAAAGTTTAATATTTGGGTTCATAAACAAATCCAGGGTGGCCTATCAGCAACTAAAATCATCCATCCACCATAGGAAAAGCTACAACTACAATGGCATGTTTGCAAAGAAAAGCCGAATGACTTCAAATAAAAAATATCTTGGCTTCCTGTTAGTGCTAAGTGAAATTATTGATTTTCTTTTCTCTACATGGGAATGAATCTTCATAGTTACCAGTATTTATATATTAATCAGTATATTTTCAAAGGGACTAGACAAAGATCTTCTTTGCAGATTATCAACACTGATCAACAATAAAAGAAAACGATTGGCTGTTCATGTAATTTCTTCTTAATTTGGTGGTGCTTGATCTAACTTTCGTACTATTGTATATCATTTGATGACTGTAGAAAAGCGGAAATCACACGCTCTTTGTCGTGTTTTATGTCTAGCTATAATAGTCAACCAGAAGAGATAACAAACTGCAAAATACACAGACCTTATTAAATAAAAAACATGTATTGTTTAACATTTTTAAATCTGTGGAAAAATCATTATGTAAATAACTTAGTTATGCTTTAAGGGTGGATTACATATTTCTATTTTCTGAACCAGAATTCATATTGTCCAAGATATGCATATGCACCTAGGGAAATAATCTGGATGGAAAATAGTGCCAGCTACTTTAAAAAATAAAAACAAAATTTAAATTCCACTCGTTTAGATTATTTTGACCATTAAGCCTGTTAAAAGAAAGCAGCTTCGGGAAAATGAATTCAGTGTATGAGAAAGTAGGTCACAGAGGTCAACTTACCTTAAATGAACTGTGCACTAAAGTTTCATCCAAATCAATCACTACACAGATCTTCCCTGCGTCTTGCGTTTTCATTTCAGAGAGCAGTGGTTCTGCTGGAACCTGGCCACAAACAAAGAATCAAGACAAAAAAGTCTGAGGAAAGCAAGAGCAACTCAAAGATTTAAATGGCAAGCAGCATAAAGAGGATAAAGCTCACTTTTTTAATAAAAAAAAACATCCATACATACATATACTATATCTCAATATGCTGCAGAGTTCATTATTTCTTTGTGTGTGTGTGTGTTTGTGTGTGTGAGAAAGAGAGAGAGAAGTCACTCAAGAGACTGAGTTGTGTTGTGGTGTTTCGGTGAGTGGTTACAGGAAACTCTGGACGCTACAGCTGCTGCCATGTTGATGGAGCATGTAAGTATCACCACATCGCGTCTCATCCTTCAACAAGTGGTTGGTGATTGTGGCTTGTTAATGTGCTTCTGCTTCTAAAAACAAGCTGGTAACGCCAGGCATGCTGCCCTGTGACACCGATGCGTGTGTTTGTCTGTGTAGAGCAAGCTGCCACGTGAACATAATGGAGGAGCTTTGGAGTTTGACACGGTACTCCTTTGGAAAAAAAAAAAGCAACGTGTAAAAATAGGACGGGAAGAACTGGATCGGGAGTTATTCTATGTCGTCCCGACAGGCTCAGTACATCATCAGTACGGGGGGTGCACGAGTGTCCAGTACGGTACCTGCGCCGCCTTCGGAATGCAGTACTCGCATTCGCAAAGCTCCAGGGATTCGTCGTCACTCTGCTCCTCTTCTGAGTCCCTGCTTTGTGTGCCATCATTAGCGTGCTTTGAGACAACGCTGTGGATAACATCTACCGGCGGTCTTAGGTCTTTTGAGGTTTCTGTCGAATCCGACTCCTCTTCCGATTCGGCAGTTTGTCCGTTTGCCACTTGTTCCACCGATGCGTGGACTTCAGAGGCCTCAGGGCAGACCTCGCCGTCCTGTGACGAAGCCTCTCTCAGTGACGAAACGGCATAAGTTCTACCGCTGAACGGGGGAAGTTTTGAGTCTCCCCCCAAAATGAATTGATTCAAAGCCCGTTTCCCAGAGGACTGTGAGCTTTTGATCTCGTATGCATAGTAGTCCTCGACACCTGTCTCGCAAAATCCCCCACTTTCTTGAGCATCAATCAGGGCCCAGTACGGCTCTTTTTCAGAACATGACAGGAAGTGACTGAGCTCAGGCTCGTCTTTGTCATTCTCACAGCCAGTGTTTTTATCAGTCTCCTCGCCCGAGGAGGCAACATCTCCAAGAGATTCATTGTTAAAGGAGACCTCATCTTCATAAGCGTCATCTTCGACTGACATTTCCCTGGCAGATGGGGGGAACACGCTTTCCTCTTCGCTGGAGTACAGGCTGAGCTCAGGTTCTTCATCATAGTCGTCAGAAATATTGACATCAAATGAATAATTTGCACCATAGTCCTCTGCCTCATCACTACTCCCTGGATAAAATGCGAGGAACTCTTCTTCATCGCCTGTTGAACAGGATTCTGAGCAGTCATCAGGCGGACCATTGGAGTCACAGCATTCCTCTCCCTGGCTTAAATCTTCTTCGTCTGAAACATCAGGTGCATCTTTAGAGCCATGGTCTATTTCTTGTGTATTGGCTTCCTTGTTTCCGTCTCCTAATTTGTGGACGGTTTTGGTGTTCCGCTTCTGTGCCTCTTCTTCAAGAAAGAGATGGTCGTGAATGTCGCCGCCGTCGAAGCAGGAGATGTAACTGCGCTTTTGTGCAAACATGTGTCCATGGCAGTCTTCCCTGTCGAACAGATCAAAATAATGCTCGATGACAACATCGACGGGGGGGGTTTTCTTTCTCTCTTCGGTGCTTTGGTTAAGATCGCTCTGCTGTGCCTCTTCTTCGTCCCCCTCAAAAGACTCCCATTGCATCTGCTCGTCGCTGGAATCTTCCTGAGCTCCTTTGTCGGATTCCTCTGACGAATCGGAGAATGGATCCGAAGGAAAGCTGTCATCCAGGCAGGTCTTAAAGGATTTGCTTTCCACAGAGGAGCATTCGGAGAAGCCGTCTTCTTCGGTGTAGAACTCGGCGCCGTTCTCGGAGTTACACGGTTCGGCGGCCTCGTCCTCGCAGTCATCAACGTTCTCGGCTATGTCTGAAGTCGATTCTTGAGAGTTTTCTACTGGGTAGGGGACGCTTTCGCCAAAATCATCTTCAAAGTCGACATTTTCCTCTAAATCAATCAAGGCAGGAGTGTCCTCTTCGTCACTGAACTCTGTTTCATTCGGTTCAGCTTCATAGCTTTCATTGTCTTCATCGACATCGTCATCTTCGTCCGTGTACTCAGGTTGAGTCTGAGCTTCGTCATTCTCGCAAAGACTGGCAGCACCGTCCAGTGAATTCACCGAGCCGGAGATGAATTGTGTCAAACTGGGGGGCCCATTGCTCGATGTGTCTTCCTCCGAGTCAGAGGAGTCACACTCTTCACCCAGACGCTCGTATTGCTGTAGCTGGAGGTGATCTACGCATTTAGGTATGAAACAAGACATTCCACACTGTCCTAATCCGCTAAAGTCCACTTCTAATTCCTCTGGCTCACAGTCAGAAGACTCATCAGTGGACTTGCATTGCGGAAATAATTGGAGCTGTTCTGGACAGTGTTCACAGCACAGGCTCCTTTCAGAGGCTAAGCTATGATTAGCGCAGTACTCAGTGGACTCGCAAGGTTTAAAACACTCACAGTGTTGAGCACATTTGACAAATGGTCGGCTTAACCCCGCAGAGTTGCGGTCATCGAGGATCTGGACAGAGTCAAAAAATCCATGACTTCCTGACTGTTGTTCGGCACTCTCTGCATGTCGAACGCAAAACGTACAGGTTTCTGCCAAGTTCAAGTTCAACTTGCCAGGCTCTACAAAGAGGAGAGCGGGCTCCATTTCTTCTCTGACAGTCTGCTCAGTGTATTCCACGAGGACCTTTATTCCCAGCTCAGCACTTTGGCTTAAAGGGCTGCTTAAACCGGCAGCCTCTGTCAGTTTGGGGATGGCACATTGTTCAGCGAGGAAGACTTCAGCCGACAGCTCCCCCTCTCTTTGTTCCGAATTCTCCAAATACATTGCGAAACGGTCTCTCACAACAGCTACTGTTAGCAGTTTTTACTCCATGCATTGATTCCCGCAGAGTCCAAATGGCAAGTAAGGTCCATTTGGAGTGGATATTCACAGCACTGGTGGGGGGCAGTCACTCAGATCACGTCCCGCCTGGGAGAGTAACAGCAACCGGAGCAGCGTTGCACGTTGAAATGACAGGTTGTCACAACCAAAACTGAGACTAGTGCTCGACTCGACCCTCCCTTTGCCAGACACCGAGCAATTTATTTTGGGGACTTGGAAAGACGTGACAAATAACTTCTGGAATATCAAATCTCTATAAAAGGCTGAAGTAAGGCACAAACTCGAAACTGACACCTGAGAGCGTCTTCAGCACTTGATCTTAAGGCCATGACGAACAGGAGACATGTTGTTTTCCCAGATAACACTTGCTTTACCCAGATAGGGGAACTGCCAGTTATTCAAAGCTTTTATGTAAAGGAATAGTGATCGGTCATTGGTTTAGACAGCTTTCCCACTACTTCTAAATCCTTTAATAAACAGCTGGCTTGCAAAGCTGACTTCCAGAGAGTGTATCTTTATTTTTGTTATTTTTATACTTTAACTCTTTCTTTTACATCTCATTACTATTGGACAGGTTGATATGCTTTAGTCCCTGTATAGCAGTAACTACATTCTGCTTTCAAACCGAAAATCAGAGGGCCTGGGCCTCTAAAAGTCTGTCTTGCCCAAGTGGTGCAAGGGTAGAAGCTTAGATATCGGCAACTCAGTGCTTTCATACACTTTTGTAACATTTACGCCACTTCCGTCCTTCTGGTGAGTCCCTGATTGATGTCTGAACGTGGAGTACTTTTCACCACGGCCATACGTCACAGTCGGCGAGAAATGCTTCAGGAAACATGAAAAGCTCTGGGCCACGAAAGCATGTGTTTCACTCATCAGACAACTGACAATTATGCTGACCACATGCTGTTCGAGAAGAAGAGCGGGGAGGGGAGGGGAGAAAGCAGACACCGCGGAGAGGAGCGAGCGACGGACCTACTTTTGACCGAGAGCCGTTCTCCTCCGCTAAGAGAGGGGCGTTGTTTTTGTTTTTCACAGGGGGAGAAACTGTGTCTTTGTGGCAGAGACAGCAGAGGAGACTGCTTAGAAGTCCTCTGCTGTGAGGCTTCTTTGAGGCGGCAACTTCACTGGATCCTGAATAAAAAGGGAGAGAGAGAGAGAGAGAGAGAGAGAGAGAGAGAGAGAGTTGATACAAACTAACCGTATTTCATCACTGACTTAATGACAAGCATGACCAATTTATGTATTCGTCCAGTGGTTTAGTCACATGGAAATGTGCATGTGGACGTTTCAGTGCTAAAACAGTCAGTAGAAGATATATTGGATCAGTTATATTTCATATATGTTGCTGTCTTAAATATTGAGAATTTGCTAAATCCATAACCTTTAATGATAAACAGAAGCAACATTTCCTTAGGGATGTTATAAATTCTGTCATGGATTAGTTGAGTATTTTTTATATAAACATGAGAGAGTGTTGTTGAACATATTCTTCATTTGTATCCTTATAGCACAACCTTCTCTAACCAAGGAGGAGGTGAAGAGCTTGGTGTAAAAACAAGTTACTTTACTAAACTAGATATTAATTATAATGTTACATCTGCAAAATCGTATCATTTCTCTGCAACATTCGCAATAACTTGCAAGCATAACAAACACAAAATAGAAATAAACAGCACTTAAAACTAATATATGAATGGTTAATATTGTCTGTGACCTTTGTACATTAATTACCGGCACATTTTTTTAAACAAATTTGTCACACTACACCTATTTTCAACCTGGTCTTCACACGCTTTTCAAAACACACAGGCATAAGACTACACAAGAAAAGGATTTCTGCTTTAGCCTTATAAATAGTCTGTTCCACGTGCAGCTGCCTGCCTACTACATCCCAAACACAAGCAAGAACACTATCTGGCTCACACAACCCAACATCCCATCAGCTGCCGCCTGAGTGGTGAAGGCCACCGTTTACACAGAGAGAAAAAACTCTTGACAAATTAGGGAAGCCTTGATGGCCCGTCAGAGTTGTCAACCACAGCATTACTGTGGCGCTCACACCCGATCGTATCGTTCTCTTCGGTACGTGCTGTACATTGGATCGGCCAGTTTTGGGTTGAAACGTGAGGAGTGCAAAACCAGCAATACTGGGTTATGGCTGTTTTGTAGAGAAAAAAAAGGAAAAAAAGCACTGAATGCAAATTTTGTGTGAACAATGTTCTAGGTCCCAAAGCCTGACAAATTGAAACTAACTCTATGATAAACATTAGGTTAAAAATATCATTGTTGTGTCTATTAGCTGTGTAGTACAACGTCATTCTGTGTTCTCTCTGATGGAAGCTGGAAGTTCTCAAATCAGGGGAAATTGCTTAAGTGCAACAGATGACTTGACAGCATCCTTTTCTTTTATGAAACTGAGGAACATTCTGTTCCCCTTTTCAGTTTATGTCACTATCCAAACTAAAACTAAATCAGCTGATAATTAAAATGTTTGCCAAATAAATACAGAGGCGTTCAGTTCCAGCATACATTCATCAATGACGTCTTCAGTCACTAAAATTCAGTCCTTCAAACTTAATTAACCTAACTGTACGGCCAAGTTTCAGTCTGACCTACTTTAGAGAGATATTCTATGAGGCATTTGGCTTGTTGAGTGCTTCATTCAGTTAAAGCTGAGAGCGGCCCCTGGCACAGGAGGGCAGTTATGATGGTCAGGACAAGCTTGTTGGGACATAACTCTCTCGCTTCCAAAATGAAAGAGGTTTATCGAGTGGAACACGTGTGAGGGAGCTGGGCAGGTGATCCATGTAGCTTGAAGATTGTTAAAAAACATCACGATGCCCAGTGCAATACCTCTGCTCATATAACCCATCAGAGTGCTTAAAATAGACTGCCAGAGAAACTCTTGACAGTTAATGATGCGATTCTATATCATACAGACACATATTTGTGCATTGGATGCAGCATAATGCCACTACAATCAATAACAAGAATAAATGTATTAATAAACCTCAATCTAAGGCAGGGATTGGCTCGTTGAATTGTTTACAGTGGGCAGCAACACCATACTGCATCCATAGAAAAAATAAACTAAATTAAACCACCGACACTGTATACTCTGCAACATCAGGTCATTCCCAAAGCTTCCAAACTATTACACCTACGCGGCAAATGTCAAGATAAACACAATCTCTGGCTGCGCAGACAGAAGTGGCTCCAGGATAAATCAGTTTAGCTCCAAACCTGGAAACTTTGTCAAAAAAACAGTTCAAAAGATGAATTCCATTTATCATGGATAACATTTGGTGATGTCATTGATACTGCACAATTGGAAGGAGCATGTAACCTTAGCCATTCGACATCTAACAGATTACCAGTATGAAAACTACGAGATAAATAAAAAATGCTGTTATTGTTCTAGAATATAATATCATGGTTATGATATTGCAGCAGCTGTACAGATCATTTATATGACATTGTTTACAGGTAGGGCAGCATGGTGGTGTGGTGGTTAGCACCATTGCATTACAACAAAGAAGGTTAATGGTTCAAATCCCCAGGGGACCAGGGACCTTTTTGTGTGAAGTTTGCATGGTCTCCCATCTCTGCGTGGGTTCCTCCTGGGTACTCTGGCTTCCTACCGCTGTCCAAAAGCAAGCATGATTGGTTAACTGAACACCCTAAAATGCCCCTAAAAGTGAGTGTGAGTGTGTGCGGTTGTTTGTCTTGTCTCTGTTATCCTTGCCCTGTGATGGACTGGCAACATGTCCACTGTGTACCCTGCCTAGCGGAATGGCTACATGGTTGAAGGTAAAACATTTGGTCTTTCCATTTGGATTCAGTGCAATTCTGAAACACAAAGAATTTAGGAATATTTAGGAAAGATATTTCATCCAGGGCCAAAGTGGTGTGACTACCAAAAAACAATGACTGCCATTTCCACACCCTGTCACCAACTTGGCTAAAAATAAAGCGGGAACATGACCAGGGTCTAAGCACTTCCTCGATACATTGGAATGCAGCAGTTAGTAACACGGAAAGCAATGAAATATGGTTTTGCAAAATAAGACACAGGGACCTTTTGACACATGCATGTCTGAAACCCGCTAATGTAGTGATGATATGAAAGGTTCTCCGAGGCACTCGTTGCTGTTTTGGTCACAGAAAAAGAGACATGTGTGTAATAACTCAGTAGTTTGGGTCATGTTCAAATAATTAGAAAAGAGCCCTACATTTTTAAACAACACACCTAAACTTGTGTCTGGATCTGCTGTATGGTTGTCAGCAAGGTATGCTGGACTAGAGACAACATTTTGACACAAACAGTTAACTATTAAGTGCTTCCTATGAATCACTGGCCGTGCAGCTATATTTTAAAGTGTGGTGCAAAATCTTTTAAAGTTAGTTATGCTTTTTATCAAATTAAAAATTCGGTGAAATTTTTCAAATGCGGCTCGTTCATTGAAGCTGCCTCACACTCACAGTCCTTATCCTTTAGATTAATCAGTACCACGTGCGCTATAATTAGGTAGCTGAAAATTAAGAAGCAAACTCTTGCTGCAACAATCCTCACACTTTCTTGTCCAAGAGGATCATACACTGATAATGAGGTTACAGCATTTTCTGGAGGCAGCAACGACCTCACGCCACTTCAGCATGTTTTATCCTACTTAGTCCAAAGCACATTTATCTGGGACTGTTATGGGTAAGGAGGGTCGGTGTACTTGACGGGTTCTATTCCTATCCAGACGCAGAGAGAACGAGGCCCCCCACGACCGACTTTTCGGCACCCTGACACTTGATACTAACTATAGTCTGGCAACTCGCTGTGCAGTGACCAACAGCAATCAGTTTCCAAGTAGAAGATATTTTCTTGGGTCTGTTCAGTTTTAAACAAGCACTAAAGTATGTGGTTTATATTCCCAATCTTAAAAAAGATGCAAGAGCTGAAAATCTTTGAGATGCAGCATGACATGACTGTGTTGCTGTGCAGAGAGACATCAAGAGAAAGTGTGAACAACATTTTTAACCTTCTGGTATCCTTAATATTAGCAGTATCTCGTGAAACTAAGCCATCTCCTTCCTTTCTCTATGGCCCCTCACTTCTGGATGGCGGCCATATTTTGGTCTCATGACTTACTGACTTGAGAATGTAAATTGAGCCGATAGCGCCAGTTGGCCTTTTTCTTCTTGACTGGGCAGTACTGCCACCTTCTGACTTGGGTTGGCGGTACCAAAAGCAATAAAGAGGTGCTGAGTTCTGAACTGATTGTACCTCTTGTCCTTTCATCTCCACATTCAGCAACATTTGTTTGGTTATGGGTATATAAATAAAGGTAAAAAAGTGAGTTTATTAATTCAAGTCAAAGACGTGGGGAGGCCTACGGGTCCTGAAGGCCTACGGGTCCTGGAGGCCTACGGGTCCTGGAGGCGTACAGGTCCTGGAGGCCTATGGGTCCTGAAGGCCTACGGGTCCTGGAGGCCTACGGGTCCTGGAGGCCTACGGGTC
>JABUIW010000172.1:224828-257954 GCA_013363375.1 Menidia beryllina | reverse complement strand
ATCGCAGCCAATCACCTTCTGGGCTGAGCGAATGATGCGCTGCAGTCGGCCCTGGTCCTGAGCGGTGGCAGCAGATGGAGATGGAGGAGGTGAGGATGGACTCAATGATGGCAGTGTAGAAGTGCACCATCATTGCCTTAGGCAGGTTGAACTTCTTCAGCTGCCGCAGGAAGAACATCCTCTGCTGGGCTTTCTTTGTGAGGGAGGATACGGGTCCTGTTACTATGTGATTGATAGTTCGGTCCTCTTTGATAGCTTTTATGTTGCCTCAGGTGGAGGTGCATCTGACCATTCATTGTTTGCCAACTACACTGGCAATCACACAACAGATGCCTGCATGGACCAAATCTTTGAAAACATACATAAAATATACATATTTTGCTTGGAAAACTGAGCTTCTACAAAAAGGAGGTTCATGTGAAACAAGATGAAAGCAGCTATGTTTTCAGTTATGTGACGTTCATCTTTGCAAAGGCATGAATAGAGAAGCAGTAAATTCTATGCTCATATGTAAACCAGCTTAATCGAATTAAAAATCATCTTTCTGTGAAGGATTTTTCTAATATGGGCCAAACTGAAAGACGTTTTACAAGTTTTTTAGTGAAATGGAAACATAGTCAATTTGCATATTAAAAGGATGTGTAAAAAGACATTTTACTGTCATTTAATTCATCCCACGCTGGGACATAATCCTGTGAAATAATTAAAATAAATGAATGAGGGAAAACCAAACTATCTGACATGTACAGAAGTATTACGAGCGAAAAACAAAAGCCAGGATACACCCTGATCACCAGTCCATAACAGGACCACAGTTTATAGTCTGAGACTTAATTATTAAAAAAAAAAAATCAATCCAACAATAAATACTTTACATATTCCGGACATGATATGAATTTCAGTGCTAGTTTCTACATGTCAATGTTCTCTGTTCCTATGAAAAATCCTGGTTAGAAATCGTGATAAAAGATTGATTGTGACATACTGGCTTTTTGCTTGCAGAGAAGCTTTCTCGTGAAGAAAAAAAAATGCAATTGGAGAAAAAAGTGAACAGTAGAGTATGATATCCTTTTCTCCAGTCTAACAAGGCAAATTGTTGTCATCACTAGAACACACTACACACCATGCTGAGGTCATATTTCCAAAGAATGTCCATTTATGAACAACTTTTTAATGCTATTTTATGTATGTCAGACTGTTGTCTTTCATATATTTAAAAATGACGGATATGACCAATAAGATTATAATAAATTGTCTTTTTGTAACAAAGGGCCAAAAGGTACTGTTGGAATAGGCTCTTTTCAGAGTTTTCAGTGATGTAGGCTATTAACGAATCACTGGTTCACTCCTTAGGTGAGGTATGTTTTTTTATGCTATAAGAAAAAAATCCCCCCACAAACAAACATTTCTCTGAAAACGGCCCGACGCTGGGAAAGCCACACCACAGAAAAACGTTGAAAGTTTGGACAATTATTTCTCAAGACTCTAAATCAGCACAAGCAGGCGGAGTCAGGGTTGTAGGAAGAAGAATATCTCAATTTGTTTTCATGGTATTGTGTTTCACATACGAGCAGAAAGGTTCACAAATCTTCCCGCCTCCGCAAATCAAACGGACGAAGCAAATCGGGTCATGTTTTTCAATCTTCGAAGTAACGAGTTGTTTAATTGTTGTCCAACTTAAGCAAAGATATGCATCAGAACACAAAAAAGTGAAATGTCAAAGTGACTGAACACGCCCCCTTCAAAGAGACATATAAAGTCTGACATCTCAATTGCATACCAATATATGAAATGCCATACGGAACTAAACTTCGCGTGCCATATTTTACGCCATGTACTTGTGATACAAGTTTTATTTTTTAAGTTAACCTAACTGTAGGTCTACGATATTTTACAATAGATCAAGTGAAACCAAGTTCACTGCGGGGTTCACTGTCCGGCAAACTTTTTTTTTTCTTTCCCGCAAACTCACCACCCTCGCGACGCGTCGCGTTCTCCTCGTCGTTTCTCCTCATTTGCGTGATAATCGCCGACGAGTCACCCATCACGTCCAGATACAAGGACGCCGACTCCAATTTACTCCAATTTATCCGAGGGGCCACGGGCGAAAAGAGTGTTTATGTTTTGCCACTCCCTCCCAGCAAACGCTCATTTCGGGCAGAACGAAGAGAAACGTAAACAAACAGTGTCGGAAATAGTTTTGTTTTTTTTTTCAGCATGCGACGACTTTAAACCGTCTAAGAAAAAAAGTTTTCTCTAAAAGTTGCAATGTTGTTGCAGTTCCGTCAATTTCGACATGCTAACACGGGACCTGACGGTTTCAAGGAAGCCGATTTCTTAAAGCTACATTGCAGGATGTGATACTTTCCACAAAGTAGCTTTGTAGAGCTTATTGTATTGTGGTTGTTGTTCATCATTTTTAATAGGAACTTCGTGTTTTTTTCACACTATTTTTTTTTTAATAATAAAAAATTGCCATAGGTCATTTAATTAGATTTAACGTGTACATGTCAACCTGCTCGTGACTCTTTGAGATCCCACAGACTTCAATACACTTTGACGTCGGGGTGGCCTTGAAACCGGTTAAAACAAAGAAAGGAAGTTCCGGACATTTCCTGTTGATACACTGTCAATAAAAACAAAAACTAACTATTCCTCAGTAGCGAGACCCCTATAGAAATTTTGCTGGTGCACATTTCGTGTACGTAAGAATTCAAGTGCTTCACAAGGAATTTAAAAGCAGAAAAACAAGAAAAGAAAAAAGAATCAACAATTAGAAAAATAGATTAAAACTGAAGAGTGAAGATAAAATACATTCAATTTCTATATGCACAGGTAAACAGAACTGTTTTCAGCCTGGATTTAAACATTGTCAGAGTTGGGCCCTGTCTCACGTCTTCAGGAAGACTGTTCCAGATTTTAGGAGCATGGAACTGAAATGAAGCTTCACCTTGTTTATTAGCAGAAAAATAAAGCATGAAACACTAGATAGGCATAGCAGTCTATAGACAATTTCTACACGCATTCTAAGAGATTTAGATGTCGTAAGGAGATATTTACTAGGTGGTTCTGAATGGAGGTCATAACTCTATCTTGTAAAGACAAAACTGTATGACTCAGTATCGTCACTGTCTTCTTTTGGTCATGTTCAAAATGGACTCAGTTAAAAAGTTTTACTTACTGATGGTATCGAGGCACATTAGTGCCTATGAAACTTGCTAATTGCACATTGGGAAAGGCACCATAAATGCTTTAAGGTGACATACAGGCTATACATGTTTGCCATTGTCAGCAGGATACCAGCCCCATTGTTAAACAATTATCCAACAGAATAATGCTAATTTCTTAAATAATAATAGCATGCCCATAACTGTAAAGTTTATTTTGCTATGGTTTGTGGAGGGCTGCCAGCATGGATCTCAAAATTTGATTGTGAAAAGGGGACATTTTCCAATTTAAGGTTTCAGGTGGAGGACACAAAAGGACTTAGTGAACAAGTGCGAGGGGTTTGTGTTGTGTCACCTGGAGGGAGAGGCTAAGTGTGAGCTACTGTGCACATCAAATCCAGGTCAGGATGACCCACTTGACCCTACAACAGGTCTAGCAGCCCTACTTAGCAGTAAATAAATCATACTTTCACTGACTCAAAAGTCTGTCTTAAAAGTGGAATAATTCTTATTGGTTGGTAGTCAAAGAATACCATACTTTGGCGTAACAAAAATACCTGCACCTGGTCTATTTTTTTTAAGGAAGGTCTTATCTTTTTTAGTAAGACATATTGCTTCTGTTACAACACCTAGGCTTTTTTTTATTTGGTACAGTCTGGTGACTGGACTGACTCTCATCAACTTAAAGTTTTTGCAGGAAACAAAACATAGGAGGACTTTTGTGCAGCCTTTATCAGAAATAGAACAAGATAATATCCCACTTCCAAAGGCTGAGCAGCTGGCCTCCCCATTACACAGGTGCTAACAAAATGTCCAAAAATTTATTAATGTGGTGCTGTCATGAAATCCAAGAGAGCTAAATTAGGAATGAAATAGTCTAAATGTGTCACTTTTAGCATTTCATAATGTTTCGATTTTATTTTTAAAGAAACCATGGGTTTAATGAGATTTGCAAATCAAAGCACTTTGTTGTGCCATAATGAAGCCATATATTTTTCACATTTCCTTTATTGTTCATAACTTTAACACCTGCCATGCCGTTTCCATGCCAGACTCAGAAATTTTGCGAATAAAAAGCTGAAGCCGTAACAAATACAGTCACTCAATAAATAAACAAATTTAGCAAAACCACACACACACACAAAGCAGTCACATTCATAGAATCAAAGTAAGGAACAAGTCATTCATATAACTGTTTTTTTTTCCTCTAACATTCTAATTTCCATCACGAGGCACTGCAACGCAATCCATAAAACATCATTGGATTCAAATACAAAATATGGAGAAGCCTTGTCGTCTGCTTTGAAACAGCTGCTATTTCCTTTTCCGTGATTAAAAGAGATAGTTCTTGTATTGCACAAACATTTAAAATTTAAAGCAACATTTCACTCTCGTGCTGATCTTGCATGTTTTCATTAATGTTACTCCTTATGGGATTCTGCATAGGAAAATGGCTGAGCTAAAAAGACAAAGAACTGCAGGAAAAAAGGTAACATTTAACTAGCAAAAGCAATTTAAAAATAGTTTTAAAATGCCATAAAATTACTGGGAATCTATGCCAGTCAGTGTAAATATAGTCAAACAACTCATAATTTGATGTTTGATTTAGCTTCACTTCACCCAGAAAGGCTAATCTGTATCTTTCATGTTGCTGAATTCTTCCTTTAGACAATTCCAAAATTTGCAAATCTGTTCTTTACACCACTGAACTAATTGAAAAATTGCTGTAAGGACCAAGGCAAACAGTCAAATTTAGATATATGAAGTGGCGATACGATAAATATATATCTGATTTATGATTAGCATAATGTTAGTACAATTATTCAGCTATTCAATGTTCCTATGAAAAAACAGGAATTTAAATCTTGGATATTTTTTCTATTGATCATATTTCAGAAATACAACATATTCGTTATTTCTCAGACAGGAAATATTTTTTGGGGCTCAGATATGGTCTACAAATGTCCTTGACTGCCTGTGTTAATTCAGGGTGACTGTTAATGCACAAACTCCAAATGCCACACATCTATCAGAAGTAGCTCAAATCTTCACTTTTACGGGGTCTTTATGTCCCACTTGGACTTCGAAGCGTTTGTTGTGACCCATGTCAATGCCGGCATTTGACATCAGGGTCAAATCTCCCAAACATGAAATCAAACTTAACCTAAAGCCTCTTTCACCCAAGTGTGGAACCATATTCGTATCTTGTTAACTGACCAGCAATCCTCCTAACAAATTTTAACAAATCCACTGCAGTCCTGGCTTGAGAAGGAGGCTTAACTTAAGTAATGTATCCATAATTAGGTCCAGTGTGTCTCTTGTTTTCTTTTTTTTTTAGGTTAATATAACATATATACAAAACATGTAAGAGGAAATGTTACTTGTTGACTGTTTGATTCTTTTCTCTGCATACAGAGACTGCACATTTTGCAAACATATATGTTTGGAACACTGAGGACACCATTTTGTTAGGTTATGCAACCTGAAACCCAGAGTCATGTGCCTCTGAATTGAGGAAATCTGGATTTTTAAAACAATGTATTCTTATGACTACCGAAAATAATATTTTAGTCTTTCAAAATTGTATTTTACAAAAACAAAGCAACCCCCTTTTCCCAAGCAAAAGCAATTAGCCATGAAAATGGAAGCGAAACTGAGAAAACAAAACATTTAGCTAAACATTTAGTAATATCCTCATCGACATATTTCATCAACCGATTCTATACTGAGTTTAGACTACAGCTCCTTAAGGGCACTTAGAGGCACCCCTAGTGTCACCAGTGGGTTTGTAAAGTGATAAAGTTGAACATTAAAATCCTGCATAAATTTATTAAAGTGTCTTCTGTATGTTCTTCAGAGATTTTCTCAAAAGAAAAGCCCTGTATTTGAAAGTCAGAGTTGATTTTAAATGCGTATCACTCAGTGTCTCTCAGTGGTTCAAATGGAAACGTTTAGTAAAACAGAGTCTAGTGTGCCTTTTGCAAGCTTATTTGTGGTGGAGCCCAGTACAGACACACTTGTGCTGTTCACACTATTTTAGAAAGCATAACATATATTTCAAAGGAAGCTCCAAGATGAGGATCTGATCACAAATATAGAAAAAAAAATTCTGAATCTCTGCTTTGGAGAATGAGACAACCATCGTCAGCCAGTTAGCATAATGTAGTGATTCTAACTTAGCATTAGGCTGAAATGCCCAAATTTAGTCTGTTCTACAATAATAGCCCTTGTGATGAAGCCAGAGATGTATTTTCTGATCTCAAGACATATCTTAAAAGATTTTGTTTTCTAAAATTCTGGGACTGCTACAATCTTGACCATCATAGTGGCGCTACAGAACAAATAATCATTCAGGTCGCACACAATATATTTGTTGTGAACGATTATAAACCACCAAAGGTTGACATCAGAGTACATTTCAAATAATTTGGTCAGTAATTTAATTGAAACTGGGTTAGTAAAGGTGTACTAACAAAATTGTAATTTTTTTTTCAAATTTACTCTGGTTTGTACTATTCACTTTCTCGTGAATTTAATTGTTTTGACCTCTATTCAAAAGGAGATACGTTATCAGAATTCCATGGCAGTTAAAAGACACAATATTGTGTCTTCTCTAATTTGAGTTGTGATACTCGAAAAAAAAATTGTCTCCAAAATGTATGCAAATTACAAACTTTGAGGTACTAACTTGTAATTATCATCCACCCAGCTTATATACAGCTTAAAAAAGCTTCTCTAAAAGTTTCTTTAAGTTTGAAAGCCATTCACTTGATTCTCATTAGCAACCAGAGGGGAAGAGAGATGATGTCTCTTCTGGTTCCATGGGAAAAGTCCTTCTGACTCAGTTCAACAACTGAAACCTTTAGGGACCGTCCTCATCAGGTGTTTGGTTGCTTCTAAGGATGTTTGCCCCATGCAAAGTCCCGCCAGTTGATGTTTGGAAGTCTGCTTTCACTGGGTGACGGATGTGGAGGGTGGTGCTGGCACAACTGGCGTGACGGGGCTGGTGGGAGTCTGTGGCGAACTCTGGTAGGACCGGAGTAGGACCTTGTGCTTGGTGGCCGCTTCCTCTCGACCGCGCTGCTGGTCCACCAAGAACTCCTTGAGACGGGTCGTTGTAAAGGTGAGGGTCTGTCTGCGGAGCCGCATCAGGTATGCATCTTGAAGCCACGAGTTGTTGAAGCAGTCCTTGATAGATGGACGGGCCCTGTTGAAGCCGAGTCAAATCGATTGAAAAGAATCAGCCTGATACAATATGAATGATCGCAATAAAATGTTCGAATTGTAACTAGTCAACTATTTTAATGATATACTTACCAAGGGTAGCTACAGAGGATCTTTTTCAGGAACAGAGAGGCACTTTGGGACACGTTCTGGTAGAGTTTAGAGAGGTCAAACTTTGCAGCCTGGATCCTGGCTTCAGTTTCCTGTGAAGTGTTCTCCACAAAAGGAGACCTGCCGCTCAACCTGGGTAATGTGAAAGATGTAAACAGTGAAGATCCCTCAAAAACATTGCAAGAAAAATCCCCTTGTGTATTGATTAAGCTGTGAGGTATGTTAAAACAACCAGAGCAAGGTATTTACAAGAAGCAAGAATTGATTCATAGGTGAGAAAGACAGAGAAAGCAGGCCATATGAAAAATAAAAACAACCTTTCACATCCACAAAGAGCCCAGAGAACTATTACTCACGAGTAATACATTGTTAAAGAAATGAGAGCAGCATGGAGCATTACACTAGAAAAACACAAATACATTTCTCCATGAAGCAAAGGAAGAAGCTGTGAAAGCAGCACTCACATGATGAAAGTCAGCACGCCCACGCTCCAGATGTCCGCTGGAGGGCCCACAACATCCCCTTTTAACATCTCTGGAGCTAAAATGAGAAGAAATGGAAATGCGTATCCTTTTTTGTGGCATATTAGAAATGAATAAGTCATGTATTTTGAATGCCATATATTCAACACACGGTGTATATTTTGGACATGAAGCGAACACTTACACATGTACTCTAGTGTTCCAATTGGAGGGCTGAATTGCTTGAGGAAGAGGGGGTTGTATGTCTGGGCACTTCCAAAGTCAATCATCTTGATGAGATTCATGTTGGTGACTATGATATTTTCCGGCTTGATATCCAGATGCAAGATGCGGCGAGTGTGGAGGTAGTCCAGACCCTGAAGGATCTGCCCAATGTAAGTCACCACATCGTCCTCTGAGTAGCGAAACCTGACAGATACCAGAGAATAGCTAGTTAAACCACAAGAGAAGGTTGTTTCTTTTCTAAAATATCTTTATATGTTACTTTGGATACGTATCAAGCAAGATCAACCTTCAGTTTCTGTTTCAAATGCAGATTCACCTGTCTATGAGGCTGTAGAGCAGCTCTTTCCCACTGCAGTATTCAGAGATCAGTACCAGGTAGCGTGGTGTGACGTAGGCTTCGTGTAGAGCCATGATCCTGTCATGATGAAGGGACTTCAGGATGTCATATTCCTGAAGCACTGTCTGCTTGCTGTCTGCCTCATATGGAACGATCTTAGCCATGAAGAGGTTGCCCGTAGCATTTTCGCGGCACTCCCTGATTACACCAAATCGACCCCTAGGGGGGAAGGAAACACTTTCAGTCCAGGAGAACATTATCTAAAGACTGAACTTAAGTGGTTAACTTTGTTGATCTAAGGGTCATAAAATCATAACATCAATATTTACCATCTCTTAATATAAGTTGATTTGACAGATATAAACAGATGGAAATATCCAGTATGTAGTGATAGAGATGATGAAAAGGTTGCTACGTTAGTGGCAACAAGAATTTTGTGACCATAGCAGAATTAGTGCTGATAGTATTGTCAATAAAAAAACATACAGTATTTTGGCACTTTTCTAAGTTGTGTGTTAGATCTTTACTCAGTAAATATATAACAAATCTGTCAGTGGTATAAAATTATTGTTTAAAGTCTAATCCCCCCCATCCCTCCCCGCCATTATCATTACCTTGCCTTCTCGTCCATAAAAGTGTACGGTTTCTGTGGAACTCCCTGACGCAGAGATCCCTCTCCAAGCTTTCCCAGAGGCGTCCTGCGTCCCGATGGTGTAACCCGTCCAGATGGCGTGGCCCGTCCAGACGGGGTACTGCGGTTGTCCCCTCCCTGCACAACTGGTGTCAAGCTCTGCACCACCACAACGGGTGGAGATATGGTCACAGTAGTGGCTGAGGGTGTTGTGGATGTAGCTGTTGGAGTCGCTTGAGAGGGGGGAGTGACAGCAGTCGCAGTCGGAACATACATTGGCAAAGATGAAATCGGTTTCCCAATGGTAGGAGCAGGGGACTGAACGGGTGAAGGGGGATCCCTGGAGGTGGTCGGGAATGCAAGTGCAGGACTCTGAGGTTTGGGTGGAACAACAGGTGGAGGTGCCAGCTTTGCTTGGGGTTTACTCACACTAATGCTAATGGAGGTCTTGGCTTTGGTTGATGAGGCTTGGGCGGCTGTAGTGGCCTGAGCCTGTTCAGCAGAGGTTTTGCTGACTGGCTGTGTAAAAACAGTTTGACTGGCATTCGCTGGTGCAGCTGGCTTGATGCTTTCTGGAGAAGCAGATTTAGCCACAGAGGAGACAGGAGCAGAGGTTTGGAGGGGGGCAAGTTGACCACTTGTCACCGTCGTCGATTTAGTAGGAGCTGGTTTTATGGGAGGCACTTTCATTGATGACATCATTACCACAGGGGGAGCTGGGGCAGTTGCAGGAACAGTCTTTACCACAACAGCATTAGTGGATTTAGCTGGTTCTAATAGTCAACAATAAAAGGGAAAATGCAAATGAGAGACTGAATGAAATATTTGTACACAACAATGTATATTATTCGATTCTTAAGACAAGTACAATAGTTTGTTAACGCACAAAGCATTGCAGAACATTAAATGTAATGTTTCTAAAAAAAAAAAATAAGAATAAGACTTTCAAAACTGAATTATAAAGTATGCATTTAATTCAATTTATTCCAAGACCTCAACAAAAATAAAGTGACTTTGACATACCTGAGGAATCCAAACTTACTGCCTCTGACAGGTTGCTGTAGGGTCCCTGGCCAGCTTTGTTGACACAAGACACCCTAAACCTAAAGGAGCCCCCTGCTGGCAAGTCTGTTACATTGTAATAACAGTCAGCGACTCCAGTGGCAACAATCAGCCAATTGTTTTCACCTGGGGAAAGAGGATTGAAGAGTTTTTCACAGTGATTTAAATCTATGATTCATTTCAGTTTTTTAAGGTAGACTTCTTTGTTAGAAACCGTCCAAAAGATTTTTTTAAATGTGCTTTAACTCTATTACAAAATATCAAAATGTTGGGCAGGATACTCATATGGTTTGAATCGCCATTATTTTTATGCCTACACTTATCTTGCTCTTTAAAACACCTGACAGTATATGAATGAAATAAGACTAAATCACCTTCTGCTCTCCTCTCAAGTGAATATGTACAGGGGGCCATGGTATCTGAGGGCCTCCAAAGCACCAATGCTGTGTTGTTGTACTTCTGAGGAATCTCAGGGGTCCCAGGACGATTAGGCAATCCTGAGACACAAATATTACCAATAGGTGTTAATAAAACTACTCTATATAACAATAAGGACAAAACAATGCATGGTATAGTAGCTGTATAAGGTCTTGAACAATTTTTTTTTGTTTGGTTTGCAGCTCTGTAATGAATAACAATTTTCTTGGTCTTACGAGCAAGAGATATTGTGCAGGAGCTGGATACAGAGGCCAAGGGGTTTACAGCAACACATTCGTAGACCCCTGCATCCTTTTTGGTGGTTTGCATGATCATAAGGAGCTGTCGGCCATCAGGGCAGGAAATCATATTCATCCTGGAATCAATCTCCAGGGGCTTCTTATCTGACAAAACACCATAACAGTGTGTTTATTATGAAAATGAATGAGAAAAGTCTAAAAGTATAGATGTATGTAACCAAATCTATCTATGTATCCATGCCATACTGAGACAAGAAATATTTACCTTTCAACCAGGTGATGTGAGGATGGGGGCTTCCTGCTGGAAGACAACTGAGTGTCACAGGGTCTCCCTCTAGTAGAACATGATCTCTTAACTTGATATGGAAAACTGGAGGAAAATCTGGTAGTAAAAAAACAAAAAAACAGTTTGCATCTAAGGTGTGCTATAACAGACCAAGCAAGGAAGGTAGGAGACTTTTCAAGATCTAAAATCAAAGTTTAATTGATGATCTTCATGAATCTTCATGAATGCTATGATTACTTTTATGCTACTTCTTGGTCAAGCCATGAATTGATATACATTATTCCACATACCAGAGGCCAGTTTGGCGTACTGCCGTGAACGTAAGGAACTATTGTCTCTGGAGATGGCTGTCGGTATGTCAGGCTGTGATACCGTCTTATCTCGCCTCCCTCTAGTCAGGCCCCATCTATCCCAGCGGGATCTGCGCTCAACCTCTGTGCCTTTGATGTAGAGAAAAAAGAAATGCATTTCATAAGCAATCTTGGTATGTCACTGGTGTACTTTGGTCACATATGGAGTTAAGAAGAAAAGATATTCCCCCATACCCTTTGATGTTTCTGATTTTAGGCTGGACATGGAATCAAGAGATTCAGATGAGGCACCGTTACTGGCCTGAGATGCCAACTGGTTCTGAGGAATGTTAGACACCTTCATAGCTCGACTCTCCGATGTTGAGCGACGAAGCATGGAAAGAATGGGTGTCCTCTTGGTTTCCTTGTCCTCTGAAGCTTTCCTTTCCTCTGAATAGCTACGAATTCTTGTGGAGATCCCAGCCACTGTTGACTCAATCTTTCTGCGCATCGCTAACACTGGTGACTCATTAGGTTTCTTCAACTCTTTCTCATCATTTTCACTTCCGCCTTCCACTCGCATCATTTCCACGTCTTTCTTTTCCTGAGACCCTCTTCTTCCAAGAGTCCAAGAAAGTCTACGTCTTGAAGCAACTGTATCATCCTCTTTTGATGTGTCATCCTTACGCTCTGCTGATGGAGTTCTCTTTAAGCGCATTGAGAGCCTTCTCATGAAGCCTTGGTCTTTCTGAGCTTCACGAAGGTCCTGGACTGATTTAGATTTCTCTTCAAGTCTCCTGGGTGCCAATTCCACAGGTGCACCAATTGGCCCAGGTCTATATATTTCTTCAAAAGTGTCAGTTGAGTCTGATGATGTCGCAATGGATTTATCGTCATTCTTTGACCGTGACAAAAATTTCAAACTTCTTGAAAGGGAAGATTCACGCTTTTTGAAGCGAGACTCAAACACTTCTTCAGAGGTAATATCAGCCAAGTCGGCTCCTGTTGAGAGTTCTTGTTGGGATGTAGACTGTGGGATAAGTACCTTTGGTGGACTGGGTTCCTTTGTGATCATTTCCGGTGATGCTACTCTGGAGTACACTGCAGGGTGCTCTGTGGTTGACACAATTAGTGGCTTTGAAGCAGGTAAATCAGATGATAATTTCACTGGTAAAGATGATTCAGCTGATACAGAAGGCGATGTGGTGGCTGGGACATCAATGGGTGTAGAGGGTCCTAAGGGTTGTTCATTCAAAGGCTGCATTGCAGGGACCATTATGGTCTGCATTATACTAGCATATGCTGACATCCTTCCATCTGGAAGAACAACTCGGGCAGGAAGGGAGGGTGTTACATATGTTGATGCTATTTTTCCGGGAGTTTGAATTAATTCCTCCGTTGGTTTCACCATAACAGAGCTTGGGGGTATGGTCATCTCAGTGGATTTTACAATCCGTTCATCATCCTCTACAGTAACTGCTTCATTTTCTGTAACATTTGATTTAACAATATCATCAACTCTTTCCTCTTTTTCTTTCATGAAATATTTTTCTCCTTGTAACTTATCTGCTTCTTCTTCCACTTCCATTTCCTCTGTAAGATTAGAGCTTTGGGCCATGAGAGGAGGTGTTGGAATTCTCTGGCCAATATACTCTGATTCAGCTATTGGTTCCTCTGAGATACTCATATCCCTTTCTGAAAATCCACTTGTGCTTGATCTCTCATCAAAATTATTATCTGTAGTGAGCCCATCCATTTTTTCATTTGTAATTTGATCAAGCTTTATATCCCTCTCCATGATAAATCCTTCGCTCTCTGTTATTGGAGGACTTTCTTGCACAACAGACTCTGGAGTTGGTGGTTTTGGTGAAGGTTCCCTGGGAGTCACTGGACGTGAGTCTAGCTTGGTTTGTTCTGTTAGAGATGACATAGATATTGCTTCTTTGAGCCTTCTGTCCTCTACCTGTGCCACTGGAATCTCCAGAGGTGCTCCTGACCGCCTATGTAAAGGTATTGGTTCAGCATCACCCTGACTGAAAGAGGTACTTTTACGTAAAACTTTAGGTTTGGGAACATCGTCCTTTGGAAACTCACTAGATGCAGCTCTGGTAAGTGGCGGTGGACCCAGACGAGTGACGCGTGGGTAGCGATCTGAAGATGTTGCACGCTTTTCATCTCCCATTCCAAAAGTTTCCAGCAGGGGTCCTCTCAGTCCACTCATCTTATTATCCACAGAGCCACCACGAAGAAGACGCTGTCTCATCAGTTCCAATTTAAGTGCATAGTCTTCTTGGCTCATCTTAGCAGTTCCTGGGCTGGTGCTTCTTCTTGGCAATTCCATGGAAACTGCTTTCTTCAATACCCTTCGACCATCCTGAGGGTTTTCTTCTCCAGTCTCTTCTTCGGGTGTGATTTTGAGCAATAACGCACTATCTGCTGAACCGCCTCTTCTTAGCTCTCCTCTTCGCCGCCCTACCTCTGTTTTGTCAGATTCCATGCTTGAACCCCTTCTAAGTGGTTTTCTGAACAGCTCTGATTTTTGGGGCAAATCAGCAGGAGCTTCTTCATCTGAAGAGCCCTTGTCATTGTCTTGGGAAGACTTTTTCCGAAGGTGGCTTTTGCCCCCTACTTCAATGCCTTCTTTATCTGATTCTTTAAGGTCGCTCTCCATTGGCTCTGCAGCTTGAGGAGGTGATCCAGACCATCCGCTTGTTCCATTCTGCTTTCCTGCTTCTTGTTCATTGGTCTGAATGTCGTTCAGTGACATTCTTGATCCAGAAAATTCCACGTTAAGTGGCATTGGAATAAAGGGCAGCTCATCAATGTCCTCATCAGAATCAGAGGATGAGGATGGCAAAGGAGAACCTTCTTTAAGGTGCCTTGGAACTGCAATTGAGACGTGGCTAGAGGAATCATTCAGCAACTCAGGTATGGATCTCATGACCATTTTTGATTTATAGCTGATAATGGAACGCTGAAAAGTGGAGAGAAAGACCCAGTTAGCTTTACAATTTTAGCATCACAAAACATTCAGTAGAAAGTGTAGTGCAAGGAAGATAGGGATAACATTCCTTACCTGCCATTTTCTGCGAGACACAAACTTCTTCAGGGCATCTGTACTTATGGCCTTTCCTTTGCTAAGTATCTGTACAATAAATAAAAATATCCATTTAAATGGAAGCAATCAAATATTTGATTACGATTGATGGGTTATTCAGTAATTTACTACATATTTTTTTTGTTACCTTGAACCAAGGGTGTCTGAGACACTCCTGGGTGTCAGGTCTCCTAAAAAAAACATGGGAAAATATAAGATGTCATATCTTATCTTATAAAAGGTTTGGGTGTCCTCTATTTCTATTCGCATTATTAAAATGTCATTAAAAATAGTTAGTTTGTCATCTGTCAATGTTTATCAAATTATTCATCATTAGTTTTTCTCATATAGACAAATTTTCTAAAATGACAAGTGTATTGTCATAAAACAAAAACACGTTGTTTTTGTTTGCATTATGGATGGAAAACGTACATCATCACATCTCACTGGAAAATTATTATGCAAGTTTCAATAGTTTTTCTGACATTTTGGTGACCTTACAGTCACCAGAATTGATGGGGATGTTATTTTAGGTTATGAACACATGTTCATAGTTGACATATAATGGTTCCCTAAATCAGAAGTCATTTTCATATTATTAGTTTATTAGTTACTTGCATATTCTGAATGAAATCCATCTAATATGACTGGGTCAAACCGATTGACTTTGTCTTTGTAAAACTGACTGAATCAAATTAGCATTTCTGAGGTAGCAGCAATATGTGCAAACATACAACATAGCTTAATTGTCAACATTAGAGCATTAAAATGGTCTAAGTTTTTTGTATGAATTATTGAAACAATTTATGGTTTTATTGTGTTGTGTGAGATCCTACATACAAACAGATGTCGGCTGATGGTGGTCAAGTATTTTTACTCACAGCCTGTCTGCTACCAGCAGCTTTATGATGAAACCTTTAGCTTCTCTGCATAGGTCAGCAAACATACTCTCTTCGAATGCCACATTATAGTTCCTGATATTTAGCACTGAACTGCGATCATTCTCCCCAGCAAAAGGAGAAATTCCTGTCAGGCTGAAAACAGAGACAAATAGTTAGAATTACATATGTATATTGTGGTTGTTAAAAGCCAGTGATGGAAACAAGAAATAAATTATAAAATATTTCTTTGCTCACCATAAGTATGTTATAACTCCAATAGGCCTAAGAAAAGAAGCATAAAAGATATTTCAACCATCAAACAAGAAAACAGCAATAAAAGAAAAACAAAGTGATCAATGAATACTTTACCATATGTCTGTTGCTTTGGAAACGGGAGTCTGATTGACGATTTCTGGAGCAACAAATTCTGGTGTGCCGTACTTGCAGTACTGAGCCTCATCAGGTGTGATGGCAACTGCATTGCCAAAGTCACAGATTCTGATTTGATCGCTATGGGGGTCTGCCATGAGGATGTTATCAGGCTGATGAAAGAACCAGAAACCCTTTGATAAGGAGTATGAACAGACAAAACGTCATGATGAGATCAATGTTTACCTTAATGTCCAGATGTATGATGTTTAACTGATGAAGGTAGTCCATTCCCTCAAGTACTTGTCTTATACACGAACGCACCTGTTGAACATGAAATGGCTTAAATCTATGAGTTAAAGTACAAATATTGCATCGATTATGCACCTGAACATCCATTTGAAGCTGAAACCATACAATTAAACACAGGGCTTACGTCAGACTCCATTACAGTCGATTTCCTGGTGAAACGATCAAGAAGATCCTCATGGCATCTTTAAAATGATTAAGGATATTGTTTTTCATTTCAGTCCATTGCATTGACATTTTTAGAATACATATTTCAAATTTCTTTTTTGAAAGATTCTGAAAGTTTTTGGGTCGCTGTACACTAAGGATACATTTCTGTGACAATGATGACCGCGTTCTTTTTCTCAAAGGCATCGTGAAAGTAAAGGATTCTCTCATGGTCAAGCCTGGAGAGCAGGTTCATTTCTCTCAGAGCAGATGCCTTTTTCTTTGCCCGCATGGAGATGAACTTTGCAGCATACTCTGTCTTGTCTGCCTTTTGGGTCACGCGTTTCACATAAGAAAATGCACCCCTAGAAACAGCCACGAAGAGGAAATGTTGTCAGCTTTAGTTAAAAAAAAAGTTAAATTTCTGATCACAAACATAGAGACATGACACCAAACAGATATGTACATTATATGGCATCATATGCTATTGTGGGATTGCAAATAGCTTATAGTACCTTCCTATTTCCTTGTGGATGTCATAGTGGTCGATGAGTCTGCGCATTTTCCGTAGAATAGTTTCTTGATCATCCATCGGATCCTCTTTACGTTTAGCTAGAATAATATAAGTATTAGGAAGATAAGATATTATTATTAGATAACTATTCTGTGATATGTTGCTGCTGTAATATATAATTATATTATATATAATATGTTAAATATATGTCTAATTAATTTGATTCACTGCACTTGGTTTAACGCAATCCAAATAACTGGACTGATTCCAAAATACAATAGCAGCTCATTTACTTTGTCTGAACACCTGTGATATAGATCTTTACCTTCATGAACAGTGAGTTCAGCTTTACAAGACACAGATCCTGCCAAGTTTCGCGCCGTACAGGTGTACACCCCGGAGTCCTCTGAATGAGCGTTTAGAACCACCAAGGAACATTCATTATCATCATAGACAAATGTGTAGTGACTGCTCTCCGACAACAGGATATCGCCCTGTAAGACAATGATAGAACGATAATTTACAAAAAAGTGACTAAATCTCTACTTAACACACTAAGATAAAAAGTATAAAAAATGTTAAAGGAATTATAATGACTTTTTGATTGTGAACCTATGAGATTTTTCAGTTCAAGGAGAGAAATGTAAGAGATTTGCATAGAAACGTGTTATTTGTGTTAGACAAAAGAATACAAATGACTCCTGAAAAGGAGAGTTAGACTACAAGCGCAGTTTTAAATGGTTATGACCTTTTTTCTGTTTAGGATATAAGACCGATCTAAAAATCACTGTTCCATGATGCGGTGAGATCAAATAAACAAAGCAAGCATAAGCAGATCCTAGCCCTAACTCTGAAACCACATGTTGACATGTACCTGCCTAAGTTAATCATCTTGAACAAAGTTTTTACATAACTATTTATATATGACGTGACATTTAATACCATGCAAACATTTTCTAAAAAAATGCATTGTGGATGTTTGAGAGCTAATTGGGTTCCATAGATTTAAATGAATAAACAGTGCTGCAGATGCAAGACTGAATCTCTCTTCCACTGTTTGTTCTGTGTTGATATCTCACTTGAATCCTCTGAGAACAACACACTGCTCATTTCCTCATGATTTTAAGAACCATATTATATTTACTTGGTCAGATCAGAACATGTTTGCATTCAGGCAATGTCAAACCTATCTTCCAGGGCCATATTTCCCATATTTACAGTAGTTTTGTGGTATATATATTTAATTTCCCTCTAGGATACATAAAGTATATTTTCAATTAAATTGAATTCATTGCTTCATTGGTAACTGGAACCTTCCCTCATCCTGAGGCAGCCAAAAAGACTCAAACTATCACCTACTCATGTTTCCACAATTTGGGTTACACTGCTGAGATATAGTTTTTTTTTCTCACTTAAATATGTGCATTGTTACCATTCACATATATAAGTGATTGCCTCCATATTTGATCATGTGCATTTTTTTATAATCAGAGTTGTAAAACTAGTTTCTCTTTATCCACTTCTAATATGTAGAAAAATCAAATGAATCAATTTCTAAAACGGATTAAAACCTTAAACCAGAGGATGTCAGGGATGGGTTTGCCTTCCACAACCACAGCAAAGCGAGGGGTCTCCCCTGCACAAACATCCAAGTCCTCCATAATAGTCTCAAATGTTGGTGGAGCTGTAGAAAGAATGAAAGAGGTACAGTTCAAAGTTACTCAACATTTGGCTAAATGTATGGTATAGACAACCAAATGAATATGGAGTGTGCTTGTTAATCAGGGCTCTAACACTTGAAGAGATGGCCCCAATGTGATGAAATCTTAAAACAATTCTTAACTTCATATTTTTATGTAAAAACTAACTTTTAAATTAAGTTATTGGGGTTGCAATGGTAGTTTTGGAGTGTGATTTAATAATTTAGAAACATGTTTGTTTGTTGAATGATTAAGCTTTAAAACTTTGAATGATAAGTTACAAATACAAATTGTACTGGAGCATAAGCATTTTTTTTTATTTATGCAAGCTTTTCTTGCTTTTAGCTTTACTGGCTAACATCTAGCCTTAATCAAAAAATGTAAAACAGAATTAGTTGCAATTAAAAAGAAATTTAATGCTGTGTGATTGATTTTTTATTTAAATGTTTGTTTCTCAAATAGTATCATTAATTAATATAGTCATGCAATTATAATTATTGTTTTCTAATCTAAGAAATCAAACATAGTGGATAAAAAATAGTAATTGAATCTTTGAGCATGGATTAGAGTTCTCTCTGTGATTGTCAGAAATTAATTTGGCCATCCTGTCTTTGCATTTAAGAATTTAGTTTAAAGAAGACTGTAAGCTGTGCCTTCATATGTTGGTACAGTCCATTACACAAGGCAGTCACCGGCCTTTGAGTCAGCTGTCTTTTCGCCACTCAGTGATTAAAGTGGGCGCAACCCGAGAACAGTCCCATGCCGGATGACCTCACGCGCATTCCCCAGGTCCTGACAGATCTTCCTCCTACCTGCCATTTCCACACTGAAGGTGCAGCTGTCGCTCCCATATTCATTGGAGGCCACAAACGTCATCTCTCCAATGTCGGCACTCTTCACTTTCAGCAACTTCAGCATGTGTTGGTCGTCATCTGGCATTGTCATCTCGTATAGGCCGGGCTTATTGGCCAGGGTCACTCCTTTCCTGAAGTCAAAAGTGTTTTAAACAAGTATAAAAAATCGGAATGCCGAGAGTTGTCACTGGGGATATTTCTTCGCTGCAAAGGGGAATTTAGGACTTAATAATAGACCGTCACTACCATGGAGTCATTGTTAATCACTTGGAATTAAATAGCTGCCTGTATTCACTGTCATGCTGTATTTGTGGCTGTTTGTTACATAAGGCTATTATCTCGCCAGAGCTATTTTTTCATCCATGCCAATTAGTAAAGAAAAGACAAAAGTATATAGCCTACTGTCTTTTAAAAAAATAGCGATAATAGAAAATGTGCACTAAGACTTGGGAACAGAGACACAGATACCTTTTCCAGGTGATTGCAGCATTGACGTGGTTGAGAGTGACGGGGATGGTGACTGACTGGTTTTCAATCACATACACAATTTCTGGTTTGTCAGTAATGACTGGGGCTTCCTGAAGGTAAGGACCTGACAGAGACAAAAAAAAATTAAGCACAGATTTCAGCGAGCCTTTGAGCCACCCTGATGGCATGATAAATGTTTGGATAGATAAACCCTACCGCGGTCCAGGAGCTGCACAGGGTCCGTGGCGGGTGAGGGCTTGCTGAAGGCCTTCGAGGTGATAGTCAGGACCCTAAAAGCGTAGCGCACGTTCTTAGAAAGAGTTGTGATGTTGTAGGTGGTCTCCTTCAGGCCAGAGGCGATGATGATCCACTGGATGGAGCCTAGGGCTTGCTGTTGGATGGCGTACATCAGTGAGGTAGGGTCTGAAAGGAAATTACATTTTGACGTCACATTCGTATTTCATATCAACAAATATACAATACAAGAAAATCTCCTTTTAAAAGTCAAATTGCCTTTTTTTAAAGTGAATAGAACATATGTATTTATTGTCTTACGTACCAATGGAGGGGTCCAGCCTTCTTGGCTTCTTCCAGCTGAGAGTGATGGTTTTACCAGTGATGGACTCTATCACTGGAGTGCCATCGGGAGGGTCAGGGAGGATGTCTTAAATGACAACAGTGGATTTAGAAGCCCACAAATGTCTCTGGCACAGACACAGTATGGAACACAATGTGTAGTCCTAATTAAATAGTTCTTTAAGAATAGAAAAAGAGCAGTGCATTACCTGTAACATAAAGATGGGCATAGCAGGTGGCCTTTCCTACTTTGTTGGAGATTACACTCTTGTAGACACCACCATGGGCGTGGCACACAGAGCGAATGACCAGGCTGTGAACATCGCGAACTGTAAAAGAAAATTAAAGGATGAGGGGGAGACTGTGCCCAATGTGGTGGTATACACTATAACATCTCAACATTTTAACACTGTCTGTCAAGAGTAAATAAGTCCATACAACTTGCTGTTTGTTCAGATCATCCACACTTGTTCACTTCTAATTGTACTATATGTGGCACTTGGATCATTTTTTCAGTTTGAACACTATGACCTGATTTTGTGGTTGCTAGAGTGTCCATTCCTGGGAAGGTTATAAACATTCTTGAACGTTTGAACACTGAATAATCTTTCTTGAAATGATCTACTCTACAGTTTGGTAATAGCCTCATAGTAAACATTCCCATATAACAGATGGGGAGCAAAAATTGCTTCATTCTAATGATCGTGATCTTTTCTCTTGATCAACGAATGGTCCAGACCAGTCAACTGTCAAAACTTCGGCTTTCTTGGGTGTGCTCTTGGAGGTTTTTCACCCTTCTTTGTTCAGTGATGCTGTGTATTATGTGTTGTTGTTCATAAGAAGATATATTGACCTAATTTTAAGACCTGAGAAGAGCCGTGTGATCATGTTTTTCTGTACTAACTTGTAAATGCTTGACCTGAAAGTGCCCCGTCTGATACAAGACTACTGGTGGTCCATTTCAAAACGCTTACACTGTGTCATCTTTCTGTCTTCTGTGCTTTCGATCCTCTTGCCATTGTGGAACCAGGTGATTGTTGGGTACGGCAAACCGGCCACTTTGCATTTGAGCACAGCCTCTTTCCCCTCGATCACGTCCAAGTCGTAGAGGGGTTTAATGAAATCAGGCATGGTGAAGCGCTCCACCTCGTTCTCCGGAACTTCTGGCTCCTCTGGGATGGATGGCATCTTCTCCAGCTTGGCCCTTAAGGGATAGAGAACAGAATCAAGGAGTATTGTCAGATGGTTCTATAAGCTGTAACATTCAAACTCCGATGAGACAACACCATCTTACATCTGGGAGGAGATGGCTGGCCGTGGTTCTTGTATGTAAAGTTCAGCAGAGCTCTCGGCCTCACCGTGAGGATTGCGGGCTGTGACAGTGTAGAAACCCTCGTCCTCACTGGTCACATGGGAGATGATAAGGGAATGGCGACCACCCTCCTGAAGAAGACGAACGTCTTCACTTTCTATGAGCGACTGGTCTGAAGAGAAAGAGGGGAATATGTCTTTACGTCAGAGGAACGTTGTGAGTATCTGCGTGAAGAGTGAATTTCTTAATCCAAACTGGATTATTTTGTGTGTAAAGGTATTTAACTACAGTTACTGTAGATTTCATTGGCAAATTATCTTACCAAAGTGACACCAGATAACCTTTGGAGGTGGTGTCCCACTGACTTTGCAGTCAAATCGAGCATTACGCCCCTCTATCACCTCCAAAACGTCCAACTTGCGAGTGAACAGAGGCTCCAAAGAAGGAATCACTTTGAGTTTACCGCATGATGTTACTTCCTCTGAAAGTAAAAAAGATTTTCGCAACAAGTACAAGAAGAGACAGATATAGGTCACAAATCCGTATGTATTGCTAGTACCAACCTTTTGCGGTGCTGATCTTGCACATGTATGTCCCACTGTCATCCTCATGTACAGAATTGAGCAGCAGCCTGCATTTTCTTCCATCGAAGTGCATCTTACAATTAAGCAACGCTGGCTGGACCAGTTTCCCATCAGCGAGCCAGTCGACATCAGTGTCCTTTGGTCCGATGACGTGACACTCAAACAAAACTGTATCTCCCGCCTTGGCTGTGATGTCCTTGACGGGACGGATGACGGCTAAATTCGGCTCCACTGGGGCAGCTGAGTATAGATGAAGCAAATCTTTTGAGGAGTACTATTCAGTGTTCCGTGAAATCCTACATATTTGATCTTGGTTTGAAATAGTTGCAGCAGGCTGGTTACAGATCTTCAGTTGAAATTGCGTTACTATTAGCATTAAAATTAAACCATAGTCCAGAATCAGAAACAGTCATGAAATCGTAGGAATTAAATTGATAAATCATAGCTCAAGCATATTGATCCATCATGCAGAAATGTAAATGAATCTATTATTTCATATGTATATCTATGACAGCTTCAAATCCATATAAATGAATTTTAAAGGTTCCATAATGTCTACCAGTAACTACAACCAAAATATGGACTGAATGGTGGGATTTATTTTATTTAAACCACTTACATCTATAACCTGGTATTCTGCATGAGGTTCAGCCATGATCTTTGGAGCTCTCTAAGGCTACAAATTGGACAAATAATCTACAGATTTTAAAAAAATACCAGTTTGCTACGAATAAAAAGTTTACAGGAGGTAAAAATTCTGGATATTATAGATCTCCAAAAGGTTATCACAGGATATGTGGGTAGGACATGCAGTCGATTTAGTTTATGACTCTTAAAGTTGTTTATTCAAATAGTCCTACGTCATTTAAATCAATATATAACAGCAAAAATGATCAAATCTCTGAATAGGAAGTGGTAGCATTTATTATCTCTGAAGATTCTGAGGCCCCTAAGCAGAGGTACAACGAAATGGTCAGAACACAAATAGATCTGTAAGGCCCTCAAACAATGCCAGATAAAGGATGGCAGTATAGCATTTTTTGTTTGTTAAATGTGTCTCTAATTTATATGTATGTACCTATTTAGGACAGAGAATCCTGCAGATGAATAATGATAATTGATCATTTAGTAATCAACAAGCAAAACACAGAATAGTGTTACACATTATTAAAAACTAAAAGACATGTTTTTCACAATTCATGAGACATTAGAAACCAACATACCTTTGACCATCAGCCTTCCCTCACACTGCTTGGTTCCGTACTCATTAATGATCCTGCAAGTGTAAACTCCAGAGTCCGACCTTAACGCTGACTTGATCGTCATTTCAAAGGTACCATCTGCCGTCTCATGTACAATATGGCGTGGGCCCGTTTTAACAGTGATTCTGTCCCTCAGCCTACAAAAGAGTGGAATTAAGATGGCAATCACTCACAGAGTTGGCCACATGGTACTTTTTTTAAATTGAGCATATGCTATGAACAATTACCAAATGCACAATGTTTCTATGATAGGCTGCCTTTTTGCTGGGATGATAGGGTTTGTGGGAGGCATATACTGTATCGGCCAGTACTGCATTTTCTATTATTGTCTCTTAAAAGCTATGACTAAGTTTTATGACAGAAGCTGCCAGAATGATTCAACTTATTATTGTCAGCTCTATTGTCATCATCACTAGTGCATTACAACCCCAGCGCAAAATAACTTTCATTCTCTTTCTAGAAAATTATTGGAGGCCATTATCAATTGAGACTGGACAGCAATGTTTTTGGAATGTACCGGTCTTTCAACTGGACTGTAATGCCATAACTGCTGTATAGATAAGCATCAAAAACAGCTTACAGCCAACTACACCAACCATGCTTTTGAAATGATACACAACCCAGTTAACAGTGCATCAAACTGACATTCTCAGCAGCTGGCAGAGGTATGACTTGCATTATCTGTTGACAACAAGATGCCCATATTCATCATCTGTAGCTGCTGCACTTAAGTAGCCACACATGTGAAACAAATATGAAAATGTTGCACAAACAATGCAGCGCCAGACCTCCTCACGAAAATGATTTCTTCTTAATTTTCAAAAGGCCAACTATGTAGTCATGTGAGCTCAATCAATGTGATGACCCGAGGGGACGTACCAATAAAGCATTGGTTTGGGTTGGCCACTTATTCGAACAGACATGGTGACTTCTTGTCCTTCAATGACATCTTGATCAGTCATTGTTACCTGTTGGAAATAAGATGTATGTTAGAAGGTAAGCGATTGATTTGACTCATAAGTTTTAATTCAGAGATAAGTTGATGAAATTACTGCAAAAAAATAAGACAGGAAGACAGGTATAGTTATTTTAATAGGAGTATGGCATCTTGCAACAGCCTGGTATTGCAGTTAAATGTATATGCTAAACATATCAAAGTCACTAACTAATGTGGTATGCAATTTAGATTTAAATCTGGCTTGAGGAGTCTCACCAGAAATGAAGGAGGTTTTCTGAATCGTGTATCAATACTTTTCTTTGGCTCTGGGACACCAAAGTCCATAGCCTCCTCCAAAGGACTGAGATACTCTTCGTCAGATGTGATTGGGCTGCTGATGTCCCTTGGCAGTCCCAAGGTTCCTTTTGGCTCTTGCACAGACTCTTTTAAATAAAAAGACTCGTTTTAGTTTCTTGGTTTAGTTTGCTGTAATAATCTGAATAACAAATGCAGTTCATTTAGCCTCTAGAAGCTCAGATAGCTGATTTTTTACTGTTCAGTGAGAACAAAAATGTTGAAAGAATTCATACACCGCAGAAAACAAAGCCCAACCAAGCCTCATAATTAAGGTCTGTAGTGCAAAATGTGAACAAAATAACAATGGTGGATTCACAATGAGTGAGCCAATGAGACTCAGTGGGCAATTTATAGGTTCTCTCTTAGTTGCTATGGTGACTATAAGTGAGGTTATTCAGCTGGAATATACAGCACACTTCTTGCTCAGGGAGATAACAGTAAGGGAGTAGCAGATAAACACAATATCAGTGTGGGAGACCTATTTTGAAAATAGCTATTTTTAAAACTATTTTCAGACCCCTGATGACTGTAGAAATTGATAAATATTTCCAAATAATCCACCTTTGTTAATATCCAATGTGTTGTTTTTTCCAACAGATTGCAACTATATCATTTACATCACATTCAGGTTTATTTACATAATTTTCATCTAGTTTATCATAGTAAAAATGCGCACAACAGAATCATCACTACTAAAAATAGTTGCATTATTATGAAAACCGGCAGAAAACATCAGTAATAAATTTTGTTGAACAATTTTGATCTGATATAGCAGTTCAGCCTACCTGCTTTAATTATAACCGTGGCACTGCTGGAGGCTCTGCCCACCTGATTAACTGCTGTAACACAATATTTTCCACTATCGCACATTTTTGCTGATTTGATGAGCAGACTATGTCGTTCACCTTCAACTTTTACTATATAATTGGCAATGCCTGTGACTGGAGAGTTGTCTTTAGTCCAGGTAACTGTAACAGAAAAAGAAAGACCATTTTGATTTAATTAGCCTCTCAAAAGCTTAGAAATACAAAATGACTTTGTAGAATATAGTACCCTCTGGGATCGGTGTTCCAGAAATGATACTTTTGAGCTGCACATCTGCACCAGCAGATGACACAATGTCTTGGAGGGTAAATTCAAACACAGGAGCTTCCATTGGATCCTCCTCAGCAGACACGTAGGAATCGTCAGACGAATCTGCACATTTCAACAACAGAAGAGCCTGAAGTTATTGCATCCCTCGTAAAATTTGGAGGAATAAAACAACTGCTCAGGATTTACTATGTTTACTACATGCAAATGTCCACAGACTATGACTTTATACAAAAGTTTATCAAAGAACCACTACAAACCACATTCTGGAGACATGGGACGGGGGCGACGATTCCTTCCTTTGGCTTTGAGCTGCTGTCCCTCTTTTGCACTCGCGCTTATGTGCCGGCGTTCAGTTGTTTTCAAATGAACATCCTCTTCCATTTTTTCATCTTCAACAATAATTGTAGGGACATTCATCTTAGAGGCTGGTTTTGGCACCTGCACATCCATTACATCATCTGTTGAGGTACTCAACGTAACCTTTGACTGTTTCGGAGGAGCTTGAGGGTGAAGATCTTGTATAGTCCCAGCTCTTTTCTGTACAAGAGGACTTTCAGGCCTGTTTTCAATCTTTCTTAATGCTACCTCTATTGGTGTCTTTCTCCCTGAAGTGTCATCCTTCTGTGTGCTTTGTACAAGTGATTCTTGGATGTGTGGGGATTCTGGTTTTCGGGATACCCTTTGAACAAGTGGACTCGGTGGCCTTCGTTCAACCTTGCGTAACGTGATTTCTGAGAGATTTCTGCTTGGTGACTCCGCCCTCTGTTGTTGAAGCAATGCTGGTGATGATGATCTCTGAAAGATTTCTGTAACTGGACTGACTCTACTTAATTCTCTCACGGACCGTTGGCCTGGTAGGTCACGTAACTGCATTGACTCTGGAGGTGATGCTACCTCTCCATGTCTACTAACTGTGACAGTTGATGAGCCAGTGGTTGTTGGCTTTTGGGATTGATGATGTTCTTGTGGTGTGTGCTGTTGTTGATGCATTGATTCTTGACTAAGTTCTCTTTCTCTTTGTTCTTTTTCCCACTGCGCGCGTTCCCTCTCTTGGAGCTTTTGTAGAACTTGTGGAGGAATCGGTTCGATTTTCCGAAAAGGCTGGCGTTGCTTAGCCTTCAGGGTGAGTTGTTCAGTTGAAAAGGATTTTTTTAGATGAGGTTTTCCGACAAGTTTCTTGATGCGTTGTAGCTCCTCCGTGAACTTGTTCTCAATGTCCTGAACCTTTTGGGAGTAGCGAGGTTTGTCCTCCAAAGACGCAGCTCTCTGTCGAAACATAGACCTCCGTTCAGCAGCATCTTCTTTCAGAGCCTCCCTAAGATCTTCCCTTGAACTTTCTCTAGAGATACCCAACCGACTTCCACCATCATCTGAATCTACAGATCCAGCACGATTAAACCCTGCCCAGGATCGTCCTGAGATGGAACCTTCCGGAATATCAAGGCTTCGTCTCCTTTCTTCTAAGCCCCGGACTTTCTCAAAAACTTTTGAGCTTGCTCTTGTAAGCTTTGGAGAAGGTCTGAGAGTAAATTCTTTCCGGGAGGACTCACTCAGTGGAGTTTGTGGTCTTGAATCCTGGGTGATACCTTGAGACGCACCTCTGAACTGCTTTACCTTCTCTTCAAACTCCCCAGGCACTGTGTCTTGGTATTCAGTTGGCACAACAGTTTTCTTACGCAAGCTGAGAGGTGTAGTTGAACCAGAGCGACTTGGCATTGGAGAGCCTGATGCACGTCTCGGAGATGGTGGCGGGAGAACTTGTGGAGGAGATTCTCTTGAAAAATCTTCTGATTGGCTCCTGAAACGGATCATTTAAAGCAAATTGTCTCACTTATGAATTCTGATAACCTGATAACAGTGTTGTAAATGTGAAATTTAAGTTAAAATCTACACATAAAGAATAAAGCACGTTTACCTGTTAGAGTGATCTTCAAGTCCATGTGTCTTATTGTTATCCTCAGCACCTTTGTCCATTACTTTTGTTCATGTAAAACAGGATATATATATAAACTCACTAATTGTAAAATAAACTATTTACTCTATGTAGACAGCAATGATTCCCTGGTCAAATTTTATTCAAACATTGTTTTGGGTACTTGTATATCTAAGTGTCACATACTAAATGTCAACTGTTGTTGGACTATCAAACATCATAATGTCACTGATAATAGCTGTTGGAAACATAATGATTACTTGTCTGAACACTCTGGTCCTCAGCATCACCCCCTTCTTCTTTGGTCTCAAATTGGTCTCCACCTTCATCTTCAGTTGTTTCCGAATCTAAGGAGAAGAGACTATTACTTAGTAAAACGGAATATTGAAGAAGACATTCATAAAACAATTTTGAAAAAAGAAATTGTCACAAAAAAAAACGTGTTTGTTCAAAAGTATCAGAAAGTACAAAAACCAAGCTGACTATCTTATCCTGGTTAATGGAATAATTTCTGGTATTTGAGCTCTAAAAAAAAAAGAAAAGTTGGGCAGTTTATGGTGACATGTAGCCATGAATGTCTCTCATTTTGGTCATGTGGTCATTGACTGCATATTGGTCGAACTTTACCAAGCAAATGCAAAGGAATAAATTCTTAGAGGTAGTGGATTTGAAATTGGATTTTAAAAACTCAAGAACAAACCATTTTGATTAATTTGTCTCTAATTTGATTTTATCGTTTGTTTTTACATATTTGTTTGAATTAGTAATATTCCACTTATTTCTAAGAACCAACAGAATTGCTCCTTTGGGTCTTTGTCCTTCACACCCATCTAAAGTCTACAAATCTGCAAGTTGCTTTTGAGGACTGCGATGTAAACAAAAAATGAGTACTGTAAGTATTTTCAGGCAAAAATGAGCTTAATTGTAAAATGTCCTCGTTCCAATTCATCTATACCTGAGAGATATAGCTAAATTAAATCACTACAAGGATTCAAAATAGACATGACTACTGAGTCATTGGCATCGAACCGGCTCTCATGAGGTGTTTGCTTCACAGTAGGTGGATAAAAAAATAATTGTTCAGTTGCTGTGAGAAAGCATGATAGACCACTGTTAGTCATATTGCACATTACTGATGAATACATCGCATCAATGCTTTATAAAAGATCTAATATACAGTCAACAGAAAACTTGACTGATCCATCTTCATTTGCTAGATTTGTTTACTGGATGTCATGCATGTGTGGTTGTATGGTTATATGAATACTGTAATGTTAATTGTTTGGGTTGCACTCCACAGATTGTATTGTACACAATGTTGAAAGTTATTGACTCCACTGATCTTTGTGTTTGTAATTTTTTGTGGGGTTTAGAGCTAATTTGGTATGGATAGTCTCAATCAAAAGTCCTTGTTTCACATTGGAGGCTCCTGGGTTTTTCTGCTGTTTTTCTTTTTTTTTTTTTAACTTGGCTTTGGGGAGTAAAGGACAGGACTGCTGCAGCTCCTTCTGGGTTACTATTTAGTTTCTGTTTTTTCTCTCTTTGATTAATACCCTTTTTGTTTGGTATCTGAGTCCCTGTGGTCTCCGCGATCCTATTGCAGTGTCATGTTCATGACATCTTTCCCCTTAATTCCATTTCAATCTCAGTTTTTTCTCCAAAACTTTGCTCTTGACCACTTTTTTGTGGCGCTCCTTGGTCCTTGTTGTGCTACTCACTTGGCAATGCTTCACAGTAGTGTTGCAGACTCTGAATACACACTCGCACAGAGCACTTAATTAAGTCACTTATCCAAGCTAATAATGTTACTTGATTGCCTGATTGTGAGGATAATCAAAAGCTATAAATCATCTTTGAATTAAATGTTCTACTAGTCATCATTCTTTTTTGTAGTTCACTCTACATTTTTGTATTACATTACCACAATATAAACCAATACATTAACTAAATGTTTAAACAATATTACAACAGAGAAAAGAACAAAGTATAAATCTACTGTGTTAAAAACAATTGTGGAACTTTCTGCATTTCTTTAAAGAGAGATGCTTTTAGTTTTGTACAGAGATTTTGGCTGATATTCAATTTTTTTATGAGAAACATATTCAAACATATTAATAGTATTGATTCTAAATTAAGGATGCTGCTTCTCTGGCTACCTTCACTCATTGCAACTGCATCTGGCACTCAGCTGAGAAAAGACTGCATGGTGAGGATTAGTGTTTACATCCATATAGTGGTGTCTAACGCATCATATGCTGTCAGTTGTTAAATTGATGCAGACTTAAAAATGAAGAATCGAAGAATAAATTGAAATAGCACTTGCCTGATTTGTTCTTTAGTCAGACTGTTTTTCATGGCCATTGTTTATAAGTCCTCGACAGGTTGTTTTTTTGTTTTTTTTTTGTCTTGGCTTATGTTCAGCAGCAGGGTATTCCCCGAGATACACCGGGGGTTCCGGCCACTAATCAATGCCCAAATAAGGAAATTTGCAGACATCAGAAAAATTTGACCGCACAAGAAACAGCTTCTTATTTGCTGAAGCTCTGCAATCGCATGAGCCCTTTAAATTAAATGCAAATAAAACATGGAAAGAAGCTACTTTCGTCCATGATATAACAAGTCAGTGTCTCAGCAGTTCCTCCTGAGGAAATCCGTTTCTGAAACGCAAAGAGCATAGACCTCCATCCGCAGGTGGAAATGTGTGCTGAATGCATATAATCCAGTGTGTGGAGCCCCCCTGTCCACACAATGGCCAGCACACAGTTTAAGCATCTTCCCCCGCTGTGTTCCACCCTACAGGCAGTGCACACCGATAGGCAGAAAAACCAGTGGGAGTGATCCAGCCCTCTTGAGATCAGTGTTCTACAGCATGGGTTGACATTTTGCATTATTCCCATCCTCCCCGTGTGTCTGTGTCTTATTCTTCACCCGGTGTAATGAGCTGATGTGGTCTTGTCGGCGGTGAGGGGGAGAACCGCTGCAACAGGGACCTCCTCACTCCTCTGCATTGGTTGAACACTGTTTGCTCTCACAGCTAATGTGTTGCTGTCTGCTTAAAATTGACAAGCTGTGCTCACTGCAACACTTTATATGGCAATATAGTGCATGGCCATTTAAGTTTTTCTTCATAACAATGACAATTTATACAACTATTCTGGTCTTTATATGTAAATAAACATATATATATATACATACTGCATGTATGTGTGTATATATATATATATATGTATATATATATATATATATATATACACATACTAATATGCATAATCCGAATGTCAATAAGTAATTGTTGTGCTAGAAAATGAAATAACACTGCCAGCATGCTGTGTATGTTTCCAAATATAAATAAGTCAGTGAATAAAACAAATTCTCCTAAGGCACTTAATTAACCAAATAATTCAGCCGTGAATGTTGTGATCATTTTCAAAATATCACTCTCCGATTCGTGTGATCTTTCGATGGTATAATTTCAGGTAATGGAGAGCACCTTCTCGTCTCCTTGGCAACAGCGTTTCGTGTGCATCATTTCATATTCATTTACTGAGTCAGTAGAACCTAACAGCTCCCTGACAAAATGCTTTTGTGTTCGTCACAACAAGCTTCGACCCTAATTTTCATCTTGTGCGGCGATTAAAACCCCGTCCAAAAACACTTGGTTGGGTTTTGTTTGCCAGTTACCTCTGTTTGTTTGATATTTTATTAGCTTCAAGCACCAATGTCCCTCGTTAAAATGTAACAATGCAAACACGAGGTATGTTAACTCTGTATACGTATACGTATATATGTATTTTTGCATATGTATATGCAGCATGGCAGTGAGCAAAAAATAACTAATTCAAAGAAGGGCAATGAAAAAAAAATTAAAAACACTTGATATTTTTCAAAGAAGGCTATGATATCCAACAGATATATTTCTTTATTGCTAATTGGTTTTGGCAACAAACAGATCCTCCTGCTTGAGCATAAGCTCTATTTCCAAATATAGAATTGGTCACAGTACACATAAAAAGGTATGAAATTTCACTTTTTGTCTTTTTGTGCCAAATGTATGTTTCTGAATACCTAATCTTACCTTGCCAGTCTGTGACAGAGAACAAATACTTTCTACTTTTCACACACAGATTTACTTGTGGCTATTAACATTTTTATTTTACACAGCTTGTTGCATCTTTACATGTTGGTCTAACCAATCTGTTAAACATTCCAAAACCCAGCTTAGTTATTCTAAATCATTTTTTAGGCCTCATAAATTATTCAGTGACTTTCTGATTTCTGGTCAAATTAGCAAGAAACGGCCCAAAAAATCATTTGTTGATTGACTTATTTAGTCAAATTAAGTCAAAGCAAGCTCCAAATTAATGGAGGGAGTTTCCACAGTTTAACTTTAGGTCCACCTGTTCACTTGCAGTCATGCTCCTGGAGGAAGACAACACGTTGGGGAAACTATCCAAACACATTGGGCAGCAGCCACAGTTCACTCAGTGGCTACAGCAAAAGTTAAAAAAATAGGCCAAACCAAAGAGTACAATTACTCTACAAGCTAGAAACAGTTTTCTCAATCAAATCCCAATCTGGTATTGGACTGAATCATCCACCTTGTGCAGTTTTCCTGTTGTCACATTGATTATGTATTTATCTACTTAGCCGAAGTTAACCACATTTATTTTTAAGTTCATAATAAACCAGAATTATATTGGTTCAAAATTGTTAGCAACCAGCTGAATATGGTGAGTAGATTAAATGTTGGCCCTCACATCCAAATGCCGATAACGCATGTACAATTAAATGCCTTGTATCTGTGTTTAAATGTTTACCGGTAAGTCTGCATCCACTTGTTAACAGATAGGATTGAATGAAAATGTTTCGGACCAAGAACGATACATGACATTGTAAAACTTACTTAGATTATTCAAATTCGGCTCATTCCCTAACGAGCAGAGGTGGGTAAGTCATTCAAGGCTTGGCTAAAATTAGCAGTGATGTCTTGCTGTGTAACAGGAGAGATGCTGGCCTGCTAACATCACAAAAATCTAAGCCCAGGCACATTCCGCTGTATAAATAACTAGGGAGAGTTGGTGGACAAGGGGGCGGGATGGAGAGACATTTTCAAAGGCGAAGAGAGAGAGGAAGAGAGAAAGAGTTCAGGCGTACCGCTGAGTGATAGGACAGCTGGGATCTACGAGCATGGCAAAGCAGCAGAGAACTGAATCCAACCAAAGGTTAAAACGGAACGTCA
>JABUIW010000172.1:201105-222497 GCA_013363375.1 Menidia beryllina | reverse complement strand
TGCTTTTTTTTTTTTTTGGGTGCATTGTGCACTGCATTCTGATTCGCTAAAAACTCACTCCCGCTTCTTGTATCGAAACATAGGACTAACGCTTGGTCGCTTAGCAACCGTGGTGCGAATGGCCACTGAACTTAAGCGAGTAGCTGAGGAACGGGACCCTTTGATGAGCCGTTCATTACAGTTCTCCAACCTCATCCATGGTGGCATGTCGGTGTACGAGGATGTTTTTGCAAAGAAGAAAAAAGAGCGACAGCAGCTGCCTATCACTATGTTCTTCTCCCGAACAAACACACTAACCCTAACCCTAACCCTAACCCGGGCTTCAGAAGAAGAGAACCCTGCAGAGCGCAGTCAGGATGTTTGAATACATGTAATAGTTGCTAATTGTAACAAAAAAAAAGTTTTCTATTTCGCGGATTTCACTTATCGCGGGTCATTTTCGGATCGTAACCCCCGCGATAAACGAGGGATTACTGTATATTCATAATTACTGACTTTACCTTCGCCCAGATCCAGGACGGCCAGCACGGCGCTCGTCCGCGCCTCTCCCAGGTGATTATTGGCGATGCAGGTGTACAGACCGGCATCGCTGGCTTTGCAGTCCCTAATCCAGAGCCCCCCGTACTCTTGGTTCTCCATGTTGAGGAGGTCCTCGTTATGGTACCAGTACAGGGAGGGCTGGGGGTCTCCACCCACCGTCACCTTGAGACGGATGTCGCAGCCGGTTCCCACCGCAGCGTTCCTCATTTTGCGCACGAAAACCGGTGGAGCCGGGGTGGGATGGCCGGGCCGGGGTTCTTGTCCGACTTGCTCCGGGCTGGCTTTGGACCGTTTGGTTGGGATGATGGGACTTGGGGGGGGCACTGATTCGTCTGCCCCTTTTTTAAGGGTCATCTGAACATCAGCCTTTCTCATGGTTTAGCAAACTTGGTAGGCCCTAAACAGGGTTCCCTATCTATCTAGGTGGGCTAAAGGACTAAAAGAAGCCCTTTTGAATTTTTTGAGACTGAAATCTAGTCAGGGCATCAAAGTCTACACACAGGCCTTATATATAAATCACATTTAAGATTATTTGTACACTGTTTAAAGATCAAATAATCCATTCAGTCTTCTGGAGAATGAATAAGAAATCAAAATCCTTTGTATCGTATCCAATGTTATTAAGTCTTTCTAAATTTTCTAAGCATTTTCTAACCTGTTTTGTCCAAAGAAGAACAAGGAATTGTTGATCAGCAGCTAATCAAGCAGCAGAGATAGCTTCCACCCTTCAGCACGGTGGTATTTTTAGGGTAAGACCCACCAGATCATGTTGCATTAGCAGCAACTCTCTGGACTTGTCTCTGGGAAGTAACGGACCTGCTTCTCCAACTCCTTTCCCTCGCGTTCTCTTAATGGTTGATTCTATAGTAACCGTTTTTTCTGGGAGTGCGTAACTTCTTCACACCACAACTCTTAATCCTAGTCTCCTTGAGATTTGGTCTCGCTTGTTCTTCTGGTTGCATGGAAGCGTCAAGTCTTATCCAACAAGTTGCACGGTGACCCCCAACCCCTTCCTCGTCCCATGAGTTAAGCGACCCTTCTCATGATTTCCCCCCTACCTCTGCCAGTCGGTCTGGTGGGAGAAATGAGCCGTGCGATGACAGCTGCATAGTCTGTCTGCCCACTCACCACCGGGATCCCGCCCCCGTGTCGTTTTTAGCCAACCCTGAGGTCAGTAGAACATGGTGCAACACTTGGGACTCAGCTAGGGGTGGCTTGAATAAGACCAAATAATTCATTCGCAAGTCATACGCAAAGGTTGACACTGCCCTTGCAATTGAGTTCAGGTGTTAAAATACCAGCAGAAATCGAATATAATCGATGTCCTTTATGGCTGAATGAGAAATGTGGTATGATGTCGCCGTGAAGACTAACACGATGTGCCAGATTTGATCCAGTTTCTGTCATTACAGTTTCTGATCATAAATATACTGGACCAGTTAACCATTTAAAGCCTGATCCAAGGAAAATAGGAAGAATATTGCATTTTTTTTAGTCTGAAGTCTTTCTTTGGCCCCTCAACAACACATGAAGAAAAAAACAGAAATGATTTTGATCAAATTAGCGTGCAATAAGTCAAAAATGTATTTTGGTGTAGTCTTCTACTGGCTGTTATCAGGTATATCTGAATGTGTACAACAGGGGTTTGAGCAAAGCTTTTACCACTGAATGATGCAGAAAGTCTCACATCCAAAAGACTTCAGAAACCGTATGAATCAAATATGATACATTTGGCATTATAGGGTTAAACATGTTTAGAAATCACAGAGTGAGGTTTGTGTAGCCTGCAGTGGTTGCAATACAAGTTATGATCTGTTTTCCCCACAGTAGATATGCAAATGTGAATCAAAATGCCACAAAAAAGAACGTTTTCCAGTAATTGTAAACGGTTTCCCAGTAATTGTTGTGAAACTAATTGACTGGATTGCACAATGTTGCCAAATTGTGGCTGTGAGGGCTACGTTGCTCGTTTTGGAGACAGATGGAGATGTTGAACTAACCAGAAACAAACATCAAGGAGGAAAATGTCAACATCAACTGCATCCATATTTCTGTATAAGCGTGAATTCCTCTTTGGGAATCACTTTCATCTGTGGCAGAATCTGGGATTTTACAACTAAGAAGCTATTAAGCGAGTGTGTTCTTGCTCAAATGCTTGCAAGTCACATCATCATATTTTCTAGGTCAGACGGAGTTCATGAAGTCATTTACACTCCCCTGGTGAGCATTAACTTTTCTATGAAACACACATGCAAGTACCTAAAGCAAGAGAGTTTTTTTTTAAGTCTTTCCATTTTTTCTGTCTTCTGAATAAACAGAATGATAAACAGAATGATGACAACAGTGATGCTTTGTTCATTACATACAGGGTTATGAAAAGCTTAATAAAGGCCAACAAGTTATTCTGGTATTAAAACAGAGTCAGTTCTATGACTTAACCTTCCTCCAGTGTTGGGGTCTCCACTAGACCCCACCCATTTTTAGGTTTATCACTAGAGGAACAACAGAGGTTAACCCTATAATGCCAAATGTATCATATTTGATATATACGGTTTCTGAAATGTTTTGCGTCTGACACCTTTTGCATAAATCCTATTGTACACAATCAGATACACCTGATAACAGGGGGCAGAAGACTACACAAAAAATAATCTGGACTTATCGCATAATAAGAAATTATTCATATTAAAAATATATATTTGTTTTTTCTTTTTACATATTTTGTTAAAAGGCCAAATAAAGATTTCAAACAAAAAAAAAGTCATTTTCTGTTTTGTTTTATCCTTGGATTGGGCTTTAAAGGGTTAAGACTAGAGGCAGGTTAAAGAAGGAAAAAAGTTGTTATGGACAAAATGGATTGATTTTCTCCTCCCTTTGCAATAAACTACCTTATATAGACTTAATTATCTGTTAATAAGGGAGTGGCTTTGCACATGTTGATGTATTTTACCACATTTCTCCAGTAACGCTAATATTTTCGTGTCCTTGTTTTTTTCTCAGAAATGCAAAGTTTCTAACATACACCTCAAAAGGTTACCCCTAAATGAACTTTTGATAATAACTTATCAAGGATTTTTTTTTTTAAATCAGTTTCTTATCTATAGGTTGGTGGATTTTACTTGAATATCCCAAACCAGAACACTTATTCTTCCTTACCGTGTGGACATTTTTGATAAAAATAAGAAATTCAAAGGAGTGTCCCGTCAAAATATAAATATCTGATTGTGCTCTATGTTACCAAGGACACTACCTTAAGAATTGATTCTGGCTTTTTCTGGATCTATGAGCATATCAGCTTCATTTCTCAGAGGCAATTTTGCGATTAAGGGGAAGAACATTTTGCATCTTTGACCCAGTTCTTATGCTGCAATTTTCCTATTGTCACAGAACTTCTGTTATTTCTTTCCCCAAAGCTTAGAAGCTGTCATCATTTCTTCTTATAAACATTGCTTAAATATCAGCTGCAGAAAGCCACTCATTGGTACATTTGAACAGGAAAGTTGAAAAGTGATGAGGTTTCTATCAAACTTTAATGTTTATTACACTATACAGAAAAAATGAACAATTAACTAGGCTTAAAGTCACATAACAAATTTTAATACATTAAAAAATACAGCAGATAAGACACTTATCTTTTATTTTATACACAACAAATACACAGTGAACTGATAACTAAATAGCTTTTTCCTAGACAATTGGTTAATTGTCATTTCATATTACACATTCATGTGAGATTACACATCGATGAAATATTTCACCATGTAACACTGAATTGTTGTGAATCTGAGTCATCTTTCTCAGGGATCCATTGGCATTCATGAATAGATATTAATTCTTGAAATGGTTATATGTTTTGAAATAGTTTAATGGCTGGCCATTTGTCTTTTCTTTTTTTTTTAAGAACTAAACATGACTGATGAGAAACTGGGGGGTTAAACGGCTAATCAGAAAGAAAAAAAAAGAAAAAAGAAGACTGAAAGTTGTTCTATATCATACTTGATTCATGCGGTTTCTGAAGTCTTTTGGATCTGAGACTTATTACATCATTCAGTGGTAAAAGCTTTGCTCAAACCCCTGTTGTACACATTCAGATATACCTGATAACAGCCAGTAGAAGACTACACCAACATAGATTTTTGATTTATTGCACGTTAATTTGATCAAAAAAATTTCTTTTTTTTTCTTCATATGTTGTTGAGGGGCCAAAGAAAGACTTCAGACTAAATAAATCCAACATTCATCCTATTTTTCTTGGCTTTAAAGGGTTAACCTGAGGAAGTATTTTGCAAAAAAAAAAAGTGTAATGGATTCAAACCAAAGTCAAGATGAATAAGATGAAAATCACAGAAAAACAAAACTGAAATGTTTCAAGGTAGCTAAAGGCAAAAAAATTATAATAACAAGGCCAAGTAAAGAAAAAACTTGCTATTGACCATCACTTTGTAACCAACTCCCTTCAGTGGGTTGAAGTGACGCTTCACATGAACGTTGATGTCATTTCTGATGAGAGCGAAGACCGGCTGCTTCTGGAGACGGACGGTCTCTCCACGACTCCCACCTTGGCCAGGATCTGCAAAAACCTTCTCCTGAACTTCTCCCCCACGAAGGCGTACAGCACGGGGTTGACGCAGCTGTGGAGCAGGCCCAGGCTCTGCGTGGCGAACATGGCGCGGTCCACCGCCCTCCGGGCGGGGCACCCGAAGGCCACCAGCCTGGCCCTGTAGAAGGTGTCGGCCATCACCGCCAGGTGGTACGGCGTCCAGCACAGCAGGAAGGCCGCCACCACGCACACGATCACCCGCATGGCCTTCTGCCGCTGGGCGCCGCCGCGGACGCGCAGCAGGCGCCGCACGGTGGTCCCGTAGCAGGGCAGCATCACCGCCAGGGGGACGAGGAAGCCCAGGGTGTGCCGCAGGACCCTGGTGACCGTCCGCCACTCGTCCGAGCTCCCGGGGTCGTAACTCTCGGCGCACACCGGCCGACTGGAGTTGTTGGCGGTGAAAGAGGAGCTGAATAACCCCGGCAGAGACAGGAGCGTCCCCACGCCCCACACGGCGGCGCACACCCCCCAGCTGACCAGCCGCCGGTTGGCCTTGCGGGCCTCCATGGCCCGCACGATGACCATGTAGCGGTCCATGCTGATGCAGGTCAGGAAGAGGATGCTGGAGTAGAAGCTCAGCTCCTGGGCCACGGTGACCATTTTGCAGGCGGCGTCCCCGAACACCCAGCCCGCGGTGACGGAGGTGGCCCAGAACGGGAGGGTGGCGGCCAATAGGATGTCGGCGATGGCCAGGTGGAGGAGGTACAGGTCCGAGGGAGGCAGCGACTGCTTGCTCAGCCCGATCACCAGCCCCACCACCAGATTTCCGGGGATCGCCATCAGGAAAATAAGGATGTAGAACACACAGGCGGCGTAGGTCACGATATTCGGTAACGTAGAGGGGCAGGGCTCCGTTGCCGGGTTAGGGACAAACTCTGACTCGTTCCCAAAATTGTAAGAAATGTTGAGCTCGTCATAAATAGAGGCAAAGTCATACATAAACGAAGATGTGTTTGGATCTGCGGACAGGATAAATGAACAAATCAGGCAAAAAATGTTTAATAAACCTGCCATCAGTAGGCTACAAAAGACATAATTCATACAGAAAAAGTCTAATGATGTAATCTTGATAGTAAAGCTGAGTTTCGTATTAACCTCCTGAGAGCCGAGCTTTTATTTGGTGTACATGTTTACTTTTTTCGAGACATATGGGGTTAGTAGTATCTACCAAGTTTAAAAACTGGACTTTGTAATGGTACAGGTAGTTTTTTCTTCATATAGACCCACTGGGTTTATCGTATATTTAAAATGTCTGCTTATATATTTAATTAAATGTTTTTGCAATTTAGTTATGAAGGTCCAGATGACTTAATTACACAATTTTAATTACACAATAAGAACATGATTGGTTGAAAATCTGTAAAAACATTTTACTTTTAAAACAGTAGAGTCTGATAGTTGTATATGTTTAATTACATTTTTTCGCAATTTGGTTACTTTTAAAACGGTAATCTCTGATAGTTTTTACTGAGGCCAAGAAGTCAAAGTTGAGAAAAAGAAGAATCATAGCAAAAAGAGGCAAAAATGGAATGTCCTCATATGAGGATGCAGGAGGTTAAATAGGTGCTTAAAGCTTGCACATTTTCCTGTTTATATTTCTGTGCTAAGAGAGTAAAATCACTGAATATATTCATTTACAAGGTAAAAATACTCACCAGTCATTGTGATGTCGTCTTTGTTCGTGGCTCTTCATCTGTCACGGTGGCAAAACAAACGGACCCCTCCAGTTCTTTACACCCCTCCCATCAGGCAAACTTCCCCTCTTTGTTGCACAGCTCAAAGACTTAGACCTGGTCAAGATTCAAAAGCAAGACGAGACCGTATCCATCAATAGGATGAACCTATTGGTCATTGTGGGTATTTCCTAATTCCCAGTACTTCCCCCCCCCCCCCCCCCCCCGACTTTTTGTGGAGTCATTAGTGTCATGAGATTTGTTGTCATCCTGTTTGAAATTGAAAGAGATCCATCCACTATCGACTGATTCTGAATTAAAAAAATGTGAATTTGCTAATTCAATTTAAAGTCATTTTCTGGTTTTGAAACATGCCTCCAATCATTTTAAAACTTATTTTTGTATTCATGCACAAGAATATCATACTTTCATATGTACAGATGTTGAATTTGTCAATTATTTTAACCCTATAATGCCACATGTGCGCTATTATATACACATGGTTTATGAAATGTTTTAAATCTGAGACATTTTGTATCATTTAATGGTAAAAACGTTGCTCAAAAGCCTTCAGATATACCTCATAACAGCGGGCTGAGCCTACTCAAGAATAATTTTGACTTATGGCAGGGTAATAAATGAAGATATTTCAAAAATAATTTCTGTTTTTTTAAAAATATTTTCTTAAAGGGCCAAATGTAGACTTCCAAATAAAAACAAAAACAATATATTCATAAGAAAAAGCCATCTGGGGGTGTGGCGGATAACTCAAAACCTCAATCAGATCAGTATGGAAATAAAAAAAGAGAAGATTTAAAATCACCAGAGCTTGGAGGAAGTTCCCCCTCATGACATGTCTTTGTTGACACGAGTGCATCACATTTCCTGCCGCAGCGCTCGAGTGTTTCAACTTTCAATGTCACAAGTTCTGTGTTTTGTTTCCCAGCAGTGGTTAAAAGTGTGTAAACATGTTGTCAAGTTAAGGCTCTGAACAAAAAAAAAAAAAAAAAAAATGTTGAAAAGTAAAGAAAAAAAAAAAAAAAAAAAAAAAAGAAAGGCGTTACACATGATATTATGACACACAATAATAACTTTATTAAAAGAGTACTATATAAAGTGCTTACCAAAGGTTTAAATATGACATAAAAATAGTTGTGATAAAGAAAAAAAGATGTGAAAATGTGAAATCACTGGAATAAACCAGAAACAGCTCTGTTCAAATAAGTGAAATGAAATTACCCGAAAGCCCCATAAATAAAGAGATCACATCCACCCCGATTTGTAGCCGACATCTACTTTTTATCATCTGACCACTCATCAACTTCCATTTTTCCATGATTTCTGTCTTCACTAATGGGAATTGTTCAAAATTGAGGGTTTAAAGGCAGGCTTTTTTTTTTCTTGGAGGTGATAATAATCCACTAAACATAAGATACCCTACAGGAATGCCAAACATATCCCATACGGCACCATTTAATCTCAGATTTTAGGGTATTTATTAGACATATATGGTGCCAGCTTTTGGTGTGTTGTAACATCAGGGATAAGGTGAGTCTTTTGTAACTGTTTTTTAATAATATTAAGTCGTTTTTGGTGAATCACTCTCAGTTGGGAGACAAGCTCATTAAAGTAAATGGTTGGTTTAGTCATCCGGACAAATTTATTTTGGACTTCACGTATCTTGATTTGTATTCCATCAAAATATTAGACTCAGTTACATAACTACAATGGCCCAATTTCTAATCAGTTCTCGTACGCTACTGTCATCCCTTTATCTTAAAGGGCAAACTAAATGAAAAGGTTCACGTAAAGGGGAAAGGTTTGACATACATGTTTAGGTGCTTGGTGCAACAAAGGATGTGAAGAAACGGGGGCTTTATCGTGTGAAAAGCATTGCTTCAGTTGCAATTACTCCATATTCTTCAGACAACGTACAACAAACCACGTCTTCGCCCCGCATGAAAGGAGAAGCTCAACTGAAATATTAGTTCTTCCACTCGCTTATATTAACCAAAACAAGTTTAATAGGGCACTCTGGACAATAGGTAATGTAGAGTACTGGGCACTAGATGGAGCTGAAGAATAGAAACAACTTTAATGATGTGGAAACATGCTGCAGATCACTGTTGGAGCTCTGACGGAGACGCGTTTCACAGTGTGGAGGGTTTTGGAGCACGTACTTTGGTCTGTTTGCAAACCCACAACCTATGTCCTTATGTCAGGGTTTGACCGGGCTACTTTTGTAGCAAGTGTGTGCGCATTCTGCGGTTATTTTCAGCAACTGAAGCTAAAGGAAGCACATTTACAGAGATGTTTTCCTGCAAATGAACCAGCGTTCGGAGCTTCTTACAAGACAGCGACACTGATTTAACAAAAATACTGACAGTGACAGTAATTCAAATCCTCAAACAAATTAAAGAAAACCAACTGTGGCAGCAAGATTACTCTAAAATTTATTTGGTGAACCTTTGCTATTTCTTTAAGTAGTCCCACCTCGATTTAAAAAAAAAAAAAAAAAAAGGTACAGCTGAGGGCAAACAAGAAAACACATCTTAAACAGAGAGAAGAGAAAGTTTACCAATTGACATACCAATTATTAAAAATTCAAAACTAACACCCTTTTCCTTTTACAGAGTCACTTCGGATACAGTTTGGTTAAGAGAGGGAAGACCCTTTTAAAGAAGTTCACTTGGTCATTCGGTCCAAGATCTGATTCCCACCTAGATAAGGCTTATTCCACTTTATTAACAAAACAAAACAAAAAAAAAAGCCAGTGGAAACAGATTTCCTGATCTGAATGACAGCTAAGCTTCGACATAAATTAGAGAAAAGTGCATCGAGTGTTCAAGTAGGGTGTGTGTAGGGTGAAAGAGGAGCAGGCTGCTGTGAGAAGGAGATAACACTGGCACAGAACGGCTTATTTGCAAACAGATTTAGAGGACAAGAACGTGGACTGAGAGGCTGCCCACGGCTAAACCATTGGGTGTTTAACTGTGGGGGTTCTGACAGTGCGAGTGGTAGATCGTGACCACTATGCAACACAAAGACACACTTCACTATGTTAGCCTGTACAAGTAGTCCGTAGTAATAATAATAGTAAAATAAAATCCATTATTGTGAAAGCCAGTACAGGCTGTGGTGGAGCAGAGGGGGGGTGGGGGTCGGGGGTACTCCCAAAATGTTTCAGCGCATGATCACCCCCGGCCCCAGTTTCATCTTTTGGCGCGCCGCGGGTCCCTGCCATTGCTAATGCTAACGGAGGACTTTGTGGCGGGGGGGGGCCCCGCCGCGTTAACCGGAGGCGCACCGTTGCCGGGAGACCTGCCGTTGGGTCGGCCAACGCTCCCGAACGCCGGATCGCGGGGGGCACCCGGGGGCGGGTTGCCGGAAAAGGGCGGCATGGCTCCGTTACCTGTGGGTCGGGAAACGAAATGAGTTCAAAGAACCGATTATGCCAAAAATAAATGCTAATTTCAACAGAACGTCTACCAGATTAACACAAACGTCCTGTATTTCTTTAGCACTTAAGTATCATTTTATGCCGAATATGCATAACTCTGCTGGTGGATTTCACTTTAATGCACAGAAACAAATGCATCAATAAATAAACACTGACCTGGGGGGGCAGAAGTACCTGAATTCTGATTTGGTGGAGAGTTTCCCCTCTGGTTCTGGTCCGGCTTACCCTGGTTGGGAGTTAGAATGTAAGATACACGCCACACATTCACAACAAAAAACAAAAAGGGCTGCGTAGCTTAATGACAATTTGAAAAGCCAGTCATTTCAAATTTTCATTACAATTTCTTCATTTATTTAAGTCAGGAGTGGGCGACTCTGGGCCTCGAGGGCCAAAATGACCACCCCTGATTTAACCTATAAGAATTAAGTGACCCTAGTGGAATATTCTGCTTAAAATTATATCAATATGAGCAAAAATGGCCAAATGTAACCTGCTAAACATTACATTTCACATTGATGGTACTTTTTTTTTTTTACCCTAAGGGATCTGCTGGATTGATCTGGTCAATTTTCCCATAAAAATATTCAGACGAAAATGCCCCAGCTTCTTCTTATTGCTTAAAACAAACACTAAGAGCTAGTATGACTGATCTAAAACTATTAAGGGGATGACACTAGTGGCCAAGATTGGAAAGGGTCCACGACTACTCACAGACTTGTTCTGCTGGTTTCCTTGGCCTTGTAGCTCTGGATTTGGTTCACTGAAATTGGGCACTTCTGAATACACCATGCAAAATCTAGGGAGACAGTCAGATTTGAAACTTATCACAACGATTACATCTTGATCGATACACTTGGTGGAATAATTCAAAGGAAAAAAAAAAAAACACAGGTGAGTTAAAAGAAAAGAGAAACGTCATGATATCCAGCAATAGTTCCTAATTGGGAAATATGTATAACATTGTAGGTAGACAAGATCAGAGCATTTATCATACAAAAACAAGACAAGGCCTTGGTCCTAAGCCATGTTTTCAAACCAATGTGTCATGGTGACTTTGTGTTATGCTGGTTCAATAAGGACATGCCAAACAGAATATCTTGAGATAAGTGTAAATAAAAATAGGCCTGTGACCACTTACTCTCCAATCTTTTGAAGATCACCTCCTCTTCCAGTGTATAGGGTCAGGCAGCCTTTCCATATAGATGCATAGCTAAAAAAGAAGGAACATATTCAACTTAACTCATTCGCTGCCAAAGACGTCTATAGTCGTCTTTTATTTTTTTCAATGCGAGTGGCTTGGGGGACGATCGGCTGAAGTTTTCCCGTAAATATCGGCTTCTAGACAGAGTATGGACTAACAAATTTACCCTCTAGGTAGCTGTGCCACTTTTGATGGGAGATTAGCATAGATTGTAGGCAAATTTAAAAAAACGCATGCGAGAAATGGCGCCGGTGAGACACACGTCCAGGAAGAACGGAATAAGGTAGAAACAAAATCTTTTTTCCTGATGATAGAAGAGAGTCTACTCTTTCTTTTGGTGTGTTCGGTGTTTACATAGTCATAGCACAAACTATTCTGTGGCTCTTGAAAAATGAGTTGATATGCTCAAAAAACTCTGGCAGTGAGCGACTCTGTTCTGAAAATGGCTGCCAGTCAGTGAGTTAATATTAAAAACAAAACTTAAAAAAAACATGGAAGTACTCTTCTTTCCATCACCACTACCACTGAACAACCTAGGAAGTGCTAGCCAGCTATCCATTGGTTTACAAGCTCAGGAACAGCCATACCCTCTAGTTAACTTGATGATGTCCCCTGGCTGGATCAGACTACCCAGCTCATCCCAGACTGAGATGGCTATGCTCCCGCTCTTGTCCGCCACTTTGCACGAGCGCACCTCGTGGCCGTCTTTCGTTTTCGTTACTCGGCCTGAAAAGAAAAGAAAGGAGAAATATGTTATAAACAAAATGGAGAAATCTACTTTGACCGGGGTTAAACGGCTGGCGGGATATTTTTAAATGTTCATAAATATCCCGAGCCACTGCAGACTGAACTGCTTTGAGTACATAAAATTACGTTCGGTCCCTTTAAGAAAAAAAAAAAAAGAAAAAAGCAGGAGTTTGTGTGGGGCACGTAGTGCTTTAGCCTCACCCGACTACTCACCTATCTCCAAAACGATGAATACGATATTTAGGTTCTTCGACCCAGGCTTCACGTCTTTTAGCAAAAACAATGCCTCGGTTGGAGGGGCAGCCATTATTTGACTGTTGTCAAAAAAATATAACCAGGATACCTTTGTGTCCTATTACTTTAACCCTGTAGCGCTGGCTGTCGTTACTTAATGATAGGCAGCTACAACAGTAGCTTTAGCTCTGCTGACTAATTAGCTTGCTAGCCAAATGCTAACGAAACCCCCTCTTCGACACTTGCTTATAGTTTATAACTTTGGCACAATGGTCAAATACATGTTAACATTTAGATTAATAACGTTATAACGGCAGAAGCAATATGTCAAGTGTGACAGAATCGGCTAGTAAGAAAGCTTTACCAATAATTACTTTAGTTAATTCTAGCTCGCAGCTAGCTATCTTGTCCTGTTTTAATGTCAGGATTCAAGACTTTTGGTACTTCGCCTGTCACGATTGTTGCCATAATGGCAAATTCATCCTACACGTTACCACGTTGACGGGAAAGCCGCACTAATCACGCGTTTAGAGCAAAAACTTGAGCGATTTTACGCGAATTTAAAATCGGTCAAACATTACCAGCACGTTTACAAATCCACAAGCGCCAATCAAATATGAAGTGGTTGTCATATAACGATCACCACTGCAAATACTGTGCATTACACAACAACCTGATGTTGTCTGTGTTGCCAGGAATTTAGAGACAACAGTATCCCTCGACCATTTAAACAACTCTTCCTTACGTTGGTATTTTGAACCCAATCGACCGCATTTCCTTTGTGTTGCTCTTGTAACTATAAGGAACTGTTAGCTTTGTCAACGCGCAATCTGGCCAAATGCTTTGTTATACGACTAATGTGCCTGTATCTGACTGTGTCCCCTACAACGTTGTAGTTGTTAGACAGCGTTATTTCAGATGTCCTGATTATTAATACCTAACCAAAACTCGATTTAAAATCTGAGCCACTAGCTCACTGCACTATCATGCCCGCTTGAACAATGCCCCAGAATCTACGTCAGCATGCGCTGCCGGTCAACTTTATCTAACTCGGCCAGTTCCATTATCTCATAAAAAGGAGGGGTACACTTACGCTAAAAGAACTTAAAATATATAGAATATCAACCAAATTTAGTTGTCTTGAACATATAAAAAAGTTGAAGATAAAAGAACAATGTCATAAAAGGTTCCGTCCAGTCAACAAAGAAAGAAAAAGATACGCCGGTTGTACCATGAGGACTTCATACTTAGATAACGCGAGAGAAGACGACATTTGCGAGACTTCAGCGAGAACCATCACACGTTCAATAGTCTATTTATTTTAAAAGTGAAATCACATCATTTTCAAGATCCAGTCGTTTCTGTTAAGTCAGCTATGATAGATTAGTGTAACTAACATCATTATCGTGGTCAAATTTCAAACTAATTAAATATTTTGGAAGTATGAAACGTTTCACTGTAATAGATAAGAGTAAATAATACAAACAATTACAATAATTACAATATATAATACAATACGAATTTTAACAAACAATTAACTAAATTGAAAATGTGAAACACAAAAAGTCGTCACGAACAGGATTCGAACCTGTGCGGGGAAACCCCATTGGATTTCGAGTCCAACGCCTTAACCTCTCGGCCACCGTGACAGTTCTTGTCTTATTCACCATACTATTTTTAAACTCAGTCAAAATGGATCTGGTGTACATACAGTATAGATGTATGAATTATGATTCACAACTATAAATTCTGTGTTAATAATTACGGTTAAGACATCGTCTCACAAAGTAGGAAGTACGTCAGAGAACGCCTATCGCTGAACGGAAATTGCGTGTCGTTGCGTCGAACACTGGAGGGAGCCAAACACCACGAAACCAGCTCGCCTCCGCCAGTAAAAGCCCCTGATTTAATTTATTTTAATTTTATGGCGTTAAATTATTGGTTTCTTTCAGTTAAAAAATCTGTTTCTATGTTAGGCCGTACAAAATTTCGAACACACGTTTTTTCGGTTTTGGTTTGTGTTGAGGAGCTGAGACAGTAAGTTGTTGTTTTTTTAAAAAACTTTATTTAATTCACAGGAAGTGAAGAATATCAGATCGAGCATAGACGCAGTCATTTGGTGAAAACGGTCAATATAAACACATTTTTATTAATTTGATAGATAAAATGTATAAACAATTTAGAAAAATCTAAATAACTAAAGATACACAATAACTGGGGTAAGTAAAACTGTCCTTAAATATAATAATGTGTGTCTACTTTTTTTGTTTGACTCATTTTCAAGGTATCAAAAAACATTACACTAAATTGTGAAGACAATAAAGTTTGGGATGGATATGGAAAATTAAAAAAAATGTGAATATGAAATTTACCTATTAAAATCATACAGTTTAATATGAAACAAATTGCTTTATCTCTATGATTGAATTTTGGAGCAGTATATTTGGGTGTAATTGTTATACACTGTTTAGTCTTACTGCAGATAAGATTTTCCATATCTCTCCAAAATAAAGATGACAATGAACAAATCCAAAACAAGTGGAAAATTGTTCCTGTCACATCTCTTTGAACAACTTCAGCAAACCTAGAAAGCCCTTTGCTACATGGGTAAATGTTATGCACAATTTTTAAGGGAACCTTTCTAATCTTTTGTGAAATTCAGAATCTGGAGGGACACAACCATGTCCAGACTTTCCTCTGAGAAAAAATATTCCTATATATTTATTTTTACTTTTTTATCCATTATGTCAATCCCATCAGTTTTTAGAGAATGTGTCTGGCCATTAATAGCTTGATAATTTCATTATATACACTTTTATTAATAGTAATACAGCTATTATCCAAAGCAATTCTTTTTATGGAGAAAAGTTATGAACATAACAAAAATTCCGAGAGCATAAAGTCTGTTGATTAAATTGTTGAGTGTTTCAGCTGTAATTTAGAAATGGTGACATTAGAAATCTTAAGCCTTTTTTAAACATTGTGTGGAATAAAATTCCATACCGACTGGTGGTTCCTAACATTTCTTTAGCCATTTAACCTGAAAGGTGGAGACAGTAAGTTCAGTTTATCGCATAGGCAACACACAGTGAGAGTCACCGACAGCCAATAGAGAATACAAATATATTCATAAAAAAACAGTGAATAAACACGACCTTAGATGTGGGTCAGTGTGATGATTTGGAAGTAATTACTGACTAACAGACAGTAGCTAATAATGATAGCCCGTCTGCCGATAATCAGCATTACCCTTCACAAAAAAAAACAAAGGAAAAAGCGTCAGCCGCAGTTTTAAGGCTTTGGCAGCTGGTCTGGCCACACTGGGACAGACTGTAGCACCTCGGGGTCCCTCTGGCAGCTGCCTCTTCAAAGCCGAAGTGCCATTTCCTGTTGCCGCTGCCACGAATACCGCCGGAGAGACAGCAAGCCCAAATCTGCTGAAAGAACAACGGCCCCACCGTGCGTAGAAAGTCATAAATACTCGCCACGCCTAAAACCGACATTTATCCCTGCTGTTTCTTAATTTAAGTTAGAATTAAAGTAGTGTGTTTCCATTATTATTTTGTTGTCACTACCATACCAGCTGAATGTGGGTCCTCCGAGGAAAACAGAAAGTCAGCTTAATGGAAAAATAGCAGTAAACCATAGTTGATAAATGTTACAACGCTTTTGAAGCAGATTTTGAAAAAATCACATCCGTTGATATCTATAAAACTATCAAGAGGAAAGGAACGGAACAAGCTCTCCAACCTATTTCAGGTGTAAGTAAGATCTGAGGGGTCAGTTTAGAAGATGGCAAACCCACAGCATTTACATTTTCTAATGTACAAATGGACATATCCTAATAATCCAAAGTCTTAATCAGTAAAAACAGAATATATTACTTTAAGGCCTAAAGCTGGAAAGAAATTCAGCAAATAGATCAAACCATAGTGTACAAGTCAGCTATTTTAAGAGTTTTAGTAAAGCGACTCCTAATAATGGGGCTCACCAAATCTTAACTAAATCTTGACTTTGTTCAGAGTACTCCAAATCCCTGTATTTTACTGTGCAAACAAAGGCAGCGATGAAAACCACTCAAACTTAATTGCACGTTGTCTTTGGTCATGTGGGAGTGGCCGCATGAGACTGCAGAAGACACGTGTGACATCTCCTCTTCACTGAGACGGTAAATAACAAGTACAAACCCCAGTTTTAGTGTTGACAAATCTTTATTGATTATTAGAACACTAACGTTTGACAAACATGTCTGAATGTCTGAATGCAAGATGCATGGAGATGAACACGTATTCAAACACTCAGGTGGCAGGTAATCTTCTAATGTAAGAGAGACATCTTTGGTTTGAGTGGTTTATTAAATGATCGGGCTACAAAAGGAAGAAAACAGATCATGTTAAACATAAAATCACAACTTGACAAAGTTTAGGGTATGTGCTTGTTGAACTCTCGAGCAAACTCTAAAACAAAATGTCTATAGCAAACTTTTGCACAAAATCGGGTGAACATACAGTATATATTTTCATATATCTTTTTTCTTTTTACATTCCCAGCATTATTAGAACGTAACATAATCTAAAACACAAAAAGAAAAGAAAAAGGCTCTGAATCTTCTCTCACTCTAACTAGTAACTAATAAACTTTTTTTTATATGGCAATTTATAAACAACACAGTAAGCATTGTCTAAAAGCCAAGTTTAATTCTTATTTTCACCATCTTATACGTCCCAAAAATGTGCTGCATTCATCACTTCTTTTATGATCGAACCATGGTTTGTAAACCTATAGAAAGAAAAACTATATTTTTTAAGTGTTTTCTTTTATTTATTAACAAACAGGTGAAGAAAACGTTTTCAATAAATGGAGTAAGACAAGTGATAGGTCTCATTTTCTGATTGATGACAGAAAATATACAGCTAAACAACTGTATTTCAAATCTATCTTTACCATCTATTTTTAAAAAGTCATGATGAGAATAGATTCTTAAATCTCCTTAATTATTCTGATGGACATAAAAATGCATTTTCATATAATAATACCAGTTTTTATTATGTAATATCTATTGATTTCAATATATTAATACAGTTCAGATATAGAGTGATGTTCATTTACAAGTTTAAATGTTACCATCAAATTTACTCAAATAAAACGCTAATAAAACCTTGAAATAATGAACAAATTATACTGTGCATAACATACCATTTTGTTATTTTTAATACAATAGGTTAAAGGCATGATAGCATTAATAAGCATTTGTGACGACTTGAATTAGTATTCACATGATCAGTAGATATGTTTGTAGATATGTCTCACAACAGGTTCTGTGTTAAGTGGTTTAAGTTTCCTATGTCCTTTTTTTAAAAGTTCAGACTGTGTCCAAGTTCGAAATAAAATAGATTTTCTTTCTAAAATTTGACAAAAATTGTCTGAGAAATGCTGGTTTAACTGCTTTGTGTAAAAATAAAATCTGAATTACTATTTTTCCCTCATTTAGTGAACATGGAGAACAGTTAAGCTGAAATAGATGTTACTCTATCCTGCAGTGTCAGCTACTGCAGCTACTGCTGGATGTAGCTTTGAAAAAGTAAAAAGAAAAAGAAAAGAACTTCCAATTCCCATGGTCAAATGCACTGCAGACTCTCACAAATTCAATGCCACTCTGCAAAAAATGCATGCATGCCTTAACCAAAAGCAACTTTATCATCCTTTCCAACACCTGAAACCCCTCTTCCACTCCACATTTCCAGCCACATTTGTACCCCCTTCCACTACAAACTCATTTCCACAAGCCCCTAGAGGGGCAGGACACCTGTGGCTGTGCAGATCCTCACTCTCTTTCAAAAAGGAGGCCAAAAGCATGAAAAATGGGCTGGGGCGGAGTAATCTATCAAACCAAAGAATGCTGTCCTCTGCCTTTATCTACTTCTGTAACCTCTCTGATATCTGGATCCTTGGCACCTGGTAGCACTGGCTAAATTATTTCTTGGAAACGTCATGGCGATTCCACCAGAGAGTTCAACATGACCATTGTACTTAGTAGCCCTTTAAAAAGCAACTTTCTCATTTCTTTTGTGTGCTGGTAAAACTTCGACTAAGACCCAAGAAGAGGGGGATGCAAGGAATTCCTCAATAAGGAAGAAAAATTCCAGCATGTTACACTCACACTGTTATCAGCAGATGCATTGGAATTCATCGCTTCAGGAGTGCAATTACTCAAACCAGCTTATGCGGGTAAAGGCAGTGTATGAGTGCCTGTACATGCATAAATGCTGGGGGACCTTAGTGATGAGGCCTTAGACAACATCTGAGACAGTGGTAATGCTGTAAAAATATTAAACTAAGTAAACCTGTTCACTTTTCATGTATGGATTGTTGCTCCAAATACATTTTGTCTCATTTTCAAACAGTCTTAACAAGAGAAAGTACTACATACAACTTCTACCAGATAAGTAAGCACACTCAAGCAATCAAGATATAATGGCTAATTTTTTACCTCATGTTTAAGCAGCAAATGCTTGAAGCCTTGGATGGAAAACAGCATTTCTTTACAAAAATGATTTTTTTTAAAGTTGCCCTGCTCTAAAAAAAAAAAAAAAAAGAATAGGCCAGTTTAGATGACACTATCTCAAAATTGTAGTCTGCATTCTTGGTAGATGTGTGGCAGGAGTCAAGGTAGAGCCACTTTGAGTACTTTTGTAGTCAGTTGTAAGTAAAGATAAGGGGGTTTTCTTTGCTCAATCTCAAAAGTCTAGTAAACGGCCTCAATCCGTGATTAAAACCGTTCACTAAGAATGCAAGAACTCCCCATTCCAACTCAGGCACAACCTGGCAACCTGTTGCTTTAGCCAGCCACGGATTGCTTCTCCATTGACAGAGATTTATTTTTCACAAGAGCACAAAGAACAAAACAGGCTATTTGTCAGTGAGGAACACAGAGGACCAGAGGAGGATAAATACAGCAGGAAGAAGATAGTTGGTTCAGCGCCCTGGAGATGTGCACCCATTTAGCTGGTGGGCACCAGATGAAGCGTGAGTTATGGTGTGTTGCTGTAATGCTCCTTCTTTGGACAACCCAATATCAAAGTTTAGAAGGAGTTGTCCTGGACCCCACAATTTGAATTCTTCAAGAGGTGCTATGTCATGTCTGGTATGGCTGCTAATGCGAAACAACAGCAAGGTTTTTGCCCTAAACGGCTGATAATCAAAGGCAGTGATGTGGGTAAATCTAAGAAAGCAGATTTCATTTGAGCCTGTTGGGTGTTCAGTAATTCTAGAAACATTAAGAGGAAAAAGAAAAAAAAACATTAATTCAAAAGTGGAACTACTAGTTGTAATATAATTTCTTTTAAGACACTTGTTCCACAGCATTCGAAGCTGTGGGGATCTGGGCATCTGCTGCTGCCTCGACAGGACTTTTGTGTTTCTCCTCATCTTCTACGTCCTCCTCCTCTTCATCCTCACCCACATCCTCCTCTGGAACTGCCAGGCCAGCCATGCTTTCTCCATTCATCTCGCACTCCAAGCTGGGCGCTTTTCCATTCAGCGACACCTCGACGCTCTCCGGGGAGGACGGGCTGAGCATCTCGCGAATCTCCACCACCGAATCCCCCTCGGTGTGCACCTCGGCTAGGGGAATCTCGCCATCTAGGCTCCCCAGGGGAGGAATCTCCACATGAGCTTCTGCTTCGGGCGAGCCCATTTCCTGTGTGGGCGTCTCCCCTTCTCGGACTTTCTTGATGTTGAACGTCATGGGGGACACCTTGAAGGAGGACGTCTTGGCAGTCGGGCTCTTGGGGTGGTTAGGGGTGAGGCTCTTCTTGAGCTTCTCGCGCTTCTCTGGGGGCACGATCTTGGTGGTAATCTGGGTCACCTTCTTCTCAATGCTCTGCCGAGAGAAGGCCTTCTTAAGGCTATCCACCTTCTTCAGACTGGAGCGCTTGAACTTGTCCGCCCTCCTCTCAAATCTTTGGGGAGAGGCCCCGGCACCTTCAAGCATGTATTCTTCTTGTGCTGCTGAAAGATCAATATCCTCATCTGAAGACAGGCTTACGGTCTGGAGACCCTCGTCTTGGGTCCGGATGCCATCAACAGAGCCTGCAATAGATGGGTTGGCCAGGGTGGATTCTGTATCATACTGGCTTGGTTGTGGGGTCTTAAGGGAGTCTTTGACCACCACACTGGAGGGGATCTCATTGTCCTCCTAAAGAGAAACGAGAGAACAGAAAGAAGCATGTCAAGGATTTGGATATTGATGAAAAAGAATGGAAACTTTAAGCCAGATTTAGGTTGATGAGGAATGTTATTGACTAATCTTATTCTTTTTGAGACATTTTAGGATTTCAAACCGTGCTTTTTCGTTTACATTGTCCAATGGTAGTCATATTTTTCTGGAAACAAATATGTTGAAAGAGGCTAAAGACGGTTTTTAATACACTTTGGCATCTGGGGCTAGGTGGGCCTGCCGATGACTTAAACCAGTTTCTGCATGCCTCCCAGATTTTCTCCTCAGGACACTTCAGGAATTCCACTTTCCACTAAGCATTAGTCAAACACCACTCTTCTTCTTCTTTTTTTTTTACCAACACCACATTTATAAGTATACTAACAACATGACATAAAGAGCAATGTCTGGGAGATACGATATGTTGAACATTCTCACACTGCTCGCATAATGTTATCTTCTCTCCTCCGGGTTTTGACTTACTGCCTGCTCATCTGTACATAATCATACACATGCACGCAGCTCCAATGTTCTCCTCCATGACTGATTTATGAGTTAAAGCCCCGCCATCCATTGCCCCTATCCTTTCACACCCAGGAGTGAGTGTAGAGTAGGGGTGCAGCCCAAGGGGCTGACATACTCCACTAAACATTTGAGACGCTTATCAACAAGCCTTGTGTCTTGACAGCATCACCAGGGCATTGTGGATTTTGAGCCGA
>JABUIW010000172.1:162636-191105 GCA_013363375.1 Menidia beryllina | reverse complement strand
CTCTCTCTCTCTCTCTCTCACACACACACACACACACACACACAGGGGGGAAAACTCATATACATGTGTGTGAACTCATGCTGACACCCTAGCTCAAAAGCAATTTGGCCGCATTATCCAAGTTTTGCAGTTTCACCTGCTGGTGCCACACTTTTATTTTGAAAAACTGCCCCATGATTGTGAAGCTGGAAAAGATAATGGAGCACTTTTATTTATTATTAGCAGCATGGTGTGTGTGCACAATCAATTTGCACATCTCCTAAACACACCCAGGCAAATATGAACGCAAATATGACTCACGCACACTCGGGCTCAGGAGTTGGTTCACTTTCAAAGGGTAGTGGATTTTTTATTATATGCAACCCTAAGTTTGTTTGTAACAATTATTTGATGTTTGCTTCAGTTTAAAATACTCAAATGCGTTTATTCTAGTGACTTCATTAGTATTGATTCTTGGAAACTAGGGGGGGGGGGCGTCTTTTCCTCACCTGGAAGATGAGCACTTTGAAGTGGTTCCTCTTCAGCAGGTGGCTGTGGTTGGCCTCCAGCTTCTTGACCTGCACCGCCTGTCTGTCCAGGCGCTCCTTGACCTCCTTCAGGTTGCCGCTGACTTTGCGCGAGCGCTCCAGCAGCTTGCTGACGCTGTTGGAGGTGCTGACGTGCGTCTTGGACAGGCGGGTGACGTCGCCCTGCACGACGCGCACGGCGCCCTCCAGCTCGGCCTGCCGCCGCTCCATGCGCTGCTGGTTGTCCTGCACCGCCTCCAGCATGTTGACCAGCTTGTCCAGGAGCGCCACCACGGTGATGGCGCTCACCTGGCCGCGGTCCGCCGGGCTGCCGGGGGCCGCCGTGGGGCTGGTGGGGCTGGTGGGGCTCTTTAAGCCCAGCCGGGACAGGGTGCCGCTCGGGGTCGGGGAGGCCGGGGCGGAGGAGGACGGGGCGAAGCTGGGAATGAGGAGCTCGGAGTTTTCGGGTTGCTGTGGGATGGTGTGGGTGCTGCCCGTGACGCTGCTCGGCTCGGCGCGGGACGCGTCTTCCTCCATGGCGCACGGGGGTGTACGGATGTCCCGGTTAAATGGGAATAAAAGTAAAGAAAAAAACCAAAGTAAAGCTCAGAAGTTGCTCCAAACGCGCACAGATGCTTCTCGTGCGCCCTTCAGCTGGGAACTCAGGGTGAGGTGTGTAACTTCTTGGAGTTGATTGGCCTCCACGCCCCTTTTTCCCCCCCCCCCCCCCCACACCCCTCCTCTCTCTCTCTCACACACACGCACAAACACGCAGTGAACTTTCAAAACACCTCCCCTGCGAGCCAAAAGGCTGGGAGAGTGGGAGGAGGGAGGGGGTTGCTATGGAGACCGTGCAGGCCTAGCCCTTTTTGACAGCACTAAGTAGAATTTGTGCGCGCGCGTCCACGTGACCGCCATCCATTCTACTTCCAGCATGCCTGGCTGCGCTTCCTAAATAAAAGTGAGGGCCACTGCTGTTTACTGCCCTCTCTGGGGTGTGCGCGTGTGTGCGCGCGTGTGTGTTTGTGTTCCAAATTGTCCATAATGGAAATCAGCAGCAGGGTGTCGTCAGACAGAAAAAAAACAGTGGGACTACGATTGTGTGTGTTCACATTTACTCTGCAGTCTAATGATCCGGTGCGCGTGCGTGTGGACTACCTAAAGCCACATGTCAGCGTGCGTCTGGGCGCGCTCGCGCCCCTGCTCTCTTGTTTTTTTTTAGCCGGGTGTCATGGCATGGAGCACGCACGCGCATGGAAATGTGGAAATCCCTGTTTCAACAATGAGCTCATCTGTGCCCGGGTGTTCTGCTCAATGCCTCCTTTGTCACCACCGGCGTAAATGTAGTTATTGATAACATTTGTAAATCTAATCAGTTCATCGTGTTTTGTTTCAGGAATGTATGGAGTGTGGCAAAAAAAAAAAAGCCTATGGAATCTTTTGCATAACGGTGCGTATGCATTTATCCTTACACAGGAGTGCATTCAAACCATGTCAAACTCTTTTAATAAGAACACAACATGGGAAGTTTTCAAGCTCTAACCTAAATTTTAGATGTAATAAATGTAGTTTTGGACTCATTAGTGGTAATCAGACACACCTACACTTTAGGATAAGCCTGGCTGAAAGTACTAGTAACACCAGTGGAGTGGACACACCTTACCAATTTGGGCTGACCACCCTTTGGTCAGTTTCTGTTCGCCTAGTTTTGATTCTAATGCGGGAGCAGGTTCAGAGCTGGTTTGACGTTAGCATCGTCGCCCCTCTAGGAGTTCAGGTTTTGGTTTTAACCCTTGTGTGGTGTTCGGGGTCTGTGGGACCCGTTTTCATTTTTTACTAAAAGAAAAATGATACAATTAAATAATTTTTTTAACTGAAACTCACTGGCTTTGGCTCATTTTCTGTCAAGAACATATATCAGAATTCATATTTAATGCCCACACACCGTACACCCCCCCTACACATTTCTATTACATATAAGATGTTGCTAATAGAAGTGTGGAAATTGATGTTCTGTGGACCACACACAGACACACACACGCACTCACAATGTTGCAACCTTGTGTGAGAACCCCAGGTGCACAAACACAAAAGAAACGGTTCCCATACATTATTTGTCTGCTCTAATTTTCTGTCTATCTGCTAAAATTGGGGGCGGGACCACACTGGCCCAGCTTTGCCAGAGTGGTTTCTTATAACCGATCAAAATGGCCGACAGGTTCTCTGTCCAGAGGCCCTGGGAGTGGTTCTGGATGAGAGAGAGAAGTTAAGATAAGGTAAACATCTGTTCAGTATTGTAATATAAAAGTGTTTTAATATAAAAGTGATTTTGAGGCATTAAAAGCCACAAAATGCAACGGGTCCGTCAGACCCACGAACACTGGCTGAGTAACAACAACATGAACACCACACAGGGGTTAAATGGGTGGATATCACGTTTTTCTCGTTTGGGAACCAGTGATTTGCCTGTTCAAATGCAAAACTCAATATCCGGCTCACCGGAACTGCCAAAGGCAGAAAAGGGCAACAGCACGGCCCGACAATACGTACAACTATGGGTGTGGTCGCTAACGCGCTGGGCTGCTAGTTTTTTTAGATGTGCTTTCACAGCTGGAGATTCAGCAGCATAACATCTGACCCAGGAAGGACTCCGTTGTTTTTGTTTGTTTTTTACCCATAAGGGCAAGGTAAGGCTCCCTGATGACTTATACTATCATCAATACATATAGTAGTATATAGAATATTGTGGGTTGGTCTGTTGTGTTTACACCATTATTAGCCATGCAGTGATGTTCTATGCCAAATCACATCCCACCACACTGTGTGTAAGTGTAAAAGAATTCCAACTGATCATAAAAAAATCAGTTTTGAACTAGAGTTGAATCACAGAAGACCAATTTGGAAAATCTGGATTATAAACACACGTGTAACTGAGCCACTAAACCTATTTAGACCACAAATAAAGGCTCTTTTGCATTTTAAGGTGTCGAACAATTCGGGACATTTTTACTATGTTCCGTGAGACAATATACTTGTTTTTCATCTTTATGTATATGAAAAAGATGCAATTCACATGCCAGGACCTGAATTGTTACATGATAGTTACACAAACCTCTAAAGGATTAACACAGCTCTAAAAAAACAATTATTATTTAAAAATATTAATAATAGTAGTTGCAGAAGTCATGCAACAAGGATCAGCTACCTCTCTTAGGTTAGATGTACTTCGGGGATAGGGTTAGGGTTGGGGTTAGGCCTGGAAATCTTCATTGATTTCCTCTTCTCAGGGTTTGTTGAGCCACATTGACCCCAGTAGATATTCAATCTTCCTTATCCTCTTTTAAAGTCACCCCTTGCACTACATGCACATGCAATCAAGATGCACACAACTTGCTAAATCCACATCTATCTGAAGTGATTACACATCACACGGTAAGCTAAATTCTGTTCTACTGTTGCATGCAGACACATGACTGACAGACAGGTGATTTATGTTCAGGCCCCACTTTGAGACAGATGTTTTTTTTATCACTTCACTAAAATCCTTCAGCTATAACTCCAAATCATTCAGTCCAGGTCACAATAGGACAGTTTTGGTGAAATTGAATCATTAAAATGCCAGATTAAAGTTTCAAAATCAGCCATAATGTGGTATTTTTAGAAATATTTGTGCAGAAATGTGTGTTTTTGCCTTTTACAGTTAGGCCACTTCGAGGACCCTGATCCCACCGAGGCCATCGAAATTGTTAGACCCTTGCCGACACTTTTATTGACATGACATTCACACTTTGTTTCAGTTTCAGATGCAGCTTTGTCTTCTCACCACCAGCACGGTCAGAAACGCTCCCGGCGGAATCTCCTGGGTCAACATCTGAGCCTAACATCTCTTCTTGAGGCCTCTCACTCGATAAGCTTCAAAGCTGTCAAAAGCGGGGTGAAAGTGCCAGTCTCACACTCACCCGAACAGGTTTCCTTCCTCCAAAAAAGCCCGTAATTCGACCACCTCTCCTGAATATGGACGGGTGACCTCCAGTTCCTCGTTCCTCAGCATACTTTTCCCACTTTTGCCCCTGGGATACTGTAGGATGAGGGGAATCACAGTCCCATCCTGTCATTCTTGGAACAGTCCCTATCCTTTTACTGTGTTGTCTTTTCCTTTGCCCCCCCCCCCACCTCTTTCAGTTCACCTTCGACCCATTTTCTTCCTCGTTTTGCAACTTATCTTATATTTTTCCTGTATTCCTGTTCCTTGTTGCCCGGCTAAATTTCCCAATCTCCATGTGCGATGTGAAGGAATGTTTTCTTTCCCCGCTCCATTTTAAAGACATTTTCACCCAGATAAGGATTCTTTAACTTTCCTGCCACTGGCTTTCATAAGCTGCGCTTTGCATCCAATTCTGCCATGATCACCAGCTTTAAGGGAAAAATATAAAAGCTGGCGATCATATTTTCAAGTCAGTGTGAGGAAATGGCCCCATCTTCCCTCTGGAGGTGAAGAAGTGCGAGCGCATGACCTAATTCCAACTGTTCCATGCGAGTTTCGACTGAATTCAACTGTTGGAAAGAAGTCAAATACTTTGCTTTTACATTTGATTGAAAGCTGCTGACTAAGCATAACTTTTCATTTGACATATTTAAGAAAAAACAAACAGTTGAAGTAAACAAAACTTCAACTCCAGACAAAATATTCCAAAAAATGACTGCACTGAAATGTTGCCGCGGAGACAACAATGATCGCGTTCTGTCGTTTTATCCAACATGCTGTGGCAAGTTAGCTTTGAGACCTGGGAAACCTACCTGGAGCTGCTTCAAAACCTGCAGCCAAGGTGTGGCATTTGTGGAACCGTTGGCGGTTGGCACAGACCAAGACTGATTTTCAAAAATAGTGTTTTTATAAATAGTGTAAGAGTGTAACGTATGAGCACACATTCACCTTAAAAAGAGATTTATTTCAGTCTTTTTTCTCTTTTCACGTCTGTCTGTATCCATTTGTTAGCCTAGCTAAAGTGGGAAAGGGATCCTGGTCTGTTGTGTGTTCTTCCAGGCCACGTGTCTGGATAATTGTGTGTTTCACGAGGATGCGAGAATGCAGCTTTCACACCTTGAGCCATACTTCACGGGGACTTTAATTATGGTTTCTCCCACCGACCGAAACTTTGTGATCTCACGCCAGAGAGGAAACTGCAGCGTATCGCTCTCACTGTGGAAGTGTTGCAAGATGCTGTTAGGAAAATTTGATTTTTGGACGGGAAAACTTTGCTAAACTCTGCTTTGAAAACGATGCATAATTCCTATATCTAAGAGTCAATTTCCCTTTTCTGTTTCTATCAACTACTGACTTGTTTGTGGTGATTCAATGTCTCTATGCTGCCACCTGGTAACTAGTGCTCGGCATTTTTTTGTCCTTCTCAGAATTCACACCGTGAAGTTGCATGATGTAGTTATATAAGTTTGCCTATTCTGCAACAGGCAGAGCTTTGATGATCTCTGACTGATGCTAAAGCTAGCACAGGACTGGGCCGTTATTGGAGTTTTGATGCAGATCAAGCTCATTTTATAAATCATGTTTTTTGTTTGTTTTTTACAGTACATTGGCTTTGACTGACAGTTCTTTGTTCTGTCGTATCAGCTGAAGGATGGTCATTTTGGTCCGTGTTTTCAAATTTTAGTAGCCGAATGATCTGGAGCTTTGTTAGACGGCTTTATAGCTCACTGCTGGGCAACAAATGCAGATTTAGAATACAATACATGGTAGAACTTTGAAGTTCTTACAAAAATTTGTTCCGGGCCTTATTTTTTTTTTGTTTGTTATTATTTTGACATTGACTTAAAACTTTAGAGAAGGTAAAAATTCAGCCTTCTGTCATCCTTTGCTGAGTTGTTAGCTTGAAAAAAACATATATTTCCTTTCTGATTCTCCAGATTTAGAGCCTAATACTGTTTAGTTCTCTGACTACTCACAAATTCTCCACACAACCCACATCCAGAACACACGTGCTTTAAATTCATGTCAAACAATCATTTTAGGGGATACTTCTTTGGAGTTTTGGAAATCGAATAAACGTCCGGGAAATATACAGTGGGGGAAATAAGTATTTGAGCCCTTGCTGATTTTGCAGGTTTGCCCACTTTTAGAGAATGCTTATTTTTCCTCATCAGATGGTTATCAATTTTTATAAATTCATATGATGTGATTTTCTGGAATTTTCTTTGGGATTCTGTCTTTCACTGTTAGAACGTACATATGATTAAAGTTATAGATCGTTGCATTCTTTGTAAGTGGGCAAACCTGCAAAATCAGCAAGGGCTCAAATACTTATTTCCCCCACTGTGTATGCAAACTGCTCATTACTTTATTCCACGTGTGAACACATAACTATCACAACCAAGCATCTCCCTACTTCCCCGTACAGACGTAGTCGGTCTCACCTGATGTGATATCATCAACCCACAGGTTCCCCGGTCAGAGTTTAAAAGACCCCCCCCTATTGTTTGTGATTACCGACAACGGTCGGAGCAATGATGAGACGGTGGCTACACGGCACAGTTTGATTTGTATAACCAGCTCTGACAGGACGCCCGGGTGCACAGCGGGAAGGAGGCGGGCGATGGCACCCTTTTGTCGGTAAATCAAAGGCCCTCACAGAGGGGAAAAATGGCGTGCTGAGACCAAAACAGATGGCGATGGATCTTTAAATGACCCTTTTTCCACAGACACACGCTCACTTAATGGTGGCGCCGTACCTTTCGAGAGGATTGTGTGTGTGCGTGTGTGTGATTTTCTGTGGTGTGTGAACGCAATCACTTTTGTGGCTAATGGACCCATTTTTCCGGGCAAGCTTTGAACACACCTCCCCTCAGAATGTGAGTAAATATGCTGTGGACGTGGACTTGTTTATTGGCCTGAGTGCGTTCGTTTCCAGTCGAGCAACACCATCAAATTTCCAACCGATGGGCCAGTTGTTCTGGACAGAAGGAGTCGAGGTGCACTTTGTTGATTGTGAAATCAGTGTGAGGGCTCTCCCAGTCACTTCCAAAGTGAGGATCTCTGGAAGACAGCCACATGCCTCCCGGCACAATGATTTGTTTTTTGCTGCCATCTTATTCATCACTGACGAATCACATCATTGCTAATTTCCATGAGGTGATCTATCATGTTGGGGGGGGGGGGTTATTATCAGGTGCCATGTAAATGATCTACTATTTGAATGCCTTTGGGAAGAGGCATGCACATTCACACCTGCTGTCTAGAATGGTAAAGAGTAAGATGGGGAGCTTTACATTTGTAAGATAAGTGTCAGATTCCACTAGGGTGCGTATATGTTAAGTTCAGTGAGTTCTATATTTGGAATGTGCATAGCGCTTAGTTTTATTTCTGTTTACTCATTTTGTATTGAAAAGGAAATTAGATCTTGTCTGTTATACTGTTTAAATACACCCATAACATTTTAAGTCGCTTTCAAGAGCTAAGAACTGATCCGGGATGCAGAGGCCATCATATTAAAAACACAAAAAATAAAAATAGTTGAACATGATGGTTGATTTTTCTTTGCATTTCTGCTTTCATGAGATCCTGACTTGATAACTTGATAACGGAAGCATCACCCGACAAAGTTATCATCCAGAGTGGGTCAATACACATTTCTCAAGTTGCAAGTGTACAGAAAACATGTTCGGCTCACGTGTGTGTGCGAGCGACGCCCAGGCTCTGCCATTTTCCACAACGCAGAATAGTTGCAAAAAAAGTTACTTGGTTTCTTTCTAGTTGTTGTTTTAGATGTGGTAAAAAAGCTTGTAGAAGGTACAGAAAATATAATTACGTTGACAAGAACTGCCCAGTTACTCAGTCACTTTGTTATCAGTGTCCCAAATGTCATTGTCTAAATTGACTAACTTTTATGCATGAGGGGAAACAATCATGTCATATTTGTGCCAATCAGTTTATACTCAGTTTTTTCATGAATGGGCACAAATAAAATGATATGCCGATTTTGTATTAATATACATAATAATTATATCATATTTGTATTTACATATATTACAATTTCATTCAAATCGTGTGTTTATTGTTAAAAGAGACAAGATTTTTTTTTTTTAATAAACTCAACTTTACTGCTGAAATAGTGGTTTGGATCAAGTTTATTCTAAGTCCAATAAAATTGCAGTCATGCTTGAACAGCATGGCGAATTGTGTTTGAGGTGAACAAGCATAAATTCAGTCCTTTCAATTTCTGCAAAAATAGGTCATTGGTTGTCCTCCCATCTTTTCTGTGTATCTGTCATTTCAGTAAAAGGGACTCATTGTCCATATTCATTAACTGGAAAAAAGCTTGAATTGCGTATGACCCGCAAAGAACGTTTAAAGTGGAGAACCTTTGTGGGAGAGCTGAAATAGCTTTAAATTCCTTATGCTAGGAGGGTAACGTGATGCAGCGAGGGTAAACAGACGTAACTAACGTATATCACCTAAACTTGGAATCCAAGTTGACCTAAAATACAGTATGTGGGGAAAAGGCCTTTGACCATCTTGAAGGGCCATATCTTCTCAAGGTCTTGGATAATTTCGGGTTTAATAGTCCACAGGCAAAGACAGTAACAAACGGTATAACTCCATTGATGTTACAAAGAAGCAGTAGACAGGGCTGCCCACTCTCTGCTGGACCCTAGAGCCACTGGCACAACGGTGAGACAGAATCCAGACATAAAGGTGTCCGGGTTGGTCAAGTAAACAACTAAATTAGTATATTTGCTGATGATCTAATTTTATTTCTTACTGACCCAACCCAATCGTTAACAAAACTACAAGTCCTTCCGAACAGCTATGGTACAATATCAGGCTATAAGGCCAACTAAGAAAAAAGTGAAATACTACCTTTGACCAAAGCAAACTCCATCAAATGAGCCCCTGAAGGGTTTATATACATGGGCATTCGGGTGGATATTGACGTGGGATTTCTTTTTATTTTAAACTACCTCACGTTGATCCAAAAAATAGACAATTACCTCATAAGGTGGGCAAACCTACCCTTACCCTGTTTGGCAGAATCAGTTGTTTAAAGATGATAATTTTGTCCAATATTTTGTACGTATTCCAGTCACTCCCCATCCCTCACCATAATAACTTCTTTAAATCACTTCCTAAAAGTAGAAGTGAGTTTGTAAAGGTTATTGTGGGATTATAGGATGGTTTGCCTCCGATTGCCCAATTTGAAATTTTACTACTGGGCAGTCGAGATAAGATTTATCTTACCCTTTTTTTAACATGACTCTGCCCCCTTCTGGACACAAATTGAACTAATTGACTTTGACGAAGAGATGAGAAGTAAACCTAAAAAGTACCGAAGGTAAAACCAAAAACCCAACCACTATACACCTGGTGAGATCATGGCTTTAGATGCATAAAATAGGAGTAAACCGGAGTAAAAATCGACCTGTCACCCCAAACACCCTTGTGGAAAAACAAAACAACTTTGTTTTATTTATATTATAATTTCTTGGCTAGATTGTTTATTTTTTTCTTTCCACTTTTCTAAATAAGTTGTTAACAACATTTTAATAATCTCTACTTTCCACATTACATATTGTTTTGTTTTTATTTTAATGGGACTAAGTTGTGTTGTTCTTCCAAAATGGAAAACTTCAACATAAAGTATTTTTAAAAAATATTTATTCTATCCTGTGAAGCGAGGACATTTTCCTTGCTGTCCTCAGGCTAGGGCTAAGTCACCATGACAACCTTAGTCATCTTACAAAATTGTACACCCACAGATTCCTGATACAAATATACCATTGCTGTTGGAATTCTTCTTTTATTTAGCAATTATTTCTTTTCTTCTTAATAGATTTTATTCACTTAGAACACACGGTTAGGTTCTTATATATATAGTATTGAAAACAAGTTTTCCTTTAACTGTTTACAAAAACATATTCAGTTCTAGTCATATGATGGACATGGACTTAGTCAATAGACTCTGCTATCATTTGGGGTTCTACATTTCAATTTGATGAAAGGTTTAGGACTTTCAGCTTCTTAAAAAGTTCCACCCTCTTTTTTAAAATGGACTATTGACTCAAAGGTTATTCATGGACCGGTGTGGGTGATTCATTATGTAATTTTCGGTTAAGCAGATAAAAGGCCTGGAGTTGATCTGGGGTGTGGCGGTTGCATTTGGAGGATTTCGCTGTGAACAGAAAATATGCGGTTAAAGGAGTGCCTTTTGTAAACTGCAAAAACAGAACAAAATCTTGCAAAGCCACAATACTAGGAGTGGCAATATCTACATTTGGATTAAGTCGAAGAGGGAAATAAAGCACTGCAGAAAGACCTGGACATCTTCTGAGGACCGATGGTGGATGGTCCCAGGACCAAATCCAGAGCCAACTAAGTGAACAACACCATTCAGGACGAAGGTGTATCAGTATGCTTGAGTTTAAGACTTTGGCTCATTATTGAGTCATTTGATTTGTCCAATACCTTTTGAGTCACTGAAATGAAAGAATAGTGTTCCAAATGCTTTAGTGCATCTTTTTTTCATTTAATTTTCATTTCATCCTTCTCAATTAGCCCACTAAATTAAAGCTCAAAGTCTTAACTTCAACTGTATCTGAACTGTTTAAATCAAAATTCATTGTGGGAATGTACAGAAACCAAATTAGAAAGCTGTCTCTGGACCTGGATCCTATGTCTGCATATAAAAAGACAGAGAGTCTAAAATTAATTAAAAAGGGGGAAATGTAATCACTGTGGGATGACCTTGTCCTTATCATTGGTGCTGCATTCTTAAGTCACTCAGACGCTCACAAGTTTCCTTCCTGCTCCTCTTTGGCATCCAGCCCGCTGGATTTGTGCCGAAACCAGCAGGATGAGAAAGGAAACGATCGGGATTGCACTAACCGGGGCTGCTGGGCGCTGTGCACACACACACACGTTTCCGTGTACACACTGAAGTTGTAGTAGTCTAGCAGTACTACTACTGTATTGTAGTAGTAGTTCTGAACAGCAGGAGACTGACTTTTGACACTGAAGGTTAAAAACTCTGGAAGATACGCTCCACCACAGATGTCAGTTCAAAGAGGTTTCCTGGTGCTTAGTTTTTCAAGTACCTAACAGGTTGGTGTGTGCATAAAGTAAGATTATTCACACATTTATATATAAAAAAACACCTCTATTTCTCTACTGAGTAATTGTTCGTCTGAATGAATAAGTTCCTGAATTATCTGTGCCAAGCTAGTTTTGTGTAATTTTATGTATGCATCTTATTAAAATATATATCTGCCTTATGCTATGACACAAATACGTGGGTAGGAAAGCCATTTGGTTTGTTTTTACAGAAGCAATTATTTTTCTTGACGTTATGAAAAAAAAAGATTAATTTGTTGTCGGCAGGATTCGAACCCATGCCGGGAGACCCCAATGGATTTGTAGTTTATTTTGAAAAATATATATATATTCGTTTTCGGCAGGTTTCGAACGCGTGAGGGGAGACCCCAAGGGATTTGTAGTTTATTTTGGAAAATATATATATATTCGTTTTCGGCAGGTTTCGAACGCGTGTGGGGAGACCCAAATGGATTTGTAGTTTATGCGGGAAAAAAAAAAAAAAATTTCGTTGTCGGCAGGATTCGAACCTGCGCGGGGAGACCCCAATGGATTTCTAGTCCATCGCCTTAACCACTCGGCCACGACAACTCTATAGATAGCTCTACAACATAGAGTAAAAATATACGGTCTGGACGATGATATATATATATATATATATAAGGTATGATTACATATTTTCGCCGTATAAAATAATTTTCGTCTCTGGGTCCGCTGGTACGGAGCGGAAACGAAGGGTCCCCGGCCCTTTAAGACGTTGTATCTGCAACAGCACCACCTGGTGGTGGTTGACACCTGTTGCTGCGTCTAACATTTTTATGTATCGTCGTTTGTCGAGCTACTAACTATGCGAAAGATGAGGAATTATGGATACAAACATTTGCAGTGTAGCAACTGCCTCAGTACAACTAGTTAAACTCTTCCTTATAAATGAAATCAAATGCATTTTCAAGTAAATAGTACTTTTAACATGAACTTATAAATGTAATTATGTAATTATCCACTTACAAAGTTGCCTCTGTGACGTTTACAGAGAAAAATGCATGTAGTTGAACACAGGAATGTAGCAAAATGCAAACTCAATTAGCCTCCTCAAACTGCAATACTAACTGAAAACAAACTTGAGTGAAAACTTCCCTTCAAAATAAGAGCTCCATCAAAACAAAGGCCCATTTAGATTCGTGCCTGATACTCCCAGGCAGACCTCTGTGAGGTCATTAATTGACCCCGATGGACTGCATGAGTCTCCGAAAATCAGTCTTTAGGTAGAAGTAAGACAACTTCTGAGACTGGTCTGAAAAAAAGTTTTTGAATGCCCCTGATTTGTGATCCTAAATTCCACTTTTCTTGCCCCTCCGTCTTCTCCAGGGAAGGCTATTATGAAAATAGCCATGTTGTTACCGGTAGCTTGACTGTCTTTGAGAACGACATCTCCTACTTGCAGATTTTGTGGTTCGGCAAATGCGCTGAACTCTATTGTGGACGTAGACATAGAATCGTCTGGATACATTATAGATATAGCCAAGGATCACTTTACTACCAGTATATAACCTTTTGGAATCCAGCTTTAAATCCAATTCATCATGGATTAAGTCTTCCATTTCTAATGGAATAGTTTCCATTTCTTGGAATAGTTGGTTCAGACTGAGGTGCAAGTTTTGAATTGGCCATGACAAACCCAATAAGAGTTTGTATGGTCTTCAAATATGCCGGAGCCCAAATGGCTTCGACTGATGCGTCAGAAAACACACAGAGCTCTGTAAGCTCTGCCTTGTCTAGTGAAGCAGATGTGTGTCGTTGGTATATGAAGGTGTCTCAGGTCCTGAAGTGAATCTCTCCAGGCTTTTCATTTACTGAATTTGTGTTCGGTCGGTGGTACGTCCCACTCAGAAAGATTAGTAGTGAGTTCCTGAAGGAGGAGCTTCCCCAAAATGAATAAACCTTTCCTCGATTCAGTAAACATGTAAGAGAAACAGTCTAATTCTGTTACTTTAAATCAAACATTAGTGCATTAACAACGTAGTAACTCTCAAAATAGCGCAGAGCAATAATAATACAACAATAACTCAGTTGTTCACACATTAATGTCCATATTCACAATGTGACCAACCTGGTTCAGCTGAATGAAATTAAATGAAAATGCACGTTTCGTGCAGTCATATATGCCATCATGCTTATACTTTTACGGGAGAAAATGGAGTCGGTGGCTGCTTCCTGCTTGCGCAACTGCGCAAGTTGCGTAGTTGTGAGACCTGTTGCAGCTTAATCTTGATCCATATATAATGCGCATCGGATTATAAGGCGTACTGTCGGTTTTTGAGAAATTTGAAGGCTTTTAGGTGTGCCTTATAGTACGGAAAGTACGGTACTCATAAATGTCATTGGTCTAATGTTATTGGCGCCACGAAAAAACATGTATTAGCCGCCCTGTAATATAGGCCGTAATGTTTAAAGTGTGGGAAAAAAGTACCGGCTTATAGTCCGGAACTTAAGGGACTTGGAGCAAATTAATTTTTCCGGGCAAGTTTCGCTCTGGACCAAAAGCTCAAAATCTTAGTTAACTAGTGCGATGAAAAAGCTAAGTAAACTTAAGCTTAGCTGCTGCACATCCTTCCAGTTTACAAATAACCCACAATTTGTTGCACATAAGCATTTTCACCATTAAAAAGACAGTGTCTTGTGTGGCTAGTGAAGATTGTTGAAACCTTTCTAGTTTACGAAAACTGTTGCCATTATTAGTGTCAGTACTAGTTAGGCCCAAAAATCTACTAGTCACCCTTTGAGACTTCTTTTAACTTCATTACTATTAAGGTAAAATATGTCATCAATCATATTACTGACAGCCACAAATGTGCTCTAGTTGTATCTAATGCTGATGAAAGGCTGGCAAAAATGTCAGTGGAAGCTTATTAGCTATTGAAAGTAAAAAAATGTAAGTTAACGTGCTCTAAGTTAACATGATGGCCTGCTGGCCTGTAACTAGTAAGACTCAAACTCAAACTTTGCAATGCAGCTTCCATGTAAACTAGCCAAAGCAGAAATTTTAAGCTAAGGACCATTTTGTCTCTTCTAGTTTCTTAGTGTGTTCATTTACCAAAACTCCATATAGAATTTTAATGATCAACATTATCAAAATCATTCAAAGCAGCAGTGTTATTTATACTGGCACTGGAGAGCGATCATAATACTTAAGGAAAAGCTAATAAGACAACTCAAAATCTTTTTTAAAGTGTCCTCACAACATTCCACCAAAGTGTTCCCACTATTACTTTCCTCTCCCCAATGATCACAAGGTGGATGTGTACCACAATTTTTGGGGATCACTGAGATTTCCCGTCCTGTGATGCTGCCTCTTACCAACACAAATGATGCATTTTGCATTTCTTTGATCTTTTCTCTGTGGTTGCTATTGGTAACCAAGAAATAGCATTGATCAGCTGGCTTGTTTAAATACATATTGACATTCTCCAGGTGCTTTGCATTGACCATTTATGGTTGAATGTGGGTGTGTAAGGGACAGAATATAAGGCGGAACCTAGTGTGCAAACGATAAAGTGAAGAGATTTAAAAAGGAAAAATCCTTGCTTGTGTACATATGCAGGGTTTTATAAATCTGGATATTTTTGGCATATGCCATTTTTAGTTTACATACACTTTTAGCATTAATCCTTCACAATTCTTTATAAATGACACCCCTGATCTATAAATCTTAATAAGCAAATATATGTAATATGAAGTCTTGTGTGTAATCTACAATCACCAGAGGCCTTCTGACTCACAATCTTATAACTTTCTATAGATGCCATACTTGGTTGGGCCCTGAGAACTCGATGCAGTTAGGGCAGCAACAATGACCTCCAGGTTATTCATTTCTGCAGGCAAGCAAAAAAATACAAAAATAAAATGTAGAGAAGGAATTTTTTGTTACTCAACTTTATGGTTCTTATTTGACAGGCAATTTTGTTATACTTGCTGACAAGAGACTTATAAAGTGTGCAAATTTGATAGTTGCTTTGGGGCAAATTGACTTTTCTTTTTTGTTAAATGAATTCAAGCATGTATGGAATCAGCGGCTTTGAGTGCAACGTGTCTTCTCTGGGGACGCTGCTTCGTTCCTTTGTAGGGCGTATTTTTGTGGATAAAAACGGGGATCAGTTTGACTTTTTCCATTCAGTGACGTTTGTTTCTGCAGTAGTCCTCGCTCTTTTTCAGAAGTGTTTTGCTGGATTCTTTGCAAGACCTATAATCTTCCCTTCATCTTGCGCATAATTTCTAATTTCTTGGGTGGCATCAAAAGTATTTGGGCTGTCCACACGTTTGGAATTCAAGGTGTCATCCTTGATTAAATGCTTATGCAAGCCTCACTCCTGCAAATCAAGCAATCACATAAAAAAAGCTATACAAAGCATTACATTTGTGTAATCCTTGTTAGTTTTAGCCTATACTGTTTAAGGGATACTGTAATCCTAGATAAATGCAGTTGCTTGAATTTGTGTTTTGTAGCTCTGCAACATGAAAAATTGTTTTCCTCCCCACTTAACTTCAACTCTCCACCAGTATAGTGATGTGATCCTCCTTTGCTTTTTAAGGGTTTTTATGACAATGGTAAAGTGAGGTCTGGCCCCCTTAAATTTAGACATTTGATTTCAGTTCTATTTGTACAGTCCTTTTTGAGATTTACTCTAATGCTTTGGGAACCAACAAACCTTGTTTTTAGTCTGTTCATAAATGTAAACGAATTAGCTGTTTTACAGAACTTTAAAAGGAGGAAAAGTCAATGGCCACCAATCACACGGTCTGTGGTTCAACACCTTGGTTCCCCAGGTCACATGTTAAAACATCCAAGGGCAAGATATCGAACCCCATGTTGCATCTAAGAATGTGTGGATGTATACAAGGACACATTTATAGCCAGTATATCTTTAGTTACACTAGAAAACCAGTAGAATAATTCAGTACTTTTACCATTGAACACACAGTGGCAAACAACTTTTTTTTGTAAATGTTGCTGCCATCAAATTTAAAATGAGTTTTCCCACAGTCAACACTGACAATGTTTGTGAAGAATAATAAGCAAAATACTGTTTTTGAGATTTGGAGATCATTATATGGTTCTTATTCTAATTCTACCACAGAAGGTTTATGAGAGTCTGCACACTTTGGTCCTCTTCACTCTTCAGTTGGTGGCTTTGAGATGTGTTCACACACATAACATTAGTTCAGTGTGTGAGTATAATTCCTAAGAGTACCACAACCGTTCGTAATTTACAGGAATTTCAGTAATAAAGTAAAACTCTAAAGTTAGTAAAAATAAGTCAGTTCTAACATACTTTTTATTTGTTGGAATGAAGATCTTTTGCAGTGTTTTACTGTACGTTTGAAAGACTGAGGCATGTTTTTTGTTATTTAATTGTCACGTATGTCACTGATGTTTCTCGCAAAGAGGTGCAAAGTTATAGAATGAAAAATTCATAAATATACATTCACTTTCCTCCGTGGGCCTAAAGCTTCCATATATGTGTATCAGGTCACTGCACGGTCTGTAGTCTAAGTGTCAAATAAAAAGAAACTCCAGCGGATGTTTGGAATTTATCATAACAAATCCGGCAGAGTCTCCAAATGAGAAAGAAATTACCGAGGTCACATGAGACTAAAGGGGGATTCCTTTTAGCTTATATGTGTCAGCATGTGTTACTTTCACTCCATGCGTAGTGAGGGATTATGGGTATGGCACCATTGCAAAAGAAAACTTGCGTGCAGTCCTTGAAAAAGACTAACGGCATGTTGCAGTTGAAGGCAATGGCATGCGTAATCGTGAGGGTGCTTAGCTGAAGTTTAACTTGAGCTTGGAGGGAATGAACACAACACATATTTCATAATAAAAGTCAAGTATAAAAAAAGAATGAGACAGTAAATAACAGACAAATTCCTGTACTCATGCGACCAGATAGGAGCCTTTTGTTCACTTTGATGTCTTTCTGTTGGATGATAAATTAAAAAACCACTGACACAATATTGAGTAATCTGCCAAAGTTTCACAAATAGCATCATAAAGACACCAACAGAATGCTGCAACAGCTGGACGCTGTTTGAAATGTGTCAAGATAGAACAGATACTCATACGCTGGGTACATAAAACAGGACACAAAAGACAACAATGGATGTGACGCAAACAGTGACTCCCTCACCACTCATGAACATTATAGTGAGGCTTGGTTGTGGCAGATTTATGCTTGATCTTTTATTTTTTGCTTCTCATGTTTGTTGACAGATCCAAACCAGACTATGGCGGAAGTGGTCGGGACAGACTTCCTGAGCTGATGAAATACTTCTTCGACTGGGCCTTCTTCCAAACAAGGTCAATGTAGGAGGTCCACTTTAGGTCCTGTGAGATTATGGACCCAGGAACCTGAATGGGATTGTTTATTTAAGGATTGTGAAGGGGTGGTTGATGGTGGACTGGTTGAGGAGGATAGTGTTGAATGCAGAGCTTGAGTTCACGAATAGGATTGGTTCTGAGGTTTCTGCAGAGTCGAGGTGGAGCAGGATGTAGTGTGGAGCCATCATCCACTGACCTGTTTGGCCTATAGGAACACTGCGGGGGGTCTAGCAGAGGACGTGGGGACTCGAATGATGGTGGAGTGCCTGAGGGAAGAGGGTACATTCCAAAGCTCCTGGCAGCTTCAGCAAAGACTTTCAGGCAGGAAAGAGACTATCCATCACGTCCTTCAACCTTCCTGGTCTTCTCTCTCTGAAAGAGCTGATGCAGGTCCACCGTGCAGAGTTTGGGGAATGAGTAGACCTTTTTTGATGGAGATATTGGGGGGACTGAAGGTGCAAAAGTCCTGTCAAACCTGCAGTAGAAGTCGTTGAGATCCTCAGCCAGGCAGGGCTACCCACAGGCTGGGGGGTGTTTGTAATGGTTGGTAATGGACCACTTGGAAGTGCAGTGAAGTAAAAAGAAAAGTGGTCTGTCAGCTTCTCAGTGTAGTTCCTATTTATGGCCTAAATCTCCTCGGTCAGCTTGTGACCTACCTCCTTGTACAGAAACCGACCCGTACTCCTGTGGACCATCTCCTTGTCCTGGTTTAGATGTCTCAGTTTTGCAGTGAACCGTCATTTATTGTCGTTGAATGTGCTGAAGGTCTTGATCTGCATGCGCGTGTCCTCAATGAAGCTGGTATGAGATGTCAGACCTGAATGTCAGTTCATCTAGGTCTGAGACTGCCGCTTCTAAGACGCTCCAATAAATACAATCAAAGCAGGCCTGTAACCTCATCTTTAGCTCAATTGTTGATTACTTAACAGACCTCGGAACAAACCAGCCAGATTTCAGGTTTTTCCTGATAGATTTGGGTTGAGATGGACAAAGCAGTGATCAGAAAGAGTTATATAAATGATTTAATGTGGTTTAGCAGTGGTCCAACTGATCATGTCCCTTGTGGGACAGGTCACATGCTGTATGCATTTAGGCATTTCAAAAATAATTAGCAGAGAGTCCGAGTTTGTTTTCACCACATCCATAATCTAATCTGCTGATGCTGAAAGGCCTCCTTTTACACGTGACTGTGGTGGAATATACACACCGTCCAGCACAAACAAGGAGAACTCCCATTACAAATAAAAGGGTCTACAGTCAAAGAAAAAATACTTCAAGGGCTGCAAATCATTGGCTATGAAGGGGGATTATTTTCATTCACAAATCTTCTGTTTTATAAAAAAAAATTGATTTCATGTTAGAATTAGTTTAGCAATAATTTGTATAGCAAAATCTTATGTGAGAAATTATACAAACATACCACAAATCCCACTTTATTGGGATGTTATGAGGCATGAAAGAAGGGGAAAACTTAACATCTGCTCAAATGTATCTGAGTGGTTGAATATAGCTATACTTCATTATTAAAAAAGTCAATTGAGGCTTGATTGTTGAGTAGAGAGGATATGTTATCCATCAGAGAATTTTCAAGAGCTGTCATAATAATGTACATCTTTGTGACATCAATTGAATTTTGTTCACATTCTATTTAGAAAACACAAATCTGATGCAAGCTGCGTTATTCCTCAGCCATACACAACATGGCTATGACACTAATAAATATGATTCGACAGACACAAACTGACACAGTGCGTTACATTTCGTGATATAAATTATTTATTTACATTTACAGAAAAATGACCTCATCAAGACAACGTAGTAATAACTATTGGAAATAGAACCCAAGATACAGTAGCTGACGCCATTGTCACAACCAAACAGAGAGCTCTATAATAACATTGTGCCCTCTGTCACAGGTCTCCTATAACACAAGGTGCAAGGCATCACGTGTAGCCCCCCCACCCCCCTCCCAGACTGAACACACACTGCAGTTAAAGCCCGTTACCCTGCTTTGCACTACCCCGGTTTGCTTGTACCCCTCATCTACAAACAGCAGACGTCGGCTAGCCCTCCACTACCAAAGCGCACACATCTAAGAGACACTCACACACACACACACACACACACACACACACTCACATTCAGTGTCCTCAATGGTCGCAACGCTCCCCTCCCCTCTCCCGAGAATACTTCTGTTTTTTCCAGAAGAAAAAAAGAACCGAAAAAGAAAAAAGATGGTGCGAGGAGTAATGTCAGCATTTGAAAAAGGGCAGAAGGGGAGACTGGCTGATGACAACATCATTCCAACGTGCGGGCGTCATCTCGGCCGCATCTGTACAATGCCACCGTCCTTCGTGGGCTTTTGGGATATTTCGTAGTGGGAGAGAGGGCGAGGAGTGTGGGGAGGCAGATCCTAACTGTCAGGGTTGGGCTACAAAGGAGAACATCTAATGCCACAGTGCCCTGCAGCTCGTAGGGGGGACTCTGCTCCGTGTGTGTGTGTGGGGGCTCAGATAAGTCGAGTGGAGGCTCGCATGGTATTCTCAGAACTGAAGTGGACGTTGTTCTGCTTCTGACGGTTAATCCTGTTGGTCCGCGGGCACTTCCTGTACACACAAAAAAAAAAGCTAATCAATGTTTGTGTTGATATAAAGATTCGTCGTTTGTGATTTATGGCATAAATGACATTCTCTAAAACCAAACTCTGATGTTAAATAGCTGTACTATTGTTAAAGTCTAAAATCCTGGTTTAACCCTGTAATGCCAAATGTATCATATCTGATTCATACGGTTTCTGAATGTTTTGCGTCTTGACACCTTTTGCATAATTTAATGGTAAAAACTTTGCTTAAAATCCTATTGTACACAATCAGACACACCTGATAACAGGGGGCAGAAGACTACACAAAAAATAAACTTGACCTATCGCATAGTAATAAATTATTAATAATAAAAACATATACATATTTTGTTAAAAGGCCAAATAAGGAATTCAAACCAAAAAAAAGTAATTTTCTGTTTTGTTTTATTCTTGGATCAGGCTTTAAAGGGTTAAGATTGCATCTTGCACAAGTAAAAAACCTGCAATGTGAAACCCAGAGCAAAAAATGTTAACATAGCACTCACCACTGCTTACCCTCCTATTCTAGTGATGTTGAATTAAATGTTTTATTTCATAGTCTTGAGTTAATTAGGCTTAGTAATGTCATTTGTAAAGCTTAAGGTTCTGGAAACTTGGAAAACAATATGGTAACAACATGGTTGGAACGGCAATACTCATTTTGTATCGAAATGTTTTGTTTTTAAGGTTTCATAGATGTAACATAATGCCATACACAGCTTCCTATATTTTCTCCTATCTGTTAATTCTTTAAGCGAATATTAAATAGGCAAAAAACTCTATAAAACCCAGGCTGCATTCATAAAATGCAGTAAATAAGATCCAGCAGCTAAGTCTGTCCTTGAGAGATCACATGACTGGTTAGATTCATTAAGGTGAGAGCTTCAAGTCGAAAAGAGAGTGTCTATAAAACTGAGTTTTAAGAAATATTTGTTGAAAAGACATGGCTGAACTCCAGGAGACATTAGTGCCTCTGTGACTATATTCAGTACAATAAATTCTTATTTTTCTTCTGTAGTGACCTTCTCACCCTGCTTCTTTATAACTGTTCCCTATCTCCTTCTTTCCTTCCTCCTGCTCCTTCTCCTTTGCACAGAGGAGCAGTTTTGTCTCGGCCAAAACTCTCTTAAAATATTTTATTAAATGTCATAAACTGCTATGGTCAGTGGTGGACAAGCTGTAGGCTACACTACAAATGTGTGTGTGTGTGTGTGTGTGTGTGTGTGCTTCTTTTGTGGGACCATGTGTGCATATGGAAGTATGGGTTTTATTTTGAAACCATGATGCTTGTAAACGTCCAACTGCTCAAACTGCCTTAGATATGTGTGTCTGTGCGTGTGTGTGTGCGCGCGCGGTATGTTTTCAGATGTGTCTGGGTAAGCGTGGGTCCTCGGGGAAAGTGACAGTGCATTCTCTCAAGCAAAAAAAACTAGGTGACCTTTCTGCTGTCTCCTCCAGGCTCCATAGCTTTTGATTCCCAAATACTCACAAGACTGATAATATTCCAAGAAGCCTCATTATGATTGTATGTTTGCATTTACATCTATTAACACAAAAACGCCAATAATTTAGTGTCCAAAACTACAATTCCTCATAGTATTTTGTGGTATTATATATATATACAGTAGGGGAAATAAGTATTTGACCCCTTGCTGATTTAGCAGGTTTGCCCACTTACAAAGAATGCAACGATCTATAACTTTAATCATATGTACATTCTAACAGTGAAAGACAGAATCCCAAAGAAAATTCCAGAAAATCACATCATATGAATTTATAAAAATTGATAACCATCTGATGAGGAAAAATAAGCATTCTTTGTAAGTGGGCAAACCTGAAAAATCAGCAAGGGCTCAAATACTTATTTCCCCCACTGTAAATATAAATGTATAAAAATATATGTACATATATGGATGACGGGCAAATAGTAAACTGGAATATTCCAAATGGAGTTACTAAATCGTGCGTGTCTTTTTGACCATGACTGACCTGGTAATGCAGAGCACCACCACGCAGATGATGACCACCTGAAGTGCCCCGATGATGGAGGCGATGAGGACATAGTGCAGTTTACCTGAGCCAGGCACCACATAGAGCACGTTATACTCTTTGACGTCGCACTTCGGGCCCCTGAAGCCTGAGTGACAGCTGCAATCACACACAGGAATAAGAACAGAGGCAGAAAGTGGGTCATTTAAAAAAAAAGGTTAATAGGTTTCTGTGTTTCTAATTGAAACGTCAGTACATGTCTAATAATGACATTACGGTTACTGTTTATATTCGTGTCTTGAATATTTTGATTAAGTGACTGATGTGGCTTCTAGTGGAAGAATAAAAAAGTATTCATATGTTCTCACACACACTTTATCAGTGGGTAGAAATATATATCAGTCTGTCTTTGTCATGCACTCTAACACTGGAATCATATTACTAAGATTGAAATCACATTAATTATAATTGATACATTGTGATGATCAAATTGACTTTGATTAGTGTTTTTGAGGTCAACATGAAGCCAAAATGGTTAATGTATAGTGATTTTTTAAAATGTTTTATATGTACCAGGGATTTTTTGGTGAAGGCTTAATATACAAAATAGTATTTGTATTTATGTAGGGACTGACGATAAAGTGACAAAAAAAGAAATAACTTTGGTTTAAATTTAGTTTAATAGAATACAACAAAAATCTAACCGCCCAAAGAATCACTTTTCTTTTATTCAAAACTGTCATTATTAATGACTTTTTCACATTTTCATTTTCTGACAAGCAGACATTTTTAACCTCTTCATAATCAACTATATGACATACTTTGTAGTAGAAGTCCAACACAAAAGCTTAGCTCCATGCAAACCATCCTTTGAGCAGATGTGCAATTTCACAAAAAGAAAATCAAATGATTAAAGCTGAAAATGTGTTCAAATCCTGAGTATTAGTTCTCTGCTGGGGTTTGCTAGACGACGCTCATAAGAATTAATATGAAAATTCAGAGTATGACTTATAACCTTTTTCTCTGTTGGATCCCTTTTGATTTTCTCTGCCCTTTGAGCTTCAACCCACTAAACTTGTAATGGCGGTATACGACAACATGTGATGTCATTAAGTATGAAATTACAGTATACTAAAGGATGAGCAGCAAACAAGGTGCTTCAGGCGCCATGGATCAGCATCTTCTGTAGGAGAGATTAACTCCCTTTTATTGGGAGTTCATGATTTGTAGCTGGGCATTAATAAAAAAGAAGTAAAACACAAAAATCTAAATTAAACACTGAGGGGATAAAAGCCAGTCTAACAAGAAACCATTCAAATGTATCCAGCAGAAACTTGTTTACTGCACTCAAACTCCGGATGCTATGCTTTGGCCAGCATGGCCTGGACCTGGTCCGAGAAAACACACCCACACACGTACACACACACACACACACACACACACAGAAACACACACACGCAGACTAATGGAGATGATCTTTGTTTTCAGATGAGCTAAAATGGTCTCCCCTTTTTGTCTGTCTTCCTTTTCCAGCTCTCCTTTAAACCTGCTTTTCCTGTCTCTGGGGAGGTTGTTACCTACCAACACCTGCGCATCCTTGTTTAGCACACACGCACACACACACACACACACACACCCCACACACACAAACAGACTCTCCTTTACTTTCACGATCCCCTCGACCTGACAGTGTGAGATGAACGTCGCAACCTTGTTCTGTTTGGGGGGATGTGCTCAGTTCCCACACGGATGCGTAAACACACAAACACAAACGCACGCGCGCGCAAACATTACAGACCACCGCTTTTTGTCTCATTAGGGTGCAGATGCTCTTTCCCCTCACCAGCAGGGGGCAGCAGAGACCCTCCACGCGTTCCCGGTCTTTATCAGCTCTGCTCTGTATGCACCCAGAATATATCTGGCTGTGCAGGCCGGGATGATCGAGGTTAGAGAGAACTAAGAGCGCCAGAGGGGGGGCCAGGGACATCAGGACCCCCCCGGCTACGGCGCTATCAGGCTGGGAAAAGATGGCAGACGCGAGTGGCACACAGGTGCACTCAGTCTGTGTGTGTGTCATTACGGGGCCTTTGCATTATCGCCATGTCTACGAAATCTGTGTCGAAGTGTATTTGCGTGTGTGCACTGTTATGTACACCTGTTTACCTCTGCAGGTAGCTGCAGCTGTGTGCGTAAACAAGTGTTTCTGCATCTGACGTCGCATTGATTCTACTCTTACGAGGCTCAAATATGACCAAAAATAAATCTTTAAGGGGGACATGTTATGGAAAATAGCCGCAATCTCTTGTTGAGATGGAATATTTGAGAGTCTCAAGTCCCTAGCCACTCAAAATTAGTGTTGAGTCTTTTATATTAGTAGTACACCAGTAGCCCTCTGCTCCACTACAGACAAAAGGAAATGTACGTTTTTGAAAGTCAAGTATTTATCAGTTTGGCGTTTATTTTTGCTATTTACAGTCTGCACTCTCAAACCTGTAATAACATGCTCCAAGGGTCATTAAATACTACAGATCTCAAAGGAGGCAGCCTCTGAGAAAGAGATGGACTGAGTGGAGTCAAGAGGGCTACTCTACACCCAACAAAAGTATTATCTGGAATAGAAGTGTAAATGAATGGAAGTTAAATGAATCGCTTTATGCGTTTTTCCTTTTTTTTTCTCTGATCTTTTTTAATCTAACCAAAGCAAGTCATGACTCAGCCCCCAGGAAACGGTGCCAGCTCGTGAATAAGAGCATCATGTGCCTCCTTTTTTTTGTTAAGGACAAACACGAACATCGTGCAGTTCCTTGCGTCAACATTACCCTCCTGTAAAGCAAATATGGCCGATACACACTTACAGCGATAAGATATCTTAGTTTGGCTATTCAGCAGCTGAGAGCTCAAGTCAGATGCCAACTTTAGGCGTGAAACTTTTGTGCTGTATTATATTAATTCCCATCTTGAATAACAAACCGAAAAGATGAAATGAAGGAGTAAGAGTTTGAGCTGAAAAGATCCAATAAATCGAATTCTGTAAACTACAATCCTGCAGTGCACACAATAAAGAAGGTGCCTCGTTTGATAGTAATACCAACAATGATTTATTACAGTGGGTCCAATACACAGTTAATCCTCACTAATAAAAAACAACAGTGCTAAAAAGTAATGAGGTGCTTACCAAAACCACAACATGTTTTCCTTATTAACCACCAAAAGCAGTTCTCCTAATTTGCAGGTTGTACACAAGTTGCTCAAATCTTGAGTCAATACTTATTAACAGTCTATCACCAATCAAGTAATAAAGACTTTAAAAGACTGTGAGTGAGCCGTTAGAGAATTGCTAATTCTATATTCCATTTGCCTCAAAAGTTGGAACTCAAAATGATGTAACCTGAGTTGGCAGTGCTTTAATTGGATGCTGGAAAACTAACGCTTTGCTCATTATTGGGCTTACTTCACCTTGCCAGCTATTATTAGAAAAATAAACGACTTTATGCTCTGTTTTGCCCATTCAAACATCATGGCCATGAGTTCACTGGTAGGGCTCAGACAGTACTTTAAATAGGGGGCAAAGTCTGGTAAAAAAAAAAACTCTGCTCTTAGATTTCCTACAACTCACAACCTGTACAGCATTTCTAAACTCTAGATTACAAGACGACAAGTGTGCATACACTCATCATAGTGTGAGTTTGGGAAGTACTTATATCTTTGGTACTGTATTTGCTGTTGTTTCTGATATAAATACCAATTAGATGAGATGGAAATGTTGCTCAAATAAGAGATAACACAGCCACTTGTTGGTAATTTATGTTGACGATCAACACATTATCTGTATTCTTCCAAATTTTATCAACAATAATAAACTGAAGACTTGAGGCAAATGTGCTATAATAAGGAAAAAAACGCATTTAAGATAAAGAAGTTTAAATGAATCACTCCCCATCCGGTAAATGACTTTAAATCAGCATCAGCAATGAATATTTAATGCATTTAAAGTGGGAAAGCTGTTAAATAAATCAGGTTTTTATCTGTAATTGCATGTGAGTGATTCTTACAGTATCTGTGATCACCAGCTGCTTTAAGTTCCTGCTTTGGTTCATTAAACCCCTGCAGCTATCTGAGGGCAACAGGACAGATATATTGATAAATCTGCAGCTTCTGATTTGAGAAGAGCATCACCAGAGCACAGAGCTATCAATCGCGTTTGACTGCGCAACATCACTTAACTGAGACAAAGTCTTCCAACATCCCGCGTTGTGCTTCAGACTGTCACAAATACTTTTTCACTAGATTTTGGAGAGAATTATTTGTTTTTATTTCGAAAAGCATTTTTAGACGTATCACACAATGATACGTCTAAAAATGATAAATGATGTGATGGGTCAATTTTGACAATTTTGCCTCTAGGAAATTAACCTGGAGTGGTTTACTAGTCTTTAGCTTTACAATATTGCATCCTACCTATTCATTTTGTGCCACAGTTCCTTTGATTTCCCAGGGTTTTTGTGTTGAGTCTAAACAACTCTCCTTCTCCCTCAGCATTTCTTATTATGTGCTCCATTTCCTGTGTGGAATGTTGAGCATAAATGGAGAAAAGTTTCATGTAAGTATCCTAAGACAGGTAAACCAAACCGTATATCTGTTCAAGTTTGCAGCAAGTCACTACAAGTGTCATTTCTTAGTTAAATCTTTTAAAAAACGTTTCACAGTTTTGCACTGTCCTGTGTGCATAAAGGGGTAATTCATCTTATTGATGCATGATGTAGGTGTATAAGCCTGCCTTTGGAAATTGAAGCTTATTCAGTCTCAGTTTATACATTTCAGTCAGACCAATAGAAAAAAAGTATACCTAATGTTCTGTCTGTTTGAGAAACGCCATCATTCTTTTAACTCAATGGCATGCAAAATGTTTAGGCGGCGGGTAACATCCACAAAGATGCCAACAGTCAAGGTTCCCCAACAGAACACCGCATTGTAATGAGCATGGTCACAAAGTGGTGGTTTTATTGTTGCGTTTACCCTGGGCTTTTGCGCTTCGTACTGCTGCACAATTGCAAACCACGACGGGCATTGTGATCGTCGATCCCCACACAGAAAATAGAACTGGGGATCATAATCCGTGGGGCATGGAACCTCATTAAGCAGCAAGAAATTCAACATGCGATTCATTTGGAGCAGACAAGCCTGTTTGAATGGTCAACAGCCCGTCCTACTGCAAGAATACAGCAGGAAGAATCACCAACAACCCCCACCCCCCCTCTCTCAGCACACAGTGATCATATTCATTCAAGATAAACAAGCCTGATTAGAAAATAAATGGGCTTCAGCATTTTGCCTCGCGATTGCTAAATTTCACAGCTGATTAGCCATCTTACATTACACGCTATCTTTTAGTATCTACAGATCAGAGAAAAGATCAACAAATTATGAGTAAGAAAAAGGGTTTGTTTATTACCAGAGCGATTCTATAAATATTAAAGTTTGACTGTTCCAAAAAAAAAAAGGATATTCTGCCCGTAATAGCAATATAACCATAACATCACTGATTGCAAGCTATCAAAAGGCTGTTTATTTCACTTAATAATCAATCATCCTGACTTGATTTTTTTTATGCAATCTTCATGCCATAAGCCGTTCCGTCACATGGCTGTGTGTGCGTGTGTGTGTGTGTGTGTGTGTGTGTGTGTGTGTGTGTGTACCTGCAGGAGGGCTGGGCCAGAATACTGGGGAACTGGCACTCTCCGTGGACACAGTAGTTTTTGTAGTGATCAGGGCAGGGGATGTACAGGCCGCGGGCCAGCCCGTTACTGGGGTCATCCTTTTCCCCCACTGTGCAGACATAAGGACACCACACACACACACACACACACACACACACAC
>JABUIW010000172.1:130727-157445 GCA_013363375.1 Menidia beryllina | reverse complement strand
TTATGTGGTTTAACCTTTAAAGATTATGCAACACTTAGCAAAAGACCCCTTAAGAAAAGATTAGGCCCGTGATTAAAGTGTCCACGTTATCATAAATACTATCTAAATGAGAGCAGAATGAACATGAAAGGAAGCAGCGAGGAATCGAATCAAAGCAGAAATCTTCCGAAGCAAAATGAGATTTCCTCACATACAGCAATTAAAGAAACAGAGGACATCTTACAGGCTCAACATCACATGCGTGTCGTCATGCACACTAACCACCACGATCCCCCAACACAGAGAGGCTTTGCATCCCGAGAGGACGCCGTTTGGTTGGTGGCTGATGCCTGGCTTCCATACATTTTTAATGAGGCCTCTCACTTTCTCCACAATAGGCACTATACCATCCGACTGCAGTGCGTCAACACATCCTAGTGCTGCCCACAGACAGGCGTACACAAACACATGCATGTAGATGACACAAATTGCCTCTCGACAATCCTTGTTTTAGCTCCCTTCTTCGCTCGCGCAAGCCAAATAATTCCTTCACACGTTCTTGCTGAGATGTGCAGAGGGGCGGCGGAGAAGTGTTAAATGAAAGTTATCAGAGACTGTTTGTGTGTGTGTGTGTGTGTGTGTCTGAATGTGTCTAATAGCCCCGAAGTGTGCGCCTTGTGCGCGTGTGAGTATACTTTCTTAGCAGGATGTGTCGTATTGATTAGTTCCCTGCGATTTCCCTCCAATCAAAGCCTCCCCACCTCCAGACTGTCTGCAGGCTCCCAACTGAAAACGCTGCTTTTACACACATTTCAACACTTACACACATCCACGCACACACAAAGAGCAGCTAAGGCCAACATATCCACTAACTGCCTCCTGTTGTGTACAAATCCCCAGAAGCAAACCTCGTTGAAGACGGAACATAGCATTGATTTTCATAATCCTTAGCCTCAAATTTCACTGTAATCCTTTGAAAAACTGAGTGAGAGGCAAACAGACAAACAAGGCGAGAGAAGCAGAGAACCACTGTGACAGAGAGAACAAAAGAGTAATGTTGAGGAAGCAATAAAAAAAGAAGAAGCTGCGAAAAAAGAAAATATCCAATACAATAAAAAAAAAAACAACAAACACATCCACCAGAATAACACCGCAGTTCTTGGTGATACTAAATGTTAATAGTCCAGAGATCATTGATGGATTGCATGCGCTGCACTGGGCAGGAGCACACAGTGTGAAGTCCCATAAACTCCTTCAAACAACAGATTGAAGACAAATGTCAGACGAAAGATATCTGCAAAGTAGAACAAGCTACCTACACAAGCAGACACACTCATCATTCAGGCAGTGGCAAATGTCAGCGATAACAATAGGTCCGCACGGTGTTCGGAAAAACTTCTGATTTTCAACACTGTCTGTTAAATATTGCTTCAATTTGACTTCTGATGCACAAACACATACTTTAAAAAACATCAATAACCTCGCTTTAGAGAATGCGCCGAGGCAAAACCTCCCTAAAGTGCAATGCATCTGTCCTGGGTACACCTCTGTTATATATTTTTATTGGAGATTAAATTGCTTTGCCATACTGACATTTTGCAGGTTTTTTAATAAATTATGCAGCACTAGACAACACACAGAGATTGCTACTGATACAAATATTTTAGTAACCTCTATATTCTAATTGGCACCAGAACTGGGAATTCTCTACAAGCGTCAAACAACACTTTGCAGTACTTTAAACAGTGTTTCATGTAAAGAAAAATTCCAATGTAATGATCTTAATCTAGGTTTGACTAAGTTAGTTGCTTCGATATTTTAAGATTTTACTTGCAACTTTGTCAGTTGGATATAAAAAATGCTAAAAGTATAAAAAGAGTTTTTTTTCTGACTGGTATCACTTCTGTACTTGAAAGGCTAAGCAAAGGCAACACATGCAGCAGGAAAACTTCTTAGAATAATGTGTGGACTCTTTTTTTGGACTAATGGAGGTTGTGTCTGGCCTGCACAAATGGTCAGAGGTCTTAAATGACGATAGCACAGTTGATCCTTATTTCAAATGTTTTTTTTTTCATCTGGAAAACATGATGCTAGTTCACAATTTTGGGAAATAATTAAATCCACTTTGTCCCAACATTCAACCTGTTTGAATATTCTGTGGTGATTTGCACTGTTGTCTATGTTCTCCCAGTGTCCAATGGGTTCTATGACGCAGGTATTCCAGGACTCAAATGCAACACACCGGGAAGGCCAATTTAACTGTCTTTATTTTAAAGAGGTCTTCAAAAATCCAAACACAAAACTCTGCTAAGCAGGAACGACGAAAACAAAAGAAACACCTTAAATGTCCACTAAAACAGAAAAAAGTGCACAAGGCACAAACAGAATGACCACATGGAGACACTGCATAAAGTTCAGAAACAGGCAAAAAAAGGGCTGAGGAGGGATGCAGAAATCCACTAAGAGTCTCACAGATGAAACACGAACTAGCAATGAAGGGAAAAACTGAGGGAGCTAAAATACTGGGCAGATGAGATGGGAATGGGTTAAAGCTGTGAACTCAGGTGTGTAGATAGCAGGGCGGGAAACAGTGCAGTAGGTAAAAGGTGGACCGGAACGGGTGACTGAAGTAAAACAAAAGGTGGCTGAGGGAAAACAGGTAATGGACTGGGCAAAAATGGGCACAACTGTGACAGTGTTAGGATTTGGTTATAAATACTCACTTTAGCATAGTATGCTATCACATGATCTATGTAGATTACTGATTGTTTTATTTCTTTTATAACTATATGGAGTCTCTGGCTGTAACCACAGATTCTCTTTGCTCTCTCTTTTCTTTCTCTGTTGCATTAGATCCACGTCTTTAAGTCAACACACACACACACACCATTTGGTACCACATTCCAATGTCATCAACATGAATTGCGACCTGGCTTGTTAGTCTTAGAGGTAACTAACCAATAGGACTTGGTTGTGTCCAGTCCTCCTTTTGAGGGGTGTGCCCAGTTTAGGAGACAAAGACCCATCACCCCCAGACCTCAGAGCTCTTTGCCGACTGAGACCCAGAGAGAGAGGTTTCCTCTGTGAAGAGCCCAGCACTGAAATACTTTACCTGTGACCCAATAAATGTCAATTTTTACTCTTGATCGACTCTGGTTTATTCTCAGGTTTCCAACTAAAGAATCGGGCTAACAACAGGTTCTCCCCTGGTCCTATCTAAAAACATGCGTGTCTGGGCAGTTGGTGATTAAACCCTGACCCTCAACCTTGTGAGTTTGCATGGTTCTTTGTCTCCTTTGTCTCTGGCATGTTTACTTGGACACAGGTGTTTGGAACAAAAACCTGATCAGTAGAGATGCCTCCTGTGAACATGTCGACCAATAGATGTTAATCAGATGACGATAATTTGGATCAAAATTATCGTGCAGTTTAACCTACCCATTTAGGATTGTTCTGGTTGGTATCCGTAAAAAAAACAAATGACTAAATCTGGTTTTGAAACTGTCCTTATTGCCCACACCTGGGGGTGGGTGCTTAATTCCTGCTGTCTCGCCATTTTTCATTATCTGCAGGAGAAGTAAGTACAGCTGGGAATGCAACTTCATTATGGACACCAGCAGAAGCAAAATCACTCGGAATAAAGCTAATTCACATCCATTTGAAAAAGAGAATCACACATAAGCTCCAAAGTGACACGGGGGAGAAACTGAAAAATAAGATGCACGAGCAGCCGTATTTGTTCAGTTCGGAAACCACTTTCTTCTTCTCCTGCTGTTTGGGATAAGAACAATAGTTCTGTGGATGTCCTTTGTCTCAATTTGTGATGGTACACAGTACAGTTGTGATTGTCACCGAATGAGAGCGGGTTTTGGTTTGATTTTCCATTTTTTAAAAATATGTGTGCATAAACTGTGCATAATATAACCATCGCATGTTTCTTATTTGTTACTTTTCCAACACATCTCCTTCATTGACTACCCAAAAGGAACTCAGATTCCAATTTGGAGTCATCAAACTTTTGTCACGGGCCCTTGGGAATTTGGTTTCATGCGTAGACAAAAGACCCTTGGTTAGAAAATGAGATACCTGCTAACCTCAGTATCTGAACTTGGTGAATCCCTGCTCACCATCAGAAATGAACATTGTTTTCATAAGCCGCCGAAATGACCTGATATAAGAGTTGCATATTCGGTTCCAACTGTGAACAGGGACTTCCTCTTCACATGAAAATGCTGTACTGCAGTGTTGGTTAAAGTTATGACGTGAAATACAAAGAAAGGTCAAGGACAAAATCAAAGGGTGGCATTACTCACAAAGTAACTCAACATGATATAACATAAACACTGTTGGCATGCAAAGTCAAAACAAGTGCATATGCATATTTGTGCTATATTCGGTTTCAGTGGGTGTTTTTTAGGGCGGTGTTTTTTTTCTTTGATGCAATTCCTCTTTGTTCTTTGCACTAGAATCATTGAGGGATTTGTCTTTGGGATCTGATGTATGTATTTCAGTATTACTAATGTTAATGCATTCCTGATTACGAATAACGTACCATTCAGGTACCTCAAGGAAATCTCAAGTACAATGTGTCTTGGTTTTACAGTCCATGGCTGGTGCTTTTCAATAGACATGGAAGAAAAAAAAAAAGGAAAAGATAGATATTAAACTGCTCAAGCCATTTTGAAAGTGTAACTAAAGTATGATAGTGTGACGTGCCTGCAGGTTCAGCAAGTCCTGCATTACGTCTGTGTCTGTTTTGGGAGTTTATCAGTGAGAAAGTGTGAGAGCGAGGTGAGAATCTCCAAATACAGAAATTCAATTTGTGGAGAGCAAATTTTTATTGCGGTGAGCTGCCAGAACCAAATCAGTGTAAGGCAAGATGTACTCCTGTTCTTTTTCACTAGTCCGCCTCCCTGACTCCAACTCGTGTGAATTTTGATAATCTCATGCATTTCACTAAGAACAATGCGTTCCATCTTTTTGCTTTTGTCTTATCACTTCTCTCTCTGCTCAGTCATCTATCCAATCCAATATATAGCACACACTCAAGGATTAACTTTACCAACTGACCCTAATCAACACAACTAGAATGACGTGCTATTTGTGGTCTATTCATAAACTAAGGTTTAATTCTTAACCTTCCACCAGTCTTAGACTTAATTAGTCTGGTTGGCTGTTGTGCAGTTTTGCCACAAACAGGTCTGGTTGACAGCCACTCAAGCCAAAGTCAGTCAAATGAAAAAGCCATATCTTATCCCAGATATCGGCGATCTTTGCCCAACAGGCATTTTCGAGAGTGTTTGTGTTTCACAATATTTGCTACCTGTTTTAATCATTTAAGTTCTGGGCTGACTGGGGAACTCTCATTAACCTCACAAGGCATGCTTTACATCCACACTTTTGCAGTTGCAGCCATCCATTTATTATCTGTACCACTAATTCCCAATGGGGTTCGCGGGGGTCGGGGAGAGACAAACCACAACAACACGCACACATTCACTCCTACTGTCCAATTAACCTAACATGCATGTTTTTGGACGCTGAGAGGAAGCTGGAGGACCCGAAGAGAACCCATGCAGACAGCATACGAAGACTGAGAGGTCCTGGTAATTCGAACTAGGAGCACTCTTTCTGTTCTGTGACATTGCTTACCACCATGTCGCCCCATGGTGCAACCAAAAAAAGCCATAAAACCGGAAAGAAGCATCTGGATCAGCTACACACTTGCACTCGCAGGGCATTTGGGATTCAGAAGAGTCTAACACGAGAACAATGAGCAATAGACAATGAGGCCATACTAATGGCTTCAACAGTGATCCTGAACTGCAAGTCAGAGTTTCCAATGCCATGAACCAATTACATCCCCATGGTAACTTCAGCAAGACACATAAGCTACTTATGAGCAAATATTTCATTGATTCCCCCCCCCCCCAGTGGTGCTCAGAAAACACAAACATAGACAATAACAACATTTAAATGTCATGAGGTAAGATATTAATAGATTATGTCTGACATTATGAGAACATTTAAAGTGCATAAGTGAAATTCAATAAATATATGAGTCAGTTCATTTAAATTGATAAAATGATACTCACCCAATAAAGATAATTATATCATGTCAAATACTACTTTACGGCAGAGTTAAATAGCTGGTCTGACAAAAAATTAGAGATTCAGCCATCTTACTTAAAATTTGGTTAGTGCACCACTTAGATGTTAATACTATGTAGATACAGTTTTGTATTAGCTGCATCTTTTCAGTTGCTAAATAGTCTTGCGAATAATTAAACCAAGCATGGACTTAATCCATAAATGTAGTTTCTTAAGCTTAAGTGAGATCAGGTTAAGGAACCAAAAGGTTAGGGAGAGAAAGCCCGACATCCCCTACTGAGGTAAGAAGGGAGGTAAAATTCCCCCAGGCTATTTCTGGGTCTTCAATCAGATGTTTGAAGCACCACAACTGATTCTTTTCTATGCAGAGAAGCCTACTCTATCTGTACGGTGGAGGCCTGCTATTCTCTAAAGGAAACCCATTTCAGCCACTTGTGTTTGTGACCTGATTGTGTCAACAGCTACATGCAGTGGCTGAAAGAGTGGGTTTTAATCCTAATCAGAAATCAGTCCTTTGGACCAGAGCTCAGTAATACAAATGCATAGTCTCCACAGAAGGGAGAGCCTTCACTGAACAACGTTAAAAAAATAAAAAATCTAAATCTCTTTAAATACCAAAGACGCTTTGCAGTAACAATGATACATGTAGGCTGTGTTTAACCTGGCAAACAGTCAGTTTCTGAATCCAAAAGGTTCTTATAAGGTTATACATCTTGTCTCAATTTGATAATGGACCCTTCACATGAGAAATATAAGAAATATATAGAGAAGTGTGTATTTATAACTGTTTACTCCTTCAATAAAATCTCTCTTTTTACAATTTTTATGGGACACTACCAAAGCAAAAGAAATGACTTGTTGCTGTGTTAAAAATGTAAGAACATTGAGTATATACAGTATGTCATGATATAAACAGAAAACTATTAGAAACATAATCATTTGAACAAGTTGCAATTGTCTTGTTCCCCTCCTCTAAACTTTCAATTCTGACAAATAATATAAGCTTAACGGGCTGAAGAAGCCCTGAGTTGTAAAAGAAACATTGTGTTTACCAGAGTAATGAAGCATTTAAAAAGAAAGAAAAAAACAATAATAAAGACACTGAGCTCAGAGATGCAAAAACAACAACAGAGGCAACAAAACAACCACGAAAAGTTAAAAACCTCACGAAAATATGCAGAATAACTGAAGATATGCCACCAAACGGTTTAAAACAGCTATGCGTCCAAAACAATGCCCCGGATGTCTGTAAAAATAATATAACATAAAAAAGAAATACTGCCTCTCACCATAAATAATGCAAATAACAAGACGCAACCTGATTACAAAGAGTTGAATAGAGGAAACACAAGTCCACAACTTCACAAAACCACAAGAGAGACATAAACTGATATGAAAGAAAATGAAACCACACCTGAGAAAAGCAAAACAACTACAAACAGAAATAATATCTGCTGAAACATAAGCAATGCAAACGTAGCGATACTACATGACACGATGTTTGTAAAGTTGATTTGTCCTGAATGAGAGGTGCTGGTGGACAGTGGGAGCCAGTTGTAGATGGCTTTCAGAGTTTGTATGTGTACATACTGTGTGAACCCAGCTCAAACACAGAAAAGGCCCTATCCAGCCCCTCTTGTTGGCCTTTGCCTTATTCTTTGTGCTCCTGCAGCCCCTCTTCCAGACCGCCTCACTATCTGCTTCTCCTTTCCTTAAATTCCATCAACACTGATGGGTGCCATTGATGGCTTTGAAAGCATAGATTTTTGTGGTAATTACAGGTTTGTACCACAAATGGATCTAAATGGGTTTTCGTGACACTCTATTGATCCCGCCGGGGCAAATTGGTCTTTTTTTTTGTTGCCTGCTGCCTGCCTACAGAGTCAGAGAGCAACAGAGGGGTGCAGAGTAGATAGGGAGGCTGATGCAGAGGCAAATGCAGCATTCTGCCAAGAGCTCATCCTGCTACAGCACCTCCACTACAACTCAGCTCACTTTTCCCAAACTCAATCCACTACGATCATTTAAAACACGACGTAAAGCTTAAATTGAAATATTAATAGGGCCCATAACCTCTTGTAATAATAGGCGGGCATAATTATTTGTATGCAGTGAATCTGCATAGTTAGAATAATTGAATTTAAGGAGTAAACACAGCCATGAAGAGAACATGCAGGGTTTTTCAGTATTTTTCAGTTTTATCATTCTGTCCTATATTTTTATCTCTACTTTTTATTCTTGCTTCTCATAGAAGTGTTGTGTTGTGCACTAAACACCAAGGCAAATTCCTTGTAAGTCTGAAAACCTACTTGGCAATAAACCTGATTCTGATTCTGATTCTGATTCAACAAGGCTACATAGAGAGATGTTTCCTTCAATAGGAACAAATGTGGTGATAGTTGTCTTCATATCTGAAAAGTAAAACAATATGTTAAGATGACCTACATCCTCACTAAATATTTTTTCAGTGGTTTCTTGCTTATGGAATCACTAATATAAGAAACCACTTCCTCAAATTAGACGGACTAAGTTGATCAAAGCAAAGAAGGTGAGATTATGAAAGTGGTAGTCACATTTAAGTTCCACTGCCAGAAAAAATGTGAAAGAAAAGTGAACACAAAAATATGCACTAATGGGTTGAAACGTTGTGCTGATTATGCCAAATTAAGACTTAATCTATTGCACTTTGAGTGGCATAACATGCTTGTTATAATGTGGCAATAAAATATAAGTCAACAGGGAATGAAGGTAGTATGTCACAATATATTTTCTTATTCAGGTTTTGAAACTTTCCAATTGAGTGGACCTACATTTCCCAGATCCATCAAGATGCAGCATTCAGCATCAATCTAGAACCGAAATTAGATATTTTAATTAGTTATTTATTTTCTCACTAATAAATTCAGGCATTTAGATCAGTCTCATCTCCCTTTTCATTTATTAAAAAATCTAGTTTTTCAAATCTGATTGATGCACTTCCTCAGAGATAGAGGGTTTAGAATCTGAATCCATAAAGGCCAACTCCCACCTAGATAAAGAGATCTATGAGCTGTTTTATGTTCTCCAAAATTAACTTTTGGAGATGGATTCTTCTTCTTCTTAAGTGCAACACTCAGTGATTTTTCTAAGTTGGAGGGCAAAGTTGACAGCATCTTCTCAGTTCTCTGCTGATTGCCGGTTGTGTTTCTTGATGTTTCATACTTTTAACGTCAGGGGAAAGGTAATTTAGATCGTTCCTCTGAATAGCAGCAATACCAAAAGGATATAGATTTTAGCGGAAGTTCAAATCTGAAGAGCAATCATGTCTCCACTTTAAAATCCAGGCAAAAACTTGTCTTAGGCAATCTCATTTCAACAGTTTTTGTGACATAACTTTTTCAGATAGTTGAATTTCATATATTGACTTAAAAGTGTAAATTCACACTATATTAGATAGACAGGCACTTAAGATCATCTGTGTTAAGTTTCACACATATGGTTCAAAAACAACATTTTTTTTACTGCATTGTGTATGTGAAAAACACTAAAATGCTTAATTGTTCAAATCTACTCTGCCTTGTTCAAGTGATGAGTTGATTACGTAAGAGGATTCTAAAAAATAAAGTGGGGGGCAGCAAAACTATATTAAGGTTCAGTATCCAAAAAGGCATTTTAAGTATCGAGGAACAGAGTATTCTGTATAAAAGGATTTATTCCATGCGGTGTTACATCAACACTTTGTAACTTTAGAATTTTCAAATTCACACAAAAGCTATAGAAGACCAAAGGAGGGGGTAACCTCAAAATTAGCTCAAGGCTCCACTGAAAAAACAACACGTTTGCCAAATGCATGGGAAGCTTTATAAGTTTAGAAACAGACACACGGTTAAGGAGGAGAAATAACCCTGGCTCCCTGGGGACATCTCTCTTCCAGGAATCCTTAACAAAATATATCCCATGCCTATAATAAGAGTAATGGAAAATTGTGAACACAGTAGAAAATAATGAAAGTGATTTGTCAGTCTGGATTGTTTCGGAGAGAATATGAAGAATGCAGTATAACACACTTTACAGTCACCTGGTTTTTGATTACAGTCCCCTCTTTCCAATCATCGTGTGATTAGCACACAGTTTGTTTGATTAAAACCAGCCGCAGCTTGATTGGAGTAACCTGTCATTTTAATCAAAAGGATCTCCTACAACTCCAATTGTTGGCTGCTGTTTGATGAAAATTATTGGCTGTTGGGATGCAATTACCTCCCTGATTATTCACAAGAATCATTCTTATCAAAACACCTCGGGGCACTTTAAAGATTAAAGAGTACTTGGGATTCCCATTTTACATGAAGGGACTCTGAATTACTCATATGTCTGTTTTAGTATTTATGTTGAAAACGATGCATTATTGACCTGGTCTGTATCTCCAGAATGTTGTCTCTTTTTAGTGTTTTGGAAATACAAGCGTTTTTGTCATAGCTTGTGCTAAATATGCTTGAGGCTTCATCTTATTCAATGTTTCTAGCTCGGTGTGCTCCACCCAATAGTTTCACTCTGTGCTGCAGCGATCTTGTGAATTTTCCAACCGGGGATTAAGAAATTGCCAATAAATCAATTTTTGTGTTTTAGTACCATATTAAGGTGCATTTGTGAAAGTGGGTGGCTTTACCAGGAGTGGACTCAAGCTGTTTAGTATTTGCAACAGGGCTCAAAATGCATCATGAGGCCATTCCCTGGCATTACCGATATTGCACACCAGGGTACATTATCTTTCCATTACATCAAGCAGTTTGATAGAGTCATACTCTCAGGGCACTTCTAATTTCTGGCTGTACATCTGGGATTTCTTGCTTTTGCTGATACCGGCTGATTATATTCCAAAGTGAATCAGCAGGATTGGTTCATTTAAGTGTCATACACGCTTGCACAAAACACTGATTCCGGTGTTGGAACAGTTCACAAGTTGAGCCTCCGTTTAATTGGGTTCTTCACACACATGTTTTTTTATGAACACCCTGAGGATGTTTTTATTTGATTTTTTTCTCTTTCATCTGCTCACCGAGGCACAAAAGCAAGCCAAAAAAAAAAATCTCATCTGCAATAAATGGTTAACTCTATGACAAATGTTATTTCGTCACTGAACTAGTTTTTCCTGTGTGAATCAAAGTCATTTTTGGTCTGACATTGCCAAGTCCTGTAAGGATAGTAATTGGATTTCCAGAATAAGCGAAAATCTCCTTTCTCTCCCGGCCCTGCTCTAGTAATTGAGGTTAAATGAAATGGTCAGCCATGCACTAAACCCTCAGTGGGTGTTCAGCAGTGGGTGTGTGCAGGATAAAGAAGAGCTCAGTGTTATATTCTTTGTGTTCGCACAAACACTTAAACAAATATGAGGATTTTTTTTTAAATAGCAAATGCTGAAAGAAGATAAAAATGTCATCAAAGTGAAACATTTGGCATGTGGAGAGACTAACCAAACATCCTCTGCATCCACGTCGCACTCTGCCCCAAACTGGCAAATGTCACAGGTGGATGTTTCCTTTTGCCCTGTCTCAGCTGAGCCTTCGCCTCCTAAAATTCAAAGAGAGAGAGAAAAAATAAATGCAACACTTAATCAGATGAAGGGCGTACTTGTGGCAAAAAAGTGAACCTCTCATAATCCATAGTGACCATGAGATATCAGCTCTGGGTCAACTGAAGTGCATTTACATTCTGTCACATCCCGCCATAATCCCGACGAAGCTTTCTCCCTCATTCATTCCCTCTAACCACCATTCCACACCCTCCTCCTCTCCCGCGCCCGACTCTCATCTATCTCTCGCAAATCCCCGCTGATCTTTTCTGATTCCCTCTTTTCATCATTTCATCATGCTGATTTTCTCGTGCTGTGAGTGCGACTACTCCTTGGCGGTAGTGTGGGCACTGGCGTCAGGCTTATAGTGGCTTAGGGACCCCACCAGTGCATATCACGCCTCATGAGCGGCCGATGGGGAGAAAGGAGAGAGGCAAAAAAAAAAAAAAGCAATCTGGCCAATCTCAAATTGCATTCTCCTACCACAGAGGACTCCTTCAGATTCTGCACGCTTTAGCTCTTCTTCTCCTTCCCCCCTCGGCCCTTTTCTCTATTAGACAAGCTCTATTTTTAAACTTGCTAGGGCCCATGAGAACAACTTTGGAAAAGAAAAAGAAGAGGTGGAACATGGCATCATGTCTCCGTGTGATATCTTTAATCTCCCAAACACACACACACACATATGCTACTTTAAATTGCCTCTTGTGTTGTGTTAATTTCTTTTCCTTTTCTCGCCGAAACGTTTATTTCTTGTGATATTTTGATAAAACGCTTGACTGAATTAGAAAGAGAACTTACTTAAAAGTCAAAGTTCACCCTTGAGCCTTGTTAATCTATGAGATGCATGAATCTGCTTCGACTGTGTTGCTGTCAAGTCACAGTACTGCAAAAGCTTTCATTCACAGTGCAGTACAATAATGGTGATGGCAATGTTCTTTAAAGCTCATTTTAAATGCCTGGATTTGAATGTAACTATCTGTTGACATTTTGCTTAAAAACAAAATGTAGAGAATACATCAGACATAGAACTATTTTGTTAAAAAACAGTAGCTCTTGAATCTTTAACTTCATGGCATAAATATCAGTAAACAGTCAGAGCAAGGATGCAGTTTGCATATATTATGCAATATTTATGCAACTTCTCGAAGAAAAGGAAAAACAAGTTTAGGTTGATAAAAGCAACGATGATGTAATTGTTTGCATTATTCTTATTTTTCTTTGGATGACATCCAGTGTTAACTCTATATCCAGAGTTTGGCCCACCATTTAATGTTTTATAGCCTCTTCAACCCGCTCCACTGTCATCCTATTTCACTCTGCAGTGTTCTTTGGGAATCTTTCCTCGGCCTTGGAGAAGTGCTCCTGTGTTTGGTACCAAAACAGCTTTTTAACACGTTAAAAGTGCTCTCAATCACATTTCAGGTTGCTGATGTGCAGTCTAGTGGTTGTGCTCCTGTGACTGAAACCTTGAGCTCTGCGATCAAAATCACGATCCATACGTGTAAAACACGTACTCCTGATGGTTCTGCCAAACATTTTTCCCCCACCATTTAAATTTGACACATTATACTTTTCATGTCAATTAGGGGATATATCATAATAGAAATAATGGAGTTGTGTAAATGGGTTTAGGAGTGATCTTCTTTTCCCTATCGGACTAGACGGCCTGTGTTCGAACCCATTACACTGATAAAATCTTTCACATATTTCTCACGAGCATTTAATCTATGCGTCAGGATGTCATACAAATGTTTTGCAATCAGATAGTTAATAATCCATCAATTATAGTCCTGTAGTCATATCAGCGTTCGAGATACTCTGTACAGAGTACATTTTAGCCTCTTTTAATAGTTCTGCATTTACAATATATATGTAATTATATTTAAAAAAATGTTTGGTTTTGAGACTTATCTGGAAAAAACAAATTATATATTATAGTTTTTTTTTTACTTCAGATTTTCCAACTGAACAGTATGTTGCACAAAGAACACTACATTATGACATTATGCTAAACTTGTAGTCAAATGACCGCTTATATACTTTTAAAGATCCAAGTGTTCACCTGTGGTGAACAGCTTCTACACAAGTGTTTGTTCCATTTTACATTTATAGGGTGCTTTAGAACGGCAACTGATTGAATTAGCCTTTTTTGCTACGTGACCGCGGACATGAATATGATTTTCCTTTTTCTCTGCATGCCCTAATGTGTGAAATTCTTACACATGCCATGCCAATTTTCAGGTCTTGTGGCAACCTCAGCAAGCCTGCCTCTCTACCCGCATTGTACTCTGTCAAATGATCAGCTCCACATAAAGGCTTGTGGGCAAGCGAGCATGTAAGCTCTCCCACGACTCCACTCTCCTGCATTCCACACCAGAGAAAAAGGAGTCAGAGAGGGGTAGAAAATACGCGTTTTTTAAGGATAAACCACTTGAATATTTTACATGTGTGCATGTGCACAATGCAAATGCCAACATTGTTTGAAATCTCCTCTTCTTTCTGCCCTCTCCCCCCTTACAGCACAAGCCAACGCATACTGTATGAACACATTGCTCTTTCCCTCGCAGCCTGCAGCTGTAAAGGTGCAATTACGAAAAACAACTGGGCACGGGGAGTGTTTTTCTGCTTCTCAAATCCCCGATAGTCTCATGTAGCACTAACACAACATCTCCCTTGTTCCTGCTAATCCCTGGGATCAGGAGACATAGCTGGGTAATGACTGAAATGATTAGCCCTTCTGCTGCCCCCACAATCACCCCCCGCCGGCTCCTACATCACCTAGTATCGATCCACGCTTGAACCAGTTGACTTGTCTCTACGTGTGCGACCCTTGCCACACTTTTATCAGTAACAAATCTTCGCCGTGTCTCTTGTGTCAGCCAAATTGGTTTAATAAATGTAAGTTGTTTTTTTTTTGTGTGTGTGTGTGTGTGACTTTAATGTATTATGGAGGGCTAGAGCTAAGGACATAAAGCTAAAGCTAAAAGGGTAAGCAAGATGAGTCTAGGATTAAGTTACTTTCCAGAAAATAAGATATCAGGATGAAATGGTGAGTTAAGGGGGTGATAAAATGGATTACAGTTGTATGAGATGGTGGATCACACACAAAAATGCTGCAGACAGCATTTTAGGGTCATAGGAGGTCTTTAACCCGCTGATGGTTGACATATTTTACACAAGTTGACACGAAAGCAGAACGGAACACCATTTTACACAACATCTGCATACCTGAATCTCTCCTAGTGATGCTTGCCATGTGTTTCTGAGCCTGATATAAATAGAAACATGTGTTGCAGGGAAATTAGCATCTTAGACCACATTTAATGGCACAAGCTGGCTCAGTCACTGCTAAGAGCTGCTCACCAATCAACTGTATGATGGCCCCGGTTATTCTTTTGCTGTTTTAAGAACGGACTTACAATTTCATCTTTTCATGGGTGGAGATACTGGAGCCTTGGAGCCTTTTTTTGTTCTTCCTTTCCAGAACATCTGGGCCCAATGCAGGGCAATAAAAGGCCCAGGCCCCAGCAATGTCACTCTCTCAGCACTACTATTTAACATGTATTTTTACACAATAAATAGTATTATTTGCACTTTTTGTTAAAGTCTACCAAGATGGGTAGTTGTAATTGTTCTTTACCTGTAAAATACAACCTGGGACAACAGAACCCAGAACCCAAAATAGAAAATGTTTTTGTAATAATATAGGAAGTTGATTAAGAGAAGTAAGTCCTGACAAAACAGTATCAATGCAAACCAATCTGATCTAAAATAAACAGATTGATTAGTTTATTACTCACAATTATTGAAGTGGTGTTATGCACCCTGAAAGCAGGCTTACAATGTATGCATTGTTTGAGCTTTGCAGCCATCTCTGCAACTGTAGAAATGTTTATTAAAATCATCTTTTCTAAGTGGGGATTGAGGTAAGTACTTATGAGGGGTCATTGTTTTACCTGCAGTAGATGGCTGTTAGAGTGCTTTCAGTTTGGAGAAGTAGAAGCTTTTCACACAGGTGACCGAGGCTAAAAGCTACTTAGAAGAGGGCAAGCAGCTTTCTTTTATTTATTTATTTTTTACAAAAGAAATAAATGAAAAAGAAAAAAATACTTTAAACTAATTACTCATTTTTAGTACAAAAAAAACAACAGATAATAGACCCTCTTAGTGACCATAAAACTCTCTGTGCTTCCTGTTATTAAATTCTCAGCTAATTCCTCTATTTACACAACATTGTTTTGATATCTGCTTAATTGAATACCTATCAGATAATTAGAACAACAACATTATAGTCAATTACTAAGTTACAAAGAAAATGACGGATTACAAACACCGCATTTGGATGATACATGTGTGGTGGTTAGCACTGGAGCCTCGCAGCAAGAGGGTTGATGGTTCGACTCCCAGCTGGGGGCCATTTTGTCTAGTCTAGAGTCTGTATGTTCTTCTCTGTCCACGCATGGCTTCTCTCCAGGTGCTCTGGCTTCCCACAGTCCGAGTGCGTGCGTGTTAGGTTAACTGGCGGGTCTAGAATTACCCGCAGGGGTGATCGTTGGTGGGTGATAGACCGATGACCCGTCAAAGGCGTACCCCGCCTCTCGCCCAAAGGACAGGCTCATGACGCCGTGTGGCCCTATTAAGGATAAGTGGTGTGGAAGATGGATGAATAATATGATAAAACGGACAAAAAAACTGAACTTTGACATAACAAACAGATTGTGTTCAGGCAGAGGCTTCTTCAGCTCTGCTGTGGTCAGGTCAGTGGATCCTCCCTGCTGTTTTAATGCTTTTGCGTATGTTTTGGGCTTCATATATGCATTTATTCTTATCTAAAAAATGAATGTTTTACCATTACGCATCATGAACGTTATATAAAGTAATGTACAGTAGGGGAAATAAGTATTTGACCCCTTGCTGATTTTGCAGGTTTGCCCACTTACAAAGAATGCTTATTTTTCCTCATCAGATGGTTATCAATTTTTATAAATTCATATGATGTGATTTTCTGGAATTTTCTTTGGGATTCTGTCTTTCACTGTTAGAATGTACGTATGATTAAAGTTATAGATCGTTGCATTCTTTGTAAGTGGGCAAACCGGCAAAATCAGCAAGGGGTCAAATACTTATTTCCCACACTGTATGTAATGTAATATTGCATTCTCTTATTATTCAAAGTGTATGATATTAATGCTAAACATGAAAAAGAAAGCAACTATTTAAATGCAGGGCGATCAAAAGTGCAGAGTTCTGAACGAGCTTCCACTCTTCATGGCTGAGAGAGATGATTCACATATCGCTGCTTTATAGATACTGAAAAACCTCCTGTGACATTGTGGCAAGAGCTGGCCTGATGGTACACAGACGCCTAAATGGAAGAAGGTTCTACAGTCTTAAAAAACTCAGCCCAACAGCCCCAAATTATAGTGACAAGAGTGTTGCGGGTGGAATGACTTAGAAACAACAAGCTCAGTATCAATCCGTTCCAGACTTCACAGTCCCCAGGCAACCTGACAGAAGCTTAGTCATTTGTGCAGGGAAGAATGGTGGACAAATTGCAGTGTCCAGATGTGCCAAGCTGATATAGATCCTCTGATATTGGCCCAAGGCTGTAACAGCAGCCAAAAGGGCCTCCAATAACTATTGTCTGAAGTGGGACGAATCCTCCTGCCCTACACTTTTATTCTTTGTTGATGCAGTTGTTCAAACTAACATTGCCACAATTTCATTATGTTGTGCAGTTTGCCAGTTAATAATTACAATATCATACTGTAAGATAGTGTGGTCTAGGGTCTCCAAAGTGAGCAAAACTAACGGCATAAATCACCAGGTTCCAGCGTTTTCTGAAGAAATTTATTTTATTTTCCTCCTCTGACCCCCCTCTGGTCTCTTTTTTTTTTTTTTCCTTTTAAAGCCAATTGGCAACACAGCTGCACATAATTGGGCCAAGCCACAATCAAACAGGTAACAACGGAACAAAGACAAAATCTAATTTACAAACTCATCCTAATGAAATAATGCACAAAATAAACCCTGCCAAACAAGATAACTCAAAAGTGACTTTAAAGAAAAACAAACAAAGCAATACTAGAAAACCCTCTAATTGGTAGATCCCAGCAAGGTAATCAGTGACATCATTCAGCCATTCAACAGGAGACACTCCCACACTCCTGACCTGCTGCAAAGCCACAAGGGAGAATGGTAAATAAAAAGAAACACAAATACCAAGAATCTACAAGTTCAACCAATAATTCAAAAGTGGTAGCTTTAAACTAAACATATAAATAGATGGAAACTGCAACCCAATATCAACACAAACAAACCCGGGATAGTAAATGAAGCACGGTTGCAGTAATGTTTAAATCTAAGCATGTTAACCCATTATAAAAAAAATAAATGTATCAAAATAATAAGGGACAAATGGTGAACATGCACTGAACCACTTTGTCACACATACTATAAAAGACAAAATAAGACTGCACGATGCTGGGATTTCTTTCTAAATCTATCGGGGTTATCAACATGACTTTAAGATAGAGCAGAGAACAAAGGATCATTCATTTGGGTAGAGGTAGTAGAGGTAACAAGAGTCCATTTCTTTTGTGAGCCTACACTGACACAGCCACACTTATACGCACACATCTGCTCACACCAAAACACAGACGAGAGATTTAGGGCACTCTAGTGTGGAGCTATCACACCGATGACGAATGAAGCCCACACACCCCTGGAAAACAGAGCAGGACCACTACGACCTTGGTTGCAAACACACCAGGGAGAGATGTGGAGAAGCGGTGAGGGATGGGAAAGAGAGACGCAGGACGATATATCCTACATACGAGCGCATGCGGTTGCTAAAAAAGATACAGCTTAAACCCCACGTGGCTTGCTTTAGTGACTACTCAACCTTCAGAAGGTTCTGGTCGGGTGCAAACTTAAAATGTTAATAATGATTTATTCAAGGTCCATGGACCGTTGCGCTGATTTCTTTGTGTCGTATGAAAATGTGTAACTGCAATGCTCGAATCCATCCATTATTGGAACCGCTTATTACCGAATGGGGTCGCTCACTCCTTAGGGCAGTTTGGAAAGTCCAATCAACCTAACATGCAGGTTTTTGGACGGTGGGAGGAAGCTGGAAAACCCTCAGAGAACCCATGCAAAGTCCACACAGAAGGATCCTGGCTGGACTCAAACCCGGAACCCTCTTGCTGTGAGGCGATGGTGCTAATCACCACACCAGATATCATATCATATTGATAAAATGTGCACAGAAAACCTATCAAACCCGTAAAGGAAGTTGATACCTTTGTGACATGGTTGCTTGGGTACAATTGAACAGATTAATGCTTCAATGATGACAAACAAAATATAAAGACCACCTCTAGAAAGACATTGCAGATCTCAAACTATTCATGCTACTTAACTGAACATACAGGGTCAACCAAAGGTGTGTGAACAGCTCTGGTGTCATTTATATGTACTGGGATAAATCACTTGTCATAAACATCCTTCATTTTACAGAGAATTCCAAATAGGCCTTTATGCAGGCAACAAAACAAACGCACTAAACCAAATTATTCCTCTAGCCAGGTGTGGTATGCCTTACCAAAAGCTGTTATTTTCCAGTAACAGGACATGTGATCCATGAAAGGTGATACAGGATGCGATGAACATGAGCCGAACGGTTGATAATGGCCTACCGTGATGACACGGAATCTGTCCCACAGTCACCCTGTATCAGCTTGACAGTGTGTGTGGTTTGTACTCCGACTCATCTAAGAAATAATCTCTCCGTGCGGAGAGCTCCATTAAAACTGGACTGTGCTGACAATTAAACTATGAAAGCTATCAATCAAAATGACATCATCAACGGCCTGCTGCCCCAAGTGGCCGACCCGACATGCTGAGCCCAGCCAGAGAACAGAGGACAGGCAAATAATCCATAAACATAACGGACATCGATATTGAAAAGATGACAGATGAGACTACATACAGAGGCCAGGATTCAGTTTCTACCTTTTTTTTCACCCTCTTTTTTCTCGTTGCTGTAGTAGACCATATCGCTTTTCAGAAAGTCATTTGTCAACCATAAGGCCAATGAGGAGAAGCCAAGCTCCTTCAACATGTGAGCCAAGGGCAATTGTTCCACTGACGCAAATGACAAAATGAATCAGGCACGGTACAATAATGACTGATATAAGTGATGATAGCATCAAACGCTTTGTGGGCACTGGCACAGAAACATAAAAGTTGTGTGTAGCGGCACTACGGTGGGATAACATAAAACCTCGGCACACTTTTTTGAGGCTTGGAATAGGGAAACAGTACAAATCATTTTGATTACTTACACACCGGTGAAAACAAGGCAAGAGTCAATTTCTAACTGTTGAAGTCATCCGACTTGACAGAGGGACCAATCAATCTTAACCGATCAGACAGAGTTTAAAGTTCCTCATCCTCCCACCTACCTGAGGAATTAGCATAAGCTGACATCTTGCTCGGAACAGATTTACCGATAATAGATTTGTTTATCACTTCCTTGTTAAACAAAGCAAGAAGCTGCTTGCTGCTGTTGCAAGTGCTTTTCTCAAGACTGAATTTCGCTCGGCCAACTTTGACTTGACAACGCCATAACTCAAACGATGTCCTCACAAGGGTGGATTTCAATTGACTAGGTTTTTAGCATGCTTCAGTCAGGAATGATCAATGGGAGATTCACAGGTTTGAATAAGTTCTTTTCCCTTGTAGTAGAGGGAACACAATAACTTTGGAACACCTGAATGGAGGCCAGAAGTTGTTGTTTTTTTATTAGCTAAATATATACGGTACCTGTGCAAGTATCCATCCACCCATCGTCTACAGTATACCACTTACTCCTAGTAGGAGATTGCAGAGGGGCTGGAGCCTATCTCGGCTGACAAAGGGGTACATATTTAGGGAACATTCAAGAAATAATTAGCTGGTTTTCATTCCACAGTGTACATTAACAAGAACCCATCGTATTATGCTAATTACCCAGTCATCCGAAATACCCGATTCAGGCCAGATTTAAAATTCAGCAGAATACTGAAAGGAATGCACATGAGAGTCTGAGGAGATCAGTAAATGCTGCAAAATCAAACAAGAATGTCTGAGCTAAGCAGCAGGATACAATCAAAAACCTCGTTGCTGTAAAATCAGACTGCAAAGGAGACTGTGTTGCCTACAAAATCTTCCTAAGAATAGCAAAATATCGAATATCTGGTTTCAGGTGTCAGGTCCTGCTTCTGATACCGTGTGTTAAGTGGATGCACCTAGCATTGGTAATTACTTTTTTCTTAAACAGACACACACATCAAAGGGGCAGTTTGGGGTGAGTTTCGATAAAAGTCCATCTATGAGAGACAGTATGCTAAATATATGCAGATATTTAACCACTTTGCCTTCACAGCAGTCACTCCATGGGTTTTGGCATTTACATAGTCCCTGTAAAAAAAAAAAATTGCATTTATGAGAGAAACCCACAGAACCAATCTGAAATTAATACAATAACATATGGAATTTTAAGCATCATACAAAAAATATTTCACAGTGTACTGGTTAAGAAGGGAGTGGGATTTGATTTTTGGGCCTTTTATTCCAGTATAAAATAAGGTTTATACTGATCTTTAGTAAGATCTTAAATTAAATAATCTCCCTCTGGGATTATTAAAGTATTTCTAAATCAGATTCAGATTATTTTTTCCAAGCTTGTGTCCCAGGCATGAGTCTTCTATTAATTCCCAATACATACATTTTGCCCATCAAGCGTATTATATCACTCACATTTTAGTTTTTTCTTAATTTAGAATTTATCAGGTCTCAGGTACAGCACGTGACTCACAGAAGAGAATTGAATGCAACCGATCTCCATATTTGTTCAATACGTTTTTTCTCTCTTTGTCTTATCTGTCCTTCCCTCTACTACTCCATTATTTTTCCTCATAGACACAGCACACACAAGGATTTTGAATTTCCTATCCATATCTCACATCGGTTTGCTTGTTGGAGATTCAATTAATTTCCTCAGCCTGCACTAGCTGCTATAGGCCTCTCTAACCTTGTAATATTTACTCTCCAGGTCCCAGCACAATGTGGAGAACACAGGAATGAGCTGGCGAGTAAAAAAAGCCTCCACTTTTTCTGTCCCTATCTTTTTCTGTCCACTCTTGTGGAAAATTGTGGTGCTCCCTTGTTTGTTGAGCAGTCCTTCTTCAAAAGAAAGAAAGAAAAAAACTCTTATAAAGTTTGTACAGTCCACCAGAACCAGCTAGACAAGTGCAACAGTGTACAGTTGTTTTGGGCAGGTAACACCACCCATTTCATTACACTGTAAATATATATGTATATGTAAGTATATATATATCCTTTATGGCACATATTATGCTGATGGAATTCAATATTTCATGGTTAATACTTAGAGTTAAAAAATAATAACCTTTTTTTTACTGGATTATTCTGTAGCTTGGTGAGAGGTGAGATAAACATGCTAGTCATGCTAGTCATATCCACTCGTTTCCAGTCTTTATATGCAGCCAATTTCGAAGAAAAGGTTATGCAAATCTCCTCATGCAAAAATGCAAGTGTCAAACAGTCGTTATATGTTAATGTCCAGTCAGTAAAAACGTAATATAACAATATTCGGTTAACAGTTATTCTTTTATTATCAATATGGTAATAAATAGAAATATTCCTCAAGAAAGACCTGAGGACAAGCTGACCACACAATCAAGCCTGAATCTTTAATGTGCCTTGAGATTTAATTGTTGTTATGTGGTGCTATATAGAGAAAACTACATTTAACTCCTCTATAAGAACTCTTTCCACCACCACAAGCAACGATTTAGCCATCAAACTCAACTGCTTGGTAGTTAAATGGCCAAAAAAAGTGTCCTATTCGATCCTGTCTGGATCATTCAGTTTTATTTCACTGCTGGTAACAAAGCAAATAAAAGTAGTCGACATGGCACACGGCAGCAGCTAACTCGCGATACAGTTTTTTTAAAGCACAGAATGTTCTAACATCTTTTAAATGCTTGTATTTACACCACTTATCAGTGTTCAGTTTTTAAAAACAGGTTACTTTGGAGTTAACCTGGGGGATATTGCTATATCAACCAATACAATATAGTAGATACCATAGAGAACAGTCTGCCTTTGGTGTTCTAAGATGCCATTAGAACACCACAAACTTCCTTCACTTGTTTAAAACTCTACCTTCATGTAGTTTCTTTTAGCCATGAGCCATTTAGAAGCGTTTCAGACACATGTGCTCCATATGAATTCTGCTGAGCATATTCCTTTAACGCATCCAAATGTTATTCCACCAGGTTTTTCTAGCATGCAAGGAAAAAAAAACTCGTGTCACTTTGGTTGGTAATGTAATGCTGCGCCATTGTTTCCTGAGCACTTGGAAACAAACAGATGAGGCAGTGAAGATGAGCGTTCTTGACTACCGAACCGCGACTGATGCTGTAACCACAAACCACTTATTTTTCCTTAACCACAGAGCTCAAGGGAATACACTCTAAATCACAAAGAGGCCCTGCACGACACTATGTTCAGTTCCATGTTTAAAAAATGTGCGCGCGCACATAGTCAGAAATCTGCGTTTATATGAAATTGGAATGATTTACTTATATCAACCTGAATTCCACTGTCTTGTTTAGCCATAAATGGATGTGGACACTTATAAACAGAAGAAAAACTAATTAATAAAAAACAATGACAACTGAGCAGCTCTATAAAGTTCAACAAGCATTGGAAATATAAATAATAGCATCATTAACCAGCAGCTGAACAATTCAGTTTAGATGCCATATCATCTGAACTACACTTAACCAACCTGAAGATGATGCTCTCCCCTGCTCTGGAGGACTCTTGTTTAGCGTAAATTGTTCTCTTAAATGCTATTCTTAATTCTCCTGTATCCTTTTAAGTTGCTTGGGATAAACATATTTTATTTTTATTTATTTATTTATTTATTTATTCATTTCATTCAATACAAAGAAAAATTATTCCTTTCATTCAATACAAAGAAAAATTTATCAAAAAAATGAAATGAAAGGTAGCAGAAAGAAGAAAATAATCTTATAATATCTGCCCCTTTTTCTCAACTATGGATGAAAACAACAAAAAAATAAAAAAATAAAAAAAATTTTGATTTGTCTTATGTGACAAAAAAAGAAAACAAAGGAAGAAAACAAAGGAAGAACAAGAAACAAGGTCAATCATCAATCTCAACTGAACGATACTATATTCTAACTTTATACTATTTCATACTTCTTGAAAAAACCAATCTTTAACATTCTTTTAAACATGTGTAATGATTTAACATTTTTAACATCGCATAATGCATAAATGTAATAATTATTCTGATGTTCTTTTAGAGTATGCTATTACCACAGTCGACTCACTGTTAGCAGACTGTGTAAGCAGACTGTTAAATGGTTTGTTTTGCGTTATGCGTAGAAAATATATTTGGACCAATAATCTGGAGGAATAGAGTTGCACCTGAGGATGGCGACTCTCTGCTCGAAACCACGACAAACACCGGCGAATTTGGCACAGCAGTGCCCCTTCTGCTTCCATCACCTGCCTGCTCTGTTGTGCAGTGGTGACAGAAATCTCGGGAAATGTCAGCCTCCAGCCCACAGCAACTCTGTACGCTCTCCAACCATGTCAGCCGGTTGCCCAGTCAGCCCAAACGCGCCACTTCTAATCTCGCCCCCAGCCTGCTGGGCCAATCTCACATTGCTGGGTTCTGGAGTGGAGCCTTGGACAGCCGGATTGTTGGTGAGGAGTGGCAGGATTTGGGTCTCAGAGGCTGAGGAGGAAGAGCTAATGACTAATCCTGTGTGCACAAGACCACCGGAGAGGATTGGCCGGGGTTTTAGGGATACACTGGGAATAGAGAATTGGGAATCAGGCATCAGGTGAGCATAAGAGGGTTAGGAAAAAAATGCTAGAGGAGCTGTGTCAGAGATGAATGACATACATAGATCTAAATAAATAAAAAAAAGTATTAAAAAAACAACTTATTCACACAGGTTCCATTTATTATGAAAAGAAATGAGCCTGCAGTCTGCTTAACCGGCATTAGCTTAACTCATTCGCTGCCAAAGACGTCTATAGACGTCTTTTATTTTTTTTCAATGCGAGTGGCTTGGGGGACGATCGGCGAAAGTTTTTCCGTAAATATGGGCTTCTAGACAGAGTATGGACTAACAAATTTACCCTCTAGGGGGCAGTGCCACTTTTGATGGGAGATGAGCATAGATTGTAAGCAAATAAAAACAAACGCAATGGTTCGCTATGAGAGAAATGGCGCCGGTGAGACGCACGTCGAAGAAGAATGGAATAAGGTAGAAACAAAATCTTTTTTCCTGATGATAGAAGAGAGTCTACTCTTTCTTTTGGTGTGTTCGGTGTTTACATAGTCATAGCACAAACTATTCTGTGGCTCTGGAAAAATCAGTCAAAATTCTCAAAAAACTCTGGCAGTGAGCGACTCTCTGTTCTGAAAATGGCTGCCAGTCAGTGAGTTAAGTGATGCCTGAGGTCAACATTAACATTCACTTGGGGTATTTGTCATGACAGCTGTTGAACATACCCATTCCATTTTCAAAAAAAAGAAAAAAATAATAATTTAGCTTGTACATTTTTACGCTGTTATGTAAAAGAGGTCAGGGTAGATGGATATGTCAAGCTCCTTTTACACAAGAGAAAGCTGTTTTCGCCACTCAGTTGACCCGCACTTTATTGAATTTATTTTATCGTTTTCCATAGCAGAAAAATGTTGGCTGTAATACTCTCATTTCAACAGAGACAGGAAGTTAAATACTGCAGTTAGATATTTTCTTGCCATTACAGTATAAGTTCACTGATACATAAATCAATCAAGATGGAAGATTTGGATTGAGGTAATGTTCCTAAAACATTTAGAGTTCGAAATGCCATTAACAGCTATTCACCATTTCTTTGTAGGGGCTTTTTCTAAAGTGTTAGACTCTGTGGGGGGCATATAATGAGGAAAATGAAGTTGCTGTGACACCTACAGTGTGCTGCTTCAACTGTGAAGCATGTACTGCAAGTGTGTTTAGCGTGGAAAAAGAAAAGCATGAAAAGGAAAGCACAACACAGCTTTCTTTGAAGATAAGAAAAGCGAAACCTATAACAGCGTTTTATTCAACTTGCAATTTGATAATGATCCTGCTATATGCATTTGTGATGGACATTTCTTTATTAAAACTTTTAAATGGGAAAATAACATAGTAAAATTTATTGTAAAATGTGCTGAGGCAACTGAAGTTTTGGGTAGTGGCATGATAGCAAAAAATAATGAGAGCTCCTTTTCCAGATAAATGCAACAAAGAAGAAGAGATAAGAGATTTTCCACATAGACAAACCTATAAGAATGTTACTCATGTGACTCCGAGACTCCACTATCACCACATCACAACGCAATAATGTTAGCTTTACTCACTAAAAAAATCTGTATTCCATTCCACTGCGTACACAAACAGAGCTCTACCTCCTGAAATATCAGCAAATGGTTTATCCCTCAGCAAATTTACCCTAATGTCAGCCATAGCTCGTAAACTTAGAGTGACGGGCATTTTTGTCGAGCTTTGAATGTTGTTGGTTTTGCCTAACTTAACCTCCGTAAGCACATCCATCCATCCATTTTCTACGCAGGGTTATTCCAAAAAATGGACAGGTCACCAGTGCGTAACAGGGCGACACAAACAACCATTCGCTCTCACTCACTCAATTCAGAGATACCGCTCAGTGGTGGGATGATGCTGGAGTGCCCCTACATGAACACATAAAGGAGCATAGCTTGGATATAAATTGGGAACCATCTTGTTCTGGGGCGACAGTCCTAACCACCACACCAGTGTGTAGCCCTCCTTTATCATTTGAACAATAGTAACACTAAGCACCATCCATCCATCCATTTTCTGTAATGCTTATTCCCAAATGGGGTCACGGGGGGACTGGAGCCTTTCCCAGTATCTATCTATCTATCTATCTATCTATCTATCTATCTATCTATCTAT
>JABUIW010000172.1:101295-130717 GCA_013363375.1 Menidia beryllina | reverse complement strand
ATCTATCTATCTATCTATCTATCTATCTATCTATCTATCTATCTATCGTGTCTTATTTTAGGTTTGCACACACACAGCTTCCATTTAAAATAACAACTTTGAGGAAGCTATAAAAGTACTTCATGTTGCTTTTATTTTTCAAATGGAATATCACACTTTAGCATAACGTTTTTCAAAGATAATCCCCTGCTCAGAAGGTATTGTGATATTTAGAGGCTTCACTTCATCAAGCAGCACTTCTCCAACTGCCCCCCTGCCAATGTGAATCTGCAACCTGCAAAATGATCCGCTTGTGTGATGTAAACAAACTGCTACACTACACTCTGTGGATGTGCAGTGTAGAAGTTCTGCTCTCGAAACAAAAAGCTTCAGCAGGCGTAGAGCTTCCTCCACTTTAATGCCGTGAGGAATTCACCCACTCCTCCTGGGATGAGTGCTGAAACCCACAAATAAACAGCCCTCAGACGTTTACATATGTAGCGCCACGCTGTTGAAGGTCTCCAGAGACTAAGCAGGAAGCTAATTTGCACCATCAATGCAAAAAAAATCAAATGGGCTGCTTGGGTTTATAATGACAGATCCACAGAGAAGTACTATGGCAATACTAAAGCTCCACTGACATCTGTATGTTTTTATTTTTTATTTTTTACAGGTTTAGAAATGAATTTAATTAAGTCAGTTTATTCGATTGCATTCCAGAACATAATGAGTAATAATCAGTTTCCAAGAATAAATGAAAAAAGGCTTTGACTGATCTGGTGGGAATGACTTTTTTTCGTCACCTGTGATGGATCTAACATTTTCTGAGGGACATTCAGTCAGACTCTACTAATGGAGTATATTCAAATGAACCAATAATGCAAATTATTAAATAATTGTCAGTTTAATAACTAACTAATGAAAAACTGTGGCCCTGAAAGGTATCGGCTTTTAGTCAGCCAAAAGAGCTGTTCAATATTTTGGCTTCATACAATCGTACGAGCAGCAGCATAAAGGTTTTGTGTTAATAATAGGTTGAGAAAATACTTAGAAAAACATATAGTCACAAGGTGTTGCGACTTCTTAACTGTTAAAAGCTGACTGAACATCGGCCAAATAATGATAACAATTACAGTCATACCAAAGATAAAATGTTCTTTGTATTGCATTGGAGCACGAAAGAGAAAACATGATTCGACTTTCTTTTGCAGTTCTTCCTTTTTTCCCAACTAACTTTCTTTATTTCTTTATTTTCTCTTGATTGTCCCTTTGTTCCCACGCTGCTGGAATAGCCATGGTTGGTATGATTTAGCTAGTATCATTCAGGCAGAGGCACTGCTGCATGAGTCATGCTAACTTCTGTTGACAATGGTATGACTAAAGAAATGTTGGACTCGAATGGTTTAGGTAAAGGAAAAACTCATAAAGAAACCAAGTTGCTTCACAAAAGGACAGGGAGAAAAGTCTCAACAAATATTTTAGTGTAATGATACAGTATGACATTAGTATTAGAAATGAGAGCCATTTTAAATCCCTAAACAGGGACACTAAAGAAAAGTGTTGACGCGATTTTCATCAGGCTTACATAAGAAGGCGTGATCTCAAATCCCCATAAAAGGCCAAAAAGGGTGGGTGGATGTTTCCATCTCTGCTACATGAAGGATTATGAGCACTCACTTATCCAGGGCATCAGATCTGTTTAATACAAGCTTTAGAGCATTGATGGCTATGCTGCAAGGATTGTGCACAGCAGGTGGTTATGGCATAAGTTAATATCAGTAAGCTGTTATGGGGTAGCACTTTAGCTTACTTTATATGTCAAACCTGCATGAATTTGAAATAAGATACAACAACATCCTTTTAATAATATACACACAGACTATCACACACTAACTCTCTTATCTCCAGAGGTAAATATTGACTGTAGGTTTTTAAATTTAAATTAAATCACACTCTTATCGGCGGGTTGGTATTTCTGCATTTTCTGGCAAAGGGCTGACAGTGAAGAACAGTTGGCATTGAGGCAGTTTTGACTGTTTTCCTGTGTGTGGTGGCTCCACCAGATGGGTGGTAAGTGGACAGGTGAATCAGCAAATTGTGATTGTTGAGCAGAAACACAACTGTTTATGTAAATGTTGGCCATCTTGCTTAGAGGTTGGGTACCCCAACTTCCCCTGCATTAACAAAAAATACGCATGTTTGGTTATTTGATGATTCTTAAATGCCCTTAGGAGTGTGAGTGAGAATGTAATTTGTATCAATGTGGAATTGTGATGGACTGGCATCCTCCCAAGATATGTTCCCGCCACCAAATCAAATTTGAATTGGAACCGGATTGAGTCGGTACAGAAAATGGATGGATGGACAATGTCATGATGATTCACAACTGCTGACAGTTGGATTACAATCAAACGGGCAGTTAAAAACAGTAGGCATTTCAAATCTGTCTGTGAACACACTCCCCAGCCCACCAGCCCACACGCGACCACGACACCGCTCACATTCTCTTCCAAAGTGCCCGCCTGATTCCCCTGTCCCTTCTCTTATTTTCAGTCAAATCCTGCCATTACTGGAAAAAAGCTAAATCCTTCTATCTCTCTCTCTCTCCATATCTGCCTTGATGTGCAGCAATCGTTCTCTCCTGCTGTGGCACTCTCACTCTCTCTCGGTGTGTTTCATTATTTTTTGGATGGCAGAAAAAGAAAATATTAAAAAATGACGATAAAATCCCCGATGCTGGTGAGAGCCAGAGCCGGCCGATAGGTGACCGCGCTGTTCTCATCACTTTGAACCCACCTGAACCCAAGGCTCAGACACATGACGGCTGCTGTTTGCTTCTTATGTTCCCCCCCCCCCACACCAGAAACAGCCTGAGCCCCACTCCCACCTCATTTCATTTCGTCTCCTTCAGAAACCCAGCAGCACACACACACACACACACACATACACACACCCCCACACACACACACACACACACACACAGGAAATTTCAATAATCATTTCAGAGTGGTATGATTGGATACGTTCCAATGGAGAGATGAAGGAAAAGCAAAGCAGCAGAGGTGAGAGATGGAGATGGAAATAGAGGAAGTGAGACTGAGAAACCTGTTTGGATGAGGGGATCTAACGACTTTGCTTCCATCTCATTTGCAGATCCTATCCCTCTTGGTCTAGATTACATGGTTATCCCCGCGCCAGAAGAAAGGCTTATCAGCCAGGCCTTTCTTATGTGCTCTGCCTGAACGTATGCTCTATGAGAGCATGGGATAGACCTGTTTTCATCATAGGAATGATCTTTGCATGGAAATCACAGCAGTAAATTCCACCTCCTTTTCATGGGAGAAAAGACAACCATTGAGTGGGTATATAATTCCACAACGGTATTGATTTCACCATCATCATCTTAAATCTGAGCAAGAAATATCATTACAATAAGAGATAATTTCACATCCTAGCGGAGGCAGAAGTCTGAGCAGTAAATGTTCGACTGTTGCAAGGTTGACATCAGTTTCATGTGAGTGCAACACTTGGGTAAACATTACAATTTCTATTTCTATTTCTCTCTCAATCTTAATGAGTTACAGCTTTAATGTTTGAACATGACACAACAGTCCTTTAGAAAAGTGCTTGCATTTTTCAGCTGACACATGGAAAAGATGGACTCAAATTCAAATGCATTGTAAACCTGTCTGTTCAAATCAAGGCGGAGGACAGAAAACATGCATATTCATGACAGTCCCAGCCTGCCTTGCTGGTTTCAATTTTTGCAATAAATTATGTTTGTAAACATGAATAAAATATTGAAACTCATCAAGATTTCAGACACATTTAGGATTTAGGTTGACCATGCCACCAATACAGCTGCGTAAAAAACATAGTCATCAAAATAGAAATGAATATTTGTTACAAGACCTGTACAATGTGTGCTTTATTACATATTGCTGATTTAATGTGGATTTGGTCAGGTTTAAGTATTACTTTTTCCAGTTTACCATAATAACACAGAAATTTGTGGCATCACACATTGTACTAGCTGGATTAAAACGTGATGTTTAAAGATACTGTTTTTACAAACCCTCACCCTGATTGGAATGAGTGAATATATATGTACAATCAAAGTTACATGTGGGTAAAACCCCTTAAAGAAAAGATTAAAAGTTCTGAGTAAAACTGACTTGTTGGTAAAGCAGTCCTAACTTGACACGTCTTAGTTACACAAATTCATGCCTGTGCTGCTCTGCAAAGAGGAAGCTTATAGACTTTTAGTTTCATTATATTTTTATGTATATTTGGTTATTTGAAGGGGACAACGCACTCTAATAAACATAAACTCTAAATGTCCTAGACTTAGCAGAAAGGTCATACTTAATCTGTAGTCCCTGGACGAATGTTATAGCTAATAAATAAAAATATGGATCCTTTACACATTCCTGAGATATAAGAAACTCATGAATGACAATTGAACCTTCTGAAAACGTCGAAACAAGTCAGATTATTCTGTTTGTATTCAAGGTTGTTTACCAAACCTCAGCAATAAACAAAGTGCTCCTTTAATATTGAGGATATTGGTGCAAAATGTCAACTTTAGTGAGGCTCAGACTTTTCAACGAGGCCAGAAGCCTATCTGCCCTTCGGCTTTCACCTGCCTATTAAGTTGGAACATATTGGCTAGATAGGTTTTCCTGTGTGTGTGCGAGAGCGAGAGAGGGAAAAAGGGAGGGTGTGTGTTTAAGATTTGCAGCATGGAATAACTGAATAGGACACACACACAAATGGGTGGGCTGGGGCTGGCGAGCCTTATCACTGTGGCACAAAGTGGGAAGATTAGATTACTCACTTCCCTAAATCTCTAACTTGGTTACCATAGCAATAGCAGGACGACTGGGGCCGCAGCTCGCCACTGTGGAGGCTGCTGGATGGAACAAGCACCATGGGAACCACGGGTCAGGTAGCCTTTTAAGCACAGGAGCTATTTTTCTATTCTATTCTGTTCTATGTGAGGCGGTCCGACTGCTATTTGTTATTATTCTTAATATTCAGCATCATTGGAGTTTGCTCTTTCCCCTTTAAAATACTTGCTACATTTTGATCGGATTTGTTGTTGTTGCCACAATATTTGAAGAAACAGCAGAATGACAAAGTATTGGGAGCCACGTCACACAAGTATTTTGGTCTATCGCTGCATACCAAGCAAGAAAGGTCAATAGTTATTGAATTCATAATGCGCCATATTGAGGCCGATGCTCTAATTCAAAATAATGAAGTGCTGGCAAATCTATATAGTGTTGTGGACCTGATCATTAGATTAATTACCCAAATCAGGCTATTGTATTTCAATTAGGCGCAGTTTATCTTTGCATTCGTCAACAAGTTTAAAAACGAACGTTGCACAAATTGGCGACAGGGCAAGATGTATGTGAACATGAATATTGAAATCCAATTTCGCTATGAGGTGCTTCTATTATAAGTGATTACAGAATGACACAGTGATGGTTCTATAAACATAAAGAAGAACGCTAAAAAAAAAGTTTAAACAAATAGGAGAGACCCATCACAGTGACATATAAAGGAAGTCGGGTGGATGAAAAAGTCAAGAGAGAAAATGCCACAATAAATACTTGTAATTAGTCTGCGGGCAGTCCTAGTGCTCTCCCGTTCCCCCTAAAGGCTCATAATGGAGTCAATTTTAAATGTTCCATCTGAAAAATGGCTGTGAGAAGTTGGGGACGCTGCTCTGACCCTGACAAAGCACTTCATTTAGATAAGCGTGGGCCATGAACCTGCAGTACAATTAGGTCACTCCCACAGAGCATGACGGTTTCAATCCCTAACTGTCGAACTTTAGGGAGAAAACTCACTGACTCATAACCAGAATTCCTATTCAGTTTTGCTTAAAGTTAAATTAAGTATGTGGATTTTTTTTTGGCGGAAAGTATTTGTTTAATATTGAATTGAAAAAACCACAGATAAAGCAGAGCCAAAGTACTTTTGGGTGTTTTAAAATGGCAGTGAATAATTAAAGTTACTGGTTGACTAACAGTTCTTAAAAGTAAAATTCTCTTTATAGAGACATATTAGGTGTTGAAAATAAAATATCTTCCCGATTTTTCATTCAAGTTTCCTTTACAAGTGGTAATGGATTATTTCCCAATAAATCTGAACTGAAACTAAAGGTAGAACGTTTTCAATTATTCAAAAAATTAAGTCTTTTTTACTGTAGTACCGACATAAGATTTAGTTTCTAATTGAAGGGACATGAATCTCCCTTAAATGTTTTGGGGTCTCCATGAGTGATCAATAACTTGCCACAGCAAACCTGGTGTTCATTATTACTTTGTTAATCATTATGTTAAACAGGTATTATCGCATTATCTATATTTTCTTTCCATCTCTAGTTTTAAAGTATGAACCTATGCGCCATGAGCTTTTTCCTGTGATTAATTCTACAAATGTAAAAGTGTTTGCTCTGTTTTGTCATGGAAAACCTTTCGTTTGGAATCGTATTGTCTGATTTTATCACTTAATACACCGTTTGCAACTGGCCTGCAAAAATGCATTTTAAGACAGACTGTTAGGAAGAAAGGTGAGGTATGAATGTAGATATATGCTGTCAGTATGAGAATAAAGGGACTATTCTAATATCATGTGGGAATACAGTGGGATTATCGCTGTGACATGAGAAAAAACAAACAAAGTCTATCATTTATAAAATGCTATAAAAATGTTCATACTGAAATGTAGCCATAATCCACAGAACACTCACAGCTTGGTTGTGTGTGCATGTTTGCTTGTGAGCGTAGTATAAATATATATATTCACCAACAAACTTATTTTGGTATGTCATACAAATTTTAAAGTTGCAACATATTTTGTTATCGCTCAGCCTGGTAACCTATTGGCTTGAATCTATAGCTACTGGTGTAACCACACCATGTGCAAACAATAAAATGATGGATAATGAAGCCAAGATTTCCTTTTAAATTCACCAGTCACTGTTTGAATGGACTGACAGGAGAAAAAGTTAAATTAGGAAGCCGATACAACGCCAAATTTTGGCAGACACAACATTAAGTTGTTGTTTTTTTACAATGACATGGCTATTTCTACACAGCTATTAGCTGAAAACGGCTGTCAGCATTATGCGCTTTGTGTACTTAAAAGCGTAGAGAGAACTGTCAAGTTGAGGATAACAGAAAAAGTGGCAGATCCAAGAATCTATCTACAGCAAGACTAACAATATCTGAAAAGGATGTCCATGAGAAATGAAAAAACAAAACAATTTAACATATATTACAGGACCAAGACCCTCCATTCACACACTACTGTATACTGAAGCATCATCAGAAATGATCTCTATGGAAGGGTGGGTGTTTTTCTTAAAGAAAGGCACCAACAAAAAAAAGCTCAAAATCAGGAGCAACAGATCTACTGTAGTGGTTACTTCAGATATAGACAGGCAGATGAGATAAAAAAAAACTCAATCAACATCCATAGAAGAACTTCGGGATGCCATTCAAGCCTGAGGAACTATTACTCAATGCTACTCAGAAATTTGGCAACGCATATCAAAGAGGATTCCCATAAGGGCAATATACTAACATTAGCCAAACTTTGTTCTTGCCTATTCAAATATATTTTATTTGTCTCCAAAGTTCCAATTGTTTGAACAAGGGTTTTTTAAGACTAACAGGACCGTCATTTCTTACAATTTCCTCTAAACTGTACAAAACCCTCTGTTCCGTGGTTCCAAGGAGAGATGTGGTAATGAAGGGGAAGGAGTTCATTCATAGCTCCAGTTGCTACGATTGTTTCCGTTCTTGGCTTCTGGCTGTCTTGTTTTGGCTCTCATATTGTCTGGAACCATAGCAACCATGCCACAAGTAGTATTTGTGAGCAGACGTCATAAATAAGGGCATCTTTAAGATTTCTTTAGCTTTCCAGTCACTGTCTAGACCTTGTGGTTAGGGATGCTCCCTCATAACATATTTGCCTTCATGCACAAGAGTGTCCCAGCTCACTTTTACCAGATTTAATTTTCATGGCAGCTTCCAGAGGCGCCAATATTGTCCCTCACATTGCTGTCACTAAACAACAGAACCATCACCTCCCACTCTTCCTTCCTAGCTTCCTGCCAGAGGGAAAAGGAGTCCGACTTGCCCTTGCAAACACACAATCAGGCCAAAAAATGTACAAACAGCTACCCAAAAATCAACATTTGTTAACAGGCAATAAGTCAGAGTCTAAGAATGTTTTTTAGAGTTTCTCTGTTTCCAAACAGTAGCTTTTCAAAAACTTCAGCACTGCAAAACAACTCTTCTTGAGGAATACGCTTTAAAAGAGTTAAGACTTGCAGCAATCTTCCAGGTTTAAAGCTTCGGTTTGTCCTTTGTCCCTCCATATGACCATGTGACAGCAATTCAATTTCCCCACTGTACAATTTGATTTGGACAAATGTCTGATCCGAACTGAAGGGGCCATGTGACTAGACTCATGTCCGAAGGGCCCTCTCTCTGCACAGTTGACTTGTGTTCTCACTAATCAGATGAAAAAAAAAAAGCAAGCTCACAAGAGAATGCTCTCTCAGTGGCATGGAAGCAGGCAGGCGTGCATTGCCGCTAGTCTTCACACTGCACACACATATTCACACACACTCTCTACAACCCAAGTTTTATGTATGTGAATTTATCACTGGCCATTAAAATATATTTGATTTTCAGCAGGATGGCTTTCCGCTGCTGCTCTCCTCGGTGCGAGTCCAGCCCACCTTTTACAACCACTTGCTTTAACCTTCCCCCCCCGCTCATAAAGCACGAGCAGTTACTCCCACCTTTGCCGGTGTTTCCTCCTTCTCTCCTACTGTATCTCTCCATCTGCTTGACCTCTGCTATGATTCTATCTTTATGTGGTGTGTTTGTGTTTCTCCTCCTCCCGTCCTTGCCCTTGCCTTTTCCCTCTCACTCCTCTACTGCAGAAATACCCTCTCTGCCCCAGAGCTATCTTTCTTTTTCTAATTGTCCGTTTTCCTCCCGAATGATCGATAGTTCAGATTTATCTGGCAGTTTGAGAATAAGAACCACTGTACTTCTTTTAGAACATTATTAATTATGAATTAATTATGGATACATTTTAAGGAGCTCACTCTCACTGTTTACTTGGAGAGGAAAGGTCTTGTTCTTTTCTTGGAGGATTGGTTGAAAACAATGAGAACATTTCAGACAAATCCTATTTTATTATGTTCTGATATCCCTAAAACCCAAGGATTGGTTGGAGACATATCTTTTATAACTTGAATCTGACACATAAAAGAAACAACTACCTCCTTTAAAATAAAAAATGTAGACATCAAAATACAACCTCAGATTAATCACAACGTGCCAAGTTTAGTTTACGTACCACATCAATTAGGATTCAGGAAACTATTAAAGTAACTAGCAGCAATAACCTGAAGTCATTTTCTGTCATGAGTATCTTGGATCATTGTGGAGGAATACTGGCCAGTGTTCTTTCCTATACTGCTTCCATCAGCAGAAATGTAATCATACATTGGCCATTTAAGTTCCCACAACAGCATTTCAATTAAGCTGATTTCTGGACATTGACTTTGACCCCTGGTCTTGATTGATAGAATTTGCATTGACGTACTATGTTTAGATTCCCCTGAGCATGCTGCTGTTCATTATAACCAAGCATCTCCACTTCCGTGTCACATGTGCAAAGGGAATCCAGACGTTTTCTGATTTGTTAAGAGGCAGCTTCACATACCTACGAGGACAGACTTTCTCTTGCAACCCTGCTAAAAGCCATTATTGTTTTTTTTTTTTTTCAAATCATACTGACATTAACCAATTAGCCAATTAGCATGCTCACTGAGGTTAACTGAGATGAAATAACAGCAAAGATGGCTTCCCATAATTTTCTGAGCTTGATATTTCCTTATTACCATTTGGTCAACGCCCATCTGAATGAGTGAGATGAGTTTCTTCTTTTGGTGCTCACAAATGGTGATTATCAGTTAAGTCACAGTAGGTCAGATCACTTTGATAAACTGCACCTGAATGCTACAATGGATACATTATGGGTATACAAAGCTATTTTCACTTCCACAAAGGATCAGACCAGTTCATCACGTCATGAAATTAACATATAAATGCCAAAAAAGGATTGCTGTACTTGATACTGTTGCTGTTTAGGCAACTCAACTACATTGTGGTTCAGATGTATTTGAAAAAGAAACAAATATTATTGGTCTCAGACAGAAATAGAGCGATGGATGCAGTGGATGTAACGACTGGTAACTTACCTCGTTATAAACACGGAAACAGCAGCGCGCATCAGATTGTTGTCAAGAAATACAATAACCACAGAGAATGGGACAAGTCCAACTGCAGCACATCCATCAACTTGTCACAACAAACGGCCGCAGCCAATGAAACTAAGAATGTCTAAGAGTGTTACTTCACTTTGTGCTCACACTTTACTGTCTCATTCCTTTGCTGAAAATACAATTTTTAATAACATAAGGTGGAAAACTCTGAGAACTGTCTAGACAGGAGGGAGTTTGATCTAAAAAGGCCTGCTAAAGTTTCTTCTTGAAAGCATATTGTTTCTGTGTAGACAAGATAATGAATAAATAGCGCAGTGTGTCACTAAATCTCTTATTCAAAGTAGGTTTAGCTCATCCATCAGTCAATCTCTGTCTTCCTTCATCTTTCTCTTGAACATAGAAACACCCATTTACCAACATTACATTTAATAAAAATGAACTTATATTAAACAGTTTAAATCCCCAGTTGGTCTCACAATAATGACTCTAGTTTGTGTTTTTGTGTCTTTGCCTTGTATACTCAATTAATTATATTGTACTTATTTTACAGAATTGATTTTTTGGATACGCAAAGACACAGAAATCAAAACAATGTGCCAGACAAGAGAGATTGTTGTGTTGTACTGTATAATAAACTCTATTTTGTTTCGCTGTCTGGCTTGGTTACTCCGATGAGCAGATCGCATCTGATTGCATGCTCCAGTAGCATTCTTTTCATTACACAATGACAGATTTTGTGATCAGGACTCAACTGTGTGGACATTAGTCATCAACAACAGAGGAGGCAGCAGAACGCCGGTTGTGATACTTGGATTTGTTTTCTAGGTAAATCATATATGTGGGAGAGATTCTTCTTTGGAGTGTTTGTTGTTTATGTTCATGTCCAATGTTTTTCCGTGTTCTCTGTGTTAGTGGATGAATATGAGAGAACAGAGAGAACTTATCTCTTCAGGGTCTGCATTTGGGTCCTCTTGGCTACATCTCAAGACAAAATCACAGAGATCCAAATGACTTAGTCCCTACGGCTAATGTTGCTAATAATAATAATAATAATAATAGTAATAATAAGTTTGTTTTTTTAACTTATGATCTAAAGTTTAAATTTATTGAGCAATCTTTTCTGAAAACTGTGCATAACCGATCTTGAAATGCTTAAGCTGAATATTTGTTTGTGTTTTTATTTTTCTGTATATAGGTCTGAATCGTCACTTTTCACCGCTTTAATTTCCTTGATCTTTTTTGGCAGTGTGACAAGATGTCTGCTATAGTAATGCCTTATAAATGTGTATTGTTAGTACAATACTGGCAACAGTAGATACGGAGGGAGATGAAGTGCTGAGACTTTTCAAATTATAGCAACAGCTCAAATAAATCTGTTGTTTAAATTAATACATTTCAAGCAACTGAAGAAAATCAGTCAAGGAGCAGATAGAGCTTGAATTGACACAAATAAATAGTACACAGACACCTCGCAACTTTTCCGCCAATATGTGATATAGACCTTTACAGAATATAAAAGCAGTAATAGGTCAGACTTGGTTGGAAATAATTTTTCTTCTGAATGCGGATTTCTTCGCTTTATTCATCTTTGAATTTTCTGAACACTATATACTTCATGCCCTTTTGTGGGGAACAGACAGCGTTAATGGATGAGAGCTTTATTTTGCCACGGATTTATGCTTTTTTCGGTCTACGCGCCGTGCACCAAATGCTAAAAAATCCGCCCCAGGATAGACGATAGCGTGTGAAGAAAAGCACCCGGATACATGGCCCTACGAACACATTATGATGGAAATGCTTATGTCATTTTGTATAATCCATGTGTGGGCAAACCATGAGAGTTGATTGTATGCCCCTTCTCACATTGTCTAAACAGCGTTCAGTGAACATGTATTTTAAATAGATGATTCACGTTGTTCTTTTTCATGCCTGCCACGCTCCCCCTTCTCTATTTAACTGATTCCCTATTTCTTCTTCTCCGCTATCTGTTTTGTGACTCTCCCCATGCTTTGTCCACTCTTCCAGCCACGCCTACTGTTGCCGTCTCTCTCCTTCCCACTGAGCGGCAGTTTCATTTCCGCTCATGCATCCTTCTCTCTGCTGTCTTATTTTTTTACTTTGAGATGGGTGTAGGGTGGGGGTGGGGGGTGGGGGATAATCTCTCTTTCAATCTTTCTCCCTCAAACATGATTGGTGAAGCTTGGTAGTTAACGAAGGAATTTCATGGGTAAACAGAGATGGGTAAAGACGTACTGATGGTAGTGCCGTCTCCCGTTTGTCAATTAGAAGACGAGTCTATCTTAGCGGAAAGGCTCGCTATTAATCAGCTCGAGGTTTTCACAAGATTAGTTACACACACAAAGGCTATAAGCCTTCTACATCTTAGCAAAATCAACTCTTACACACTCGTCCCTCCCTACCGACTAGTCTTTTTGTGTAACTTTAGGGTTTATTAGTTGTCAGTCAGCCCTTCAGTTTTTGGGTTAATTTGGATTATTAGATGAAGTCCCTTTATGTAATTGACAATTTCCTGTTGCATGACAAAGCTAAGTGGTAAGGTCATAAAAAGGAATGGGAGGGCTAAAGTCACAGTTTTTACTGTTGCCATTGTTGTTGACATCTGCCCAATGGAGACCAATACTAGGTCTGAAACTCAACTTGTCTATTTACTTAATCACATAGTTTTCCAGGCCACATTTACTACGCCCACAGTTTTTACTTCTTGTTGTATTACCACGCAAAAAGAACAAAGACAAGTGACAAGCTTGACTAAAGAAATAATAGAGGTCATGAAAGGTAATGTAGGCAATGTCACATCTTCCATCTTTCTGTACAGTCTGTGGCATATTTTGACAGATTCAGAGCGAGACAATGCTTTAACCGCCTGACAATGTCAAAAACCGAATAGCTGTTTCCTCTCTTCCTATTTATCACCACCAAAAGGTTGCCATGGTGAAAATGTTAGGACTTAGCTATTAACACATCTGTGAGATACAGTAAAAAGGGGCATTAACATTCATTAAGCCATGTATTTTTGTGCATCCGTACCTTGCTGTGTTTAAGTATTGAGCTACTCTAATGATTCTGTTCTAAGATGGCTATTATGTGGATGTAGGATATCAAATTAGGCTTCTCCTTAAATTCAACATCATTATATGTAGGTAGCGATAAAAATGAGTTAGTAGTGGCTAAGAAACAAATTAAAAAAACAAAAAAAGACCTGCCTAGAAAGCAGGCTTGAATCAAGATGTTAAACAGTTTTGCAAATAATTAAAACATTCAGTATTACAGAGGTTTTTAAATAAATCTTCCATCATTAAGTGCATTTCAAGTTCCAACAGTTTACTATTTACAATGTTGGACAAAAAAAATGTGAGTGTTAGGAGATGGCAAATACAGGGAATATATTAAAAAGCACCATATGTGGACTTAGAAGAGAAGCGGAGGAGGAGGTGAGTAATCTTACCATCGTCTCCTGATCCGGAGCCGGCATCTGCAGGAGAGAACAAACACAGTTATTAACCATGGGCACACGCAACCACAGACATTAGCTGAATAAGCGTGCGTCTGCATATGTAAGCGCGTGTCTGGGCCCGTTTCAATCTACGCTCGAGGTTGTGTATGAGCAGACAAGGCAGACGCAATTTTTGTTTTTGCGGTTGTAGTAAAGTGAGATGAAATACCCCTAACGTCAGAGCAAAAAGTGATCCTAGGAGTCAAATTTAAAAGAGAAAACAGGAAAAAAACAGCAAGTACGATAGAGGCGAGATGGAAAAAAGATGGAAGCCTTTTGCAGCAGCTGTGGGATGGAGAACTCACTGTTTCCAGTTGCAAATCTGTTTGTGTGTCAGCGAATCCTTTTCCATGGATTTTCCCACTGAATCTTTGTAAAGCCTCCTCAAACACACTAAGCTTACTGAACCGTTCAACAATGCAGCTGTGAAAGGGATACTCATGAGCACTTCGAAGCTCCGTGTAACTTGATCTGCCACATAAAGTGATCTGCTAAAATGCACAGTGCCAGAGATCAGATGCATGTGGGCCCTCAGAGGAAAGTAGAAGAATAATAGCTCAGCTCCATATAAATGCCCACGGGAGAAAAGCTTATAAGAAGAGGTGCGCAAAGTGAGGCCATATTAGCCATCGAATGCACGGAATCTGAGCAGACATCTGACACTGGCACTCATGGCATAAGGTCTGGATCAATAAAAAACATTTTTGACCAAAACATGCAGGTCAGTGCAGCAGATGGTCAGATGTGTCTGGGGAAAGTAGCTTTAAAAGCAGCTACTTAACGTCCTATGATCATACGTTTGGGTTACTACTGCCACAGTATCCCTCCCTTTTTGGAGGGATACTGTGGCAGTATCAAATAATGAAAGATATTCATTTATCCTCGAACCAATGGAGGGTTTCAAGACACTGATATAAAGAAATGAGCTTCCCCACGTTGTTAAAAAAAACAGCAGAAAAAGAGTAATCCAATTTAAGGTGATTCACTGTTACTCTTCAAAGAATTTCTTATATAAATTTGATCTGTCTGTGTCATCAATCCGTTGGAAACATTAATATAGTCATGGTGCAATGCACCATTTTCTCTGGTACTGTCCATTAATTACATTTTTTTGACTGTGGCTTCTGAGATGTTAGCACCCCTCAACCCTTACTTCATATATTCAAACATTTTCAACTACAGTACTGTAGTGACTGTTTCAGTTTTGCTCATTTGTTTTAAGTAATTATTGTTCATGACTGTCTATCAATAAAGAACCATACATTCAATTTGTAAAAATAAGTTTGCTTACATAAAATGCAATGGGTAAATTCTGTTGAAATAGTTTTAGAATTATATATTTCAGTAGGATTTTGGCCTTCCTTGGTAACATTTGTTTAGCAAATACATAAATAAAAATATTCATATAAATGCATTGATAAATATGAAAAAAAAAGGTGAAAGAAAATTGTTTTCCGATTCTGCCTAATGAGTCTGCTTTATGAATGCCTCTCCACTATGTGTAATGTATTTCTTAGAAGCAGCACTAAAAGCAATAATTCTATTTTATCTTGTGTTGCCATGGAGAAAACACAAATATAGTCTGACAATGAACGGTGTATACTACATAAAACTGAAACATTGTATGACAAAGCAGAGCTGCTTACGCATAATAGGGCCATTTTTAGTGCAATGACAACATAATGAATGAAAGATATGTGTAGCAGGCAAACACAAAAAGCCAGTACAGAACATTCTTATTCATGCAATTCTAAAAAGTGATTGTTGTCCTCTGGGCTACAGATAAAAATCTAATCATCATCATAACACAACACTATTAAAAGCTAACAAAAAACACTTTGTTTCTGTATGTGGATACGAGTTATATGTGTTCCATTTATAGAACGTAAGGTTAATTTGATGCGGTTTGAAAGCCTGTAACCACACATATCTGTTATTTGTGGTCACTTTAGGGTAGAAATAATAAAGCTTCAGAAGTTTTTAAAACATGTTTTTTTATTGTGATGCTACATGAAGACTGTATATTTGATATTCTACCTCATTCCTTTCCAGTTAAATAAATTTGCAGAATTGAGCATTTTAACACAGCTGTAAAAAAGTCAGACAATCCGCAAATTGTTTTTTTTCATGAGAAGTAATGTTCAGATAACACAGAGCAAGGCTGACTAGTCAGACATCGTAGACACTGTTCGCCTTATATAAAAATACAATTTTGGTAGAGGAAAATAACCTCAGAACTAGAATCAGAGAAGCAGGTGTATTTATTCAAGAGAAAGTAAAATAGACCTACATGAAAAGAGCCGCACTGATATGAGACTAAATTCAGAATTTCACAAGTGAGGGTAGGGTGGAATAAGATAAGAGCTTTATTGATCTCACAGTGGAGAAATTCAAGATTGGCAGTTGGATCTGTGCAGCATCTGCATCGTTATGTCGTGGTGAAGAAGGAGCTGAGCCAAAAGGCAAAGCTTTTGAATTACCAGTGGATCTGTGTCCCTATCATCACCTATGGTCACGAGCTGAGGGTAGGGACCAAAAGACAGAGATCGCGGATAAAAGCAGCCCAAATAGGCTTCCTCTGCAAAGTTGCAGACAGGGGTGTGAAGCTTTGTCATCCGGTAGGGAATGCTACCCCTCAGCATCTAGAAGAGCCAGATGGTACACCACTCCCTGGTGAAGGGTTACAGGCCATACCACTGAGAGGAGACCCTGGGGAAGACCCGGGACACACTGGAGGAACTATGTCTCTAGGCTAGCCAGACAACACTTCGGGATTCCCCCTGATAAACTGATATATGTGGCCAGGGAGAAAGAAGTTTGGGCTTCTTGTTACGGTCACTGACCTCTAGGGGCTCTCCTTATGAGAGAGCTTTTTCTTTGCGTTTCAGTTCCACCTGGCTGCTACAGGTGTAATGTGTTGGAGCTCGTCAGCCACCCCCATAAAGAGAGCCAGACCAGAGATGTCGGGCCCTTTTTTTTAGTGATGTGTCCCTTCGTATCGAGGCTTCGAAGCGCGTGTCGAGAAATCCCGGATGATTTCTGTGAAGCGCGTATCGAAGCTTGTGTCGGTGACGTATGCGGTGACGTTTGAAGCCTCGCGAACCGGCCGCACCACGTGACCGATTCAGGAAGTGGTTCGCGGTTTGGCGATCTATTTGAAAAATAAGGGCCAGCTAAACGCAATGAATCCCCCCCTCACATTTTGTGGACTTGGGACTTAATTACGAGTTTGTGAGCGATCTATTCAAGCTTCCCTGTCATTGTATCATAAAGACAGACATCATCTAAAAGTTTATAATTCATGTATAAGCATCACAAACATCCATCCGTCCATTATGCTAACCGCCGATCCCCACGCTGTACGGTTTACATTTACTGTCCACCAGGGGGCAGAACAGAGCAAATGAAGCACTATGAAGCTTCAACACACGAGTGAACCAATTGGATGGAACGCTTCAAAGCTTAATGAAGCTTCATCTCGCCATCACTACTTTTTATCTCCCTGGGCCTTGATCTGAAGGGATCATGTCGGTGAACTGACTTAGAGACTTTGGATAGTTTTGCTGTGAGCATTTTGTGTGAGACTTAAAGTGTTTATAATTTCGTTTTCTTCACAGTGGAAGCTGGTAGGGGTTCTCTGCCATTTTGTTTAACCGTTTTTCTCCTGTTTATTGGTTAGCCAGGGAGTTCAGGTTTTGTACTTTGTTTTCAGTCCTCTTCTAGAAAGCGTCTTTATTTTATAATTAAAAGGGGGATGTTTTGTTTGTTGTTTTGGCCTTGGAGACCCTGAAGCTAAAAGCCTCCCTGTGTATGTTTATTGTGACTTTATGTTGAACTATCAATTAAATTATCTTTTTTCCTACTGAAACCAACTGTTCAGGATACTTTATTTTGTGTTAGACCCAGTGCCAATTTTTACCCTTGGTGGTCTTGGGGAGGGGTCGTAACACTTCTATGCTTAGGTTGCTGCCCCTGGAATGAGGTGGATGGATGGATGGATGGATGATTCATTTGAATCAGGCTCACACCCCCACTCAGTATTACGGAAATTACCTCAAAGCTCCGGGGTGGGTGAGACTCACCCTGAGATGCCAAGGGCCCGGGACGATATGATGATATTCCTCTTTAATCGTCTGTGGAATGACTTACAGGGGTGAATGTCCCCATCTTAAAAAAGGTGAACTGGAGAGTGTGTTCCAACTATAGGATCACGGTACTCCCTGGCAAAGTCTACAGGGTGTCGGAGAGGAGGCTGTCGATTGTCGAACCTTCAGAATTTAGGAGGAGCAATGTGATTTTTATTCAAACTGAGCACCAGTTTACCCTTGTGTGTGTTGAATTACACCACGGCTACCCCTTGTCACTGGTCTTTTTTGTGATTATCTTTAACGGACAATAAATTAAGGCATAGTACATAACTGTCCTTTTTAACAGATAATGTGATTCTAAAGTGAAAGGGCCAGCTCTTCCAAATCTAAGGCCATGGTTCTCAAACAAGTTGGAATCTCTCCGGGTTGGGGGATGAGGAGGTGTATGGGTGTCTTATTCACAGGTGATGACAGGTTGGAGCAAGAGATGGACAGACAGGTTGGGCTTTTATTAGCTGTAATGAGGTCATTGCTGAGTTGAAAGGCAAAGCTCTGAATTTACTGGTCCATCTTTGTTCCCACCCTCACTTACGGCCACAAGATCTGGGTTGTAACCAAAAGAACGAGATTGCGGATACAAACGGTAGTTTTGGGTTTCTTTTGGAGGGTGGCTGAGCTCAGCCTTAGAGATTGGGTGAGGTGCTTAACTCATTCGCTGCCAAAGACGTCTATAGACGTCTTTTCAAATCCAACCGCTGACTGCCAAAGACGTCTATAGACGTCTTTTGTTTTTTTCAATGCGAGTGGCTTGGGGGACGATCGGCGGAAGTTTTTCCGTAAATATGGGCTTCTAGACAGAGTATGTAGTAACAAATTTACCCTCTAGGTAGCTGTGCCACTTTTGATGGGAGATTAGCATAGATTGTAAGCAAATAAAAACAAACGCAATGGTTCGCTATGAGAGAAATGGCGCCGGTGAGACGCACGTCGAAGAAGAACGGAATAAGGTAAAAACTAATTTTTTTTTCCTGATGATAGAAGAGAGTCTCCTCTTTCTTTTGGTGTGTTCGGTGTTTACATAGTCACAGCACAAACTATTCTGTGGCTCTTGAAAAATCAGTCAAAATTCTACTCCTACTAGGACAGGAGCCTCTGAGGCATTGGTATATGGTATTTTTTACCACCATGGTGTTTAAAAGACTGCTTTGGGCAAGAGTAAATGATGGGTCTGATGAATAGAACATCACTTAATGATGTTTGTCTCTTCCAGGGCTGGTGAAGTCCCAACAACTTTTTAAGACGGTGGTTTGAGCCAACAAACCCAACAGAGTAATGGTAATGGGTCTCTCAGAGTTTAAGCATCACTTATTCAAGACTGAGTTCTCCACATCAAGCGCTGAATGGTACTAAAATGGGTCTTTAAAACTGTTTATGGCTTTGCTACTACAGAATAGTTCTGCAACCCTGCTCCAGGTGATCTCCATCCAAACAAACAGACGCAGCATTTTTTCTCAAAGGTTTGATCCTGACTTTGGTTTGTATCTTTTGCAAAGAAGCATTTAAACGGAAGCAGAACGATGACCTCAAATACTTTTAAAAAACACATAAAAAATGTCTCAATCTGAATTCAATCCTAAAAAAATAAGAAATACTAAATCTTCATAGCAATCAATTGTAGGTAAGGCCAAGTACAAACAGAAAAATAATTTGTTTTGAGCAAGAAAATTCCACAGTGCATCTTGCGTTTTTAGAACTGAAAAAACTCCCTTAACACCATAGAATTTGTCCTCCGCCCTACCTTCATTCCTTTTAAATCTGCTAAATTTTATTAGCCTTGGAGCACGAGGGATGCTAAATGTGTTGTTTCATGAAAGGGCTTCACTTAAAGGATCTGAACAAAGTCTGTGGAAGAAGATCGTAGAAGATCAATAAGAGCCGTTAGTATCTGTGCAGGGCAGAGGTTTGAGGTGAAAGAAGACAGAAGTAAATATAGATAAAGAAAATAAAACCGGAGATGGGCACCAGTTTGTATTTTTAGATGCTTGTGTATTGAATGAGGGGTCAAAGAAGGGGGTATGCTAACTGTTTAAAACATTTATTTTTTGTGCTGTAATCTCTGAAGGCTGAATACTGGAGAGGAAAAAGATAACCTCTGTTGATGATAGAGTACCTTAGTTGATGATGAAAGTTTTTGTTAATTTCAAAGCAACATATTAAAAAAATAGACAGGTCAAAAAGAAATACAACAAACTGTTACATTTTTTTTATTTTTTATACTGTAATCTCTGGAGACTGGATACTGGAGAGTAAAAACAGTACCGGTTGATGATTAAAGTTTTTGTTCTTTTCATAGCCATGTTAAAAAAGTAGAGGAAAAAAACTTAGTTATTAACCAGTTATTAGCAGTTATTAACATTATTGAGCTACTAACTCCATACTGCAAAGTCTCGCATCACTTCTAAGCGGTACATTAACATTCTTTACCAGCATCTACTGTAAACATGTCTAATAAAAACATGACTGTTAGTATTTTGTGTATCAAAATGACAATGACAACGCCACTACATGGGTATGTGTCTATTAATGGACTACTTTATTTTTGCAGCACCTTACAATAAATAACATTTCTAATTAATAAATTCAAAGGTTTCCTGGTCAGGGACAGGTGGAACTTATCTTTCTCAAACCTTTGGCTTTAAAGTCTTTTTTCTTGTGTTCATGCCGACAGCCAAAAAGATTTCACAGGCCTTCGGGGAAATAAAAAGGGCCTGGTGAAGGATTTAAATACCAGTTATTTAAATACAACTGCACTGATGATCAGCGATACAAGGGTCTCTAAATGTCATCAGTAAAGTAAAACTTAAACTTATGATGTCTAACTCCATGGCTGTGTAGTCTTCTACACATTTAGTCTGAGAACAAAGGGAGGAGATCAAATTCTGTATTAGCATACCATTGGAACATATTGAGCAAAACAAATCTAATGATGAAAACATCTCTAAGCACTGTATTACATAAAAAAACATATTTTTCAGGCCATCTGTCTGAAAGATTAAATTAAACTAGCAGAGTAACTTTCAAAATCCTTCATCATTGGCAGGCCCACTTTGCAGAGCCTTAGAAAAAAGATTTAAAACAATAAACAATAAGCAATAGATATGAATCCCTGTGAAAACTCTGGTGGAAATACAAAATGAGCTGTATCTTCAAATTAAGTTGTGATTTGTAATTTAACATTTACCAAACCAAAGTTCAAGCATTGGTTTGCTCTTCTCCATTTCTTTTTAAATTATGCTAAATTAAAGCATCACTTCGCAACATTTCATGAAGAGCATTCAAAATGGCTATTACTAACATGAATTAACATAAGAAGATATTTGGGATTAATAATCATTTAATGTTTTATTTATTTTGCACTTTTTTTACCATACATGATCATTTCTCCCTCTTGTTTATTTAACTGATTTGAAACCCCTGTGTTTTATACTGCTTTAAATCATATTAAAGAGCATTTGGGATATGTATTCATGACAAAGAAAATCTGCTGGGTAATCTTAAAAGTTTGACACATAGTTGGTGTTGCATTTTATTCATTCTCTTATAATTGAATCTTACAAACTGAAGGCCACTCAAAGAAATTCATAAAGACACAGACATTCTTCACATCTGTTTTGTATAATCACACATTCCTTTAGCTGTATGTCACTCACTACAAATAAAAAAAGAAGTAAAGACGGAAAGGTCTTTAACAATTACATATTCACTAAAGATCTAGAGAGAAGACATCAAAAATATGTTTGCTGCTAAATTCAGATAATCCAATATTCAAATTGTAGCCTGGTGTCTGTGTTTTTTGCTGAAATTGACTTTTTCAACCCCAAACTAAAACAAACTGCTTAAATATCTCTTTCTAATAATAACAAATGAGATCAGAAGATGTCTAAGATAATTAGATATTACATGCTTTTTTTTGTGTTTTAAAGATGTTTTCTCATATTATGAAGTATTGATTAAATCACTTCTCTTGTGAGATGAAAGTGACACCAATGTACCAATTCCACGGATCTCCTGATAACCCAGTGAGAGCTTCTTAAGTCATCAGCCAAACATATGGCTCCTGTCATCTGTCTCTGTTGAGACACTCCTGTCCCACAAAACAGTCAAAAAACACGCCATCGGCATTTGAACAATGTCTCGGCTAAACTCGTCTCACCTTTCCACTCTATGACCTCTCCTGTCTTCATAAAGCGAGTTGGAAAATGCTTTACTGGCGTTTCACTTAGCTTACTCTCTCGTTTGGGGGGGGAAAAAAGCCTTCTGGGATTGTTTCGCTTGGCTAAACTAATGCTTAACTGTTCCCCGGCACACTTGGTGGGATAGAAAAGTGGTGCCATCCTGCGCTAATCAGCTTTGTGCTAGAGAACTCTTCCTTCCATTGACCTTTAAATTGGAGTTTTTCCTTGTCTGTTGCTGAGATAAAATCCATTTTTATATCTTAATATAAAGGTTCACCTTTGTAAAACATTACAAAAACCTCTGAAATAATGTATACATGTTTGCACATGCCTCATATGAGAGTAGATTAGAGTAACAGCAGACTAAAGTCTGCTCTTGTGGTTGTGGCAGCATGTAAGAAGCTTGATAAGAACACAGAAGGTTCACAAAAAATACATTTTAATATAAAGAGTCAATTGGAAGTGACTGAACAAGACATTTAGGGAGAAAAAAGAAAAAAACACCAGCGTGTTAGAAAACTCAAAAGACAATTATCATAAACATGGCCATGATTATGCAAAATCAAACTTGATATCTATCGTGTACATAATTACTGTTATTCAAAATCACAAGTAACAAGAGACAATAAGAAACAACTGTCCCTCCTCCTCTCTTTCTTCAGGGTCAAGCCTATTCTAGCTGTCATCGGTCAAAAGGGTGCATCATGGATACCAATCCATCACAGTTTAAAAAACAAACAAAAAAAAACAGTCACATCTCATGGCTAAAAACAGATATAAACCATGAGATTGTGAAAACAAGCAAGCTCTACACAAAAAGGCCAATACGTAACTCTAAGCCAGGATTACTGTGACAAAAACACCACTCCAATTTGCAGCGTGACATTAATTCAGTTTGAGAAATGATTGTTAATTATTCTAATCAGGTGTCCACCAACCCCTCCAGCCTCAGCCAAAGTTTCATGCAATCTACCCTCACTCAGGTTTAAGACCTCTCATCCCATCGTTGCTCAATGCTCAGCTCTAATCATTAGCAAATTACCTCAAAAAGTTATGCCATGTTCTCAGTTCGGTTGTTTTTTTTTGTTGTTGCTTTTGTTTAATCTAACCGGTCCCATCAATCTCATTTCCAGTGGTGGGAAGTAACGAAGTACAAGTACTTTGTTACTGCACTTAAGTACAATTTCCGTGTATCTGTACTTTACTTAAGTAGATTTAATAATGGATACTTTCTACTTTTACTCCACTACATTTAACAGTAAGTATCTGTACTTTCTACTTCACTACATTTCTATACAGCGTTTCGTTACTCGTTACATCCAAGACGCATTTGGGTTTTTTGATTTGTTCGTTAGTTTGAAAGTATCCAATGGCGAGAGCAGAATCAGTCCGCTGAACCAATCCAAAGCGGGAAATAACCATTAGGCCCTCCCTCAAGAAGAGCAGCACAGTACCAGGACCTGCATAAAATATCTAAATCTGAACTGTCACAGGGGGTAAACACAATAAAAACATGCTTTATCTGCAGCATTGCTCATTAAAATGGTACATTACTGATTTATTCAAACTAAATACCATAGGTACACTTAATGACATTATATAAGCCGTTAGCTATTATGGTTGGCAAGTACTTTTACTTTTAATACTTAAGTAGTTTTAAAAGCTTGTACTTTCTTACTTTTACTTAAGTAAAATAACAATGTGGTAGTTTGACTTTTACTTGAGTAAATTTTTGTCTGTGTATTTGTACTTTTACTTAAGTACATTGTATGAGTACTTTCTCCACCACTGCTCATTTCAGGTAAGAGCAACTACAACTACAGAACTCAGATATATCCACTGTTGTGACTACTGTTTTTCAAAGAATACACTGGAGCATTCAACAGCTACAGGGAAAGTAAAAGTATAAATGCTTCATTTAAAAACGATCACATCATTGTGGAAAGTAATAGAACTTACAAATGTATTACTTTTTTCTTTTTTCTATACATTTAGTTTCATAATGTCCCTTACCTCAGCATAGGGCAACAAGTATAACAAACAGGCAAGCTGACATGTGACCAATATCCTGTGCTCTGTTTGCGCTAATGGGATTTTATAGGACAGAAAAGAAAAGCGTGATGGCCAGAAAGAGAGAAAAAAAAACGTTTTGTTACAGTGAATGTACAATAACCCTGTGACGGATGGACAATCCATCCATGATGTGCTCCGCTTCCCATTCAGTGGCGACTGGGATCAGTTCCAGCCTCTCCCAGTGACCCTGAGTGAATCCTCTCTCTGTTTCTCCATTTAACTCATGTTTCTTGATGTACATGAGAAATTTTTCTTGAAATCAACTTGTGTTTTTTTCCTTTTTGTCAGCTATCTCTAGGCTGCTGTTGTGTTTTCTTTCCCTTCTTGTTTCGATTTCATTCCCTGGCCAGTTGCTCGAGGCACATGGCTGCTCCTTCCTGGTTTTGTTGCTGATAGAGATTTCCTCTTATTAAATATGAGTTTTTACTTCCCACAGGCGCCTCATGTTCCCCCAGGATGGGGGAAATGAAGTGCAATCTGCAAGTTTCCTTATCTAGAAACTTTTTTAGAAATTGCTCTGTATAAATTGGATGATTTTTTCATTTCAATTAATGTGAACATCTTTGTGAACATATTTAAACTGATTGTAGGTGCTCTGAATTGAAATGTCGAAGTGGGAAGTGATGACATTTGTTGTGATGATGCTATATAATTTAACTGAATTAGATTAATGGGGTTTACAATATGGATGGAATGTGCTGTATAGCAGGGGTGACATCTTTTACTTGCTCATACAGGTCATAATAACAGCATATTTAACATACTGTAATTCAAACCCTTTGAGGTAACTTACCAGAGAATATCAACTAAATGACTAAGTGTTATAAAGAACAGGCTGCAGAAGAAACCGCCTACCATACTTTTCGACATGATATGTTTGTGTGTAACAGTTGCATAAGACAGCTGCCACCATTCATCAGACACAGACATCTTAGGGGTGCTAAGTTTTAACTATAAATTAGAAATTGTGCCATTTTTAGCACAGCAAATAACCTAACGTGGTCTAATCTGTTGTTGGAAATTTAGACTGAGATAAAGTTAGTGTGGTTTAAACGATCATAACATAATAAGGACACATAGTCTGACATAAATCCAGAGGGAACCAAATCAAATGTCATGCTTACTGGGTTTATTTTATGTAACTTTAAAATAAACCAGTATCTGTAACATTGCATTGAAACAAGTTCTGGCTGGATAGGGAACCACTGATGTGAGACCAACATGGGGAAAGGGACGCAGTGTTCAAGCACTCAGTGAATGTTATAATGAGCATAACAGTGACACAAACTGTATGCAACGACCTTTTCTGCAACTGCTTTTTAACCCTGTTAGTTAATAAATAAAATACTTATTTTTAAAATCTTAGTCATATATATATATTCTGTGCTTGTGTTTCACATACATTTTTTTTCCTGTTCTTTATCCAGAATTGTCGATTAACAAGACTTGAATCGCCTCGGGTCACAAAAAATTGGAGGGATGTTGAAAAGACAGATGCATTTTTCTTTCAGTAACAGTGACTGAATATTTGTTTACAACTAACTCGTACCAAATTGTTGCCAGAGTACAGTGTACTTCTAAATATACTGGTGCTACTGCTGTGGTTTTCAAACCACACTGCACCACAACAACATCCTTGTTCAAGTTCTGAATTGTATCCTCAAAAAGCACCGATTGTGTTAAAGAAAGGGACCTTTCATATCAATTCATATCGCAAACACACACACACACTAGATAAAACTCATCACATGTCTTCAATAGGAGCTCACACAGAAACCAACAAACAAGCAATTTGGACAGGGGCTGGGGATCTCATGTGACTGTGTACAGTCTTGTACACAGTCGAACACAAACACAACACTGCAGTCACCCCACTAACATTTTCCACTACTGTCTCCACATGTTCCCTCTGCTGAGCTGTGCCCATTCAAGGGTCCTTTAATGGACCTCTGCAGGCAGCTTGTCAGAGAGGGTAACTGAGTCAGCTACTGCTAAACTTCAGCCAGCATCCTTATCTTGGTTCCTGCTATGATTCACAAGGCTTAAAAAAAAAAAAAAAAACTAAACAGCCAACATGGATTCACTCAGTCAAAACTAAACACGTCATTCAGAAAGTGATTCACTAATTGGAACCTTCTTCTGTGGGCGTTGCAGCTTTTTCTTTCAAATATAAGCTTATCCTTTAAAATTTGTCATCTAAGGATTAAACCAATTACGCCGGCTGAAACTAATTAAACATGCTCTGATTGAATAAGACAGTTTGCATTTGCGTGTGAACAGAAATTTCATTGGCTGTGGTTAAGAATCTTTACAAATATAGAGATGTAATGCACCATGAATACTGCCAGAGGACAAAATCATAGTGCTTTTTTTTTTGTTGACTCTGTGATAAGAAAGCCATGATTATTAAAACGATGGTACAAACCTTGAACTAGTTGTTAAAAGGCAACATGTTCAATTGAAGAATAAAAGGATTTAATGTAGGTCTTATCTCTACTTTTGGATGCTCTAACTGGGCTTGGCCAGAATCTTTTATTGTGATTAAAGAACACAGAACAGTGTTTTTCTGTCCTGGTCCACATTATCTATCTCAAACACACCCAACTAAATACACAGATCTCCATCTTTGTAGATCTAAGTTGTAGATCTAAGATAAGCCTTTAATTTTAGTGAAGTGTGTCAGACCTTTTTGACACCCAATATGAGAAAGTGAAAGTGTATTGAAAGTTAGGAATGCGAAAAAACTAAAATAGACCAAGAAGATGTGATCAAAAATAGCACTCTATGAGGCACTACAGCTCTCTGCAACATGGCTAATGGAATGCCTGACCTTTCAGCTGAAAACACCCCCTCAGCTGCTTAAACACCAAACTATATCAGCAAACAGTAATACCAATTACCTGGGATAATAACGCCTTTTTTCCCCATTTTCTTCCAGTTAGAAGATTAGAACAATGGAGGATGCCATCAGTATAATAGGCATTAAATACAACTATAGCTGAAAAAGTTTGTAGGGCAACATTGGTATTGGTGCACAGAAAGATAAAAACAAGTATACTGTCATTGAACATATTGTTCATATACACATAACCAATTCTGTTCTCCTTTCCTTCTCTAAAGACAGACACTGCTAATGTCACGCTTTTAATATAGCCCCAAAAACCTGCTGACATGTTCCGAATAAGGATTGGATAGCACTTACTCCTATTAAGTATGTAATCACCTCCAATTAGAGCTACAAAATGTGTGACATCATGAGATTAATACAAATGTGATTGGTGATCCTCTCAAACTGAAATCAGTCAGGTTGGATAATTGACCTAATCTCTTTTTTTATTCGGACAGATACTCTTTTAAAAGTAAATACAGAACATTAAAAAAAAAACTCAGCCATCAAGATGATGCATGATTCAGTCATTACATTTTCTGCTTTGTTGAGCATACCTTCTAGCATTAGCGTTACAGTAACCACCTATGACAATGTGGTCAGTATTTTTATTACCTGTCATCTGACATCCACTTGGACAACATGAGGTGAATTCAGTTCTGCTTATATTTCTTTACCTTTACCAGGAAATTGCTAAATCATTGGTAATCATTGCTAAAACATTGGTTCCTGTTATGATAAGAAGCCAGGGCTGGCTTCTTATCATAACAGGAACCAATGTCATATTTACAGTGAGTATCACATGTCATTTTAGTACAATAAAAAACATAAACGTATTGATACAACAGAAATACTGTGCATCGTGTTAAATGGGGGCGAGGTATAAATTCAACCTCCTAAACTCCATACTTTTAGAAAATTTTAAAAAATAATGAGAACTATAATACTATGGATTTTTGTATCTAATAGGAGGAAAGGTCCAACAATTAGGGGGCAGAGACTAAACAGTTAATGAGCGTTATAAGGGAGGCCATTTGCTATAGAATCCATCAAACTTGGCTTTTACTGAATATCTGATTCGCTCCAAATGAAGAAAAGACCCTGTGCCATTGAGTGTTAGAGGGAGCTTCAACTGAATTTCAGTGAGGAAGAAAAGGGATCTCGCCAGTAAATAAGTAAATGCTAAACTGTCAAATCAATTTTAGGTAAACTGGTTATGGTGCCTAAAAATGACAAGATCAGGGGAGACTCATAATATCAATTGAATGTCGAAAGAAAAAAAAAACAGAGGTGTAATGGGTAGAGTAGTCCAAAACGTATTCCTGATTTAAACTTATTTTTGTCTTTTTTTTTTTTTTTCACTATGGGGCAGGGACGTTAGGGAGGTTAACCATTGGGATTGAACAGGTGGATCAACTTTTAGAGGCTTTTTGATCCGAAAAGTTAAAGTTAAGATCAAGTTATGGTGATAGGGAAAAAAATTAAACAAAAATAAAAACTAAATGTGAGTCTAAAATAGATTTGTTAAGGTGGTTGCAGCAGCTCAGAGAGAGATGAATCTTCATCTTTGATTATAAAGATAAAATATCATGTTGTTGGGTTAGTATCATAGATTAGATTTAGACAGATTAGGACTGCTGGCCAACAATATGTTTTTTTTTCTTTTGTAATTTAATTGCGGGAAACCATCAGCTCATAACTGCTGAATGCCATCTTTCGGAAGCCTAATATTAAAGAGTGTAATATTCAAGCCTGAATATTGCGCTGTTAAAATTCAATTGGTTTTCATTTTTCGATGCATATCTGCTCACATGTCGAGGGTTTCGGAGAATGCGGGTTGCCTCTTTACTTCGGTATTAACTTTACTTTTTCTGTCTGCACAGGCGTACTGCAGGGGTGTAAGTGGATCAAGCTTTTTTGCATCTCTGCAGGCATATTGTTGCTCGCGAATGTGTCTGTCAGTCTGTCTGTCACCTAACCTACACAAAATCTCCACCAAACTATGCAATACAAACCTGAGTGCATATTAACATTGACACTACACAAAATGGTCCCCTGGTACCTGCCTAACCAGGACTAAAGCCTAAATATCTTCTGAGACTTGCCGGGTAAGAGGTGGCTTTGAAAGCAGAACATCAGTAGTCTTATTTAAGACTCTGACTTGCTTACCCCTGACAGAGACTGGTGTCTCCACCCAGGATTGCCTCGGAAATAAAAAAGACAAAACAACAAATGAATGAACCAAACTTGTTGGAACACTCCCTGGTCTAGCCAAAGGGACCAAACTAAACACTCAGAGACAAAAGGGAGACTAAACTAGCA
>JABUIW010000172.1:85572-96295 GCA_013363375.1 Menidia beryllina | reverse complement strand
TAAAATTAATCATGGGTTAATACTCATTAAAACCTTAAAGTAATCAAAAAGTAATCTAAAGTAATTAGTTACATTACTTTTTAAAAGTAATCGAAAAAGTTACACTACAATTACATTTTAAACAAGGTAACTTGTAACTGTAACGGATTACATTTTTAAAGTAACTTACCCAACACTGGAGACAGCCCATAGTAAGACAAAAAGACTAAAACTATCTCTTCTTGGGTAAAATGTTCAATTCATTTTGAACTTTTCCTGAAATGACACTTAAAGCCAATGTCTGTTTTTTTATTTAAAATGTTTAACCCACTTGGGAATCTGTGGTGCGCAGGTCGTCTGTAGAGAGCACATGACTGGGACAGAGACAATAGCTGCTCTTGTTACAAACCATGCAGCTTTGATCCCTGAACGCCTCGATAACTAGCAACGTGTGATGTTGGCAGTTGGGGAAAAACAAGCTTCGTTAGCTGTTACGCTTTGCTGTTAGTCACCCAGGATGTCCGTGAGTCAAATGGAAAGACAGCGGGGCCAAAAAATAAAAAAAAGTTTGACCTGATAGATGTATTTGAAAGCAGAAAGGATTCCAAAGGAGAACTAAAATGAAAACTTTGGATGAAAAGAGGTAAATGAGACAGAAGGAGAACAAATTTGATCCAACACAGTTCTCTGCAGACTATGAAAATGGTCCTGGCCTCGGCCATATGGTGCAGCCTCATGCGCCCGCTGGCTCAGGCATTACAAAAGTCAAAGACAATGCTTTACAGTTTTGGCAAAACCTGGACAGTTGCATGGCATCTAAACATGTATATGGACATGTGTGTTGCATTTCTAAGGCTTCATCTGCTCTCTTTGGGATGGATGCTTACTACTGCATGATGGGTTACCAGAAGTCTTCAAAAAAACTAAATGTTGATTGCATTGAGAGAAAAAAAATCATATATTTTTTAATATATTAAAGAGTGACATGGTTTAAGGAAAGGTTGGGACAGACAGAAAATGATTCACTTTACAGTCAATTAGATACGAAATAGTGTTTACTAAAAGGAATAGGTCACCAAATACTGTGTGTTGTTGTTGTTTTTTTTATATAAAATGACAGTGACTGAAAATACAGATGGAAATGACTATGGAAATGACTATTTATGCCCACAACACCACAGTGCCTGTGTTTAACCATTTCCACAGTTACATTAGCGCTCACTGTGTCTTTGAGATGATGTTTGGTGTAATTAGGAGCTGTATGAATAAAAACAAATGTATAATCAAATTTCAATAACGGGTTCTTTTCACATTCTATGCATTCCGTTTCCTTTCCTCTTTGTCACTACAAATCAAATTTCCGCAAAGCTCCTGCAGGGGCTGCTGTGGCTCTGCTGCGTCTAGCTCTCTTCACCCAGGTTACGAATACTAAGCTTTGGGAATGCAGCCAGGACCTGTTGTCTCTCTCTACCTGCCCGGGATCCTGCACGAACGCACGCGCACGCGGGCCAAGCTACCGATGCATCAACCATCAGAGTGCTTTGAGAGGGGGAAAAGGCATCCGCTCTTTACCAGGTCACAACACACGGCAACCCGGCAAAGCAAGCAGAACCATCATCATTCATTCGGTATTCCTGTAACGGGAGCGTCCAACAAAACGGCTGTCTGACAGGGGTGGAGGGAGAAGAAACGTAGATAAAAGATGTAAGGAAAATGATTAAATTAAGGAGGTATGGACATAGGAGGGAAAAAAAGGGGAAGAGATAAGGGGTGAAGGGGTGCTGCAAAAGAGGGGAAAAAAGATTACGCTGAAAAGTCAAACTGTGAAATTGATGGGGGCCAAGAGATGATAAGATGATAGCAGTGACAGCATAGAGGAAATAAGGAGGGTGAAGTGATGGAGCGGCAGGGAATATGCACAGCAGCAGCCGCATGTGAGTGGGAGACAAAGGAGGGGAGAGCCGGGAAAAGGGATGTAGGTGCATGCAGCGGTGCGTGACGGCAAGGAGCGTGCAAATGTGAGAGGCTGCAAAATGCAGCAGGAGCAAACATGACAGGATATCAGCATCAATAAGCAGGCAAACAAATGACACATGCCTCCATCCAGCGGAGCGCCCCTCCATCCAGCCCACGCAGGCTCCGCATATGTGAAAACGATCAGCGTTCCAAACAACAATTAGTCACATATTGCGAATCCCGCGCACAGAAGTCACACAAAAGTATGTGTGGATTGAAGGTTAGACGCCAGGAACGACGGAAATCTGACGATTGGCTGAACGCGGTCAAGAAGAAGCCTTTTTGGCTTCACTAATCAGGCGTTTTAAATAAGGAATAGAATTTTTATAATGAATTAAAGTCTATCTATCCATCCATTAACTTTCTATAATGCTTATTCCCAGAAGAGTTGGAGCCTTTCCCAGGTAACAACGGGAATGAGGCGGTATACATCCTGGACAGGTCGCCAGTCCATCGGCGGGTCACAGATACAAAACACCACACAGTCACATTGCGAGAAAATACTTTAACAAATTATAAATGCATGTGCAAACGTCTATAGCAAAAATAGCATTGGACAATTGATGAATATGATCCTATGATAACAGAGTTGAATATCCACAGGTGTCCCAAACTGTATTTTGATTTATTACTCTGACCATTTTCAAGCTTGTGGCCTAACTGAATATATTTTACACTTATTACACAGATTTCAAATACTTCCTAAGGACATAAAAATATAGAAAAAGACAGAAGTAACTATCAGGATTGCAGCAGAATTAAATTGGAAACCATGTCTGTTTCACTATAGGTGATAAAGGTACAGACATCTAAGTACTTGAATCTTAAAAGTCCTTGTTTTGTTTTCACATTTTTCATGTTTTAGCATGACATGTCACCATGTCTAGGACACGTTCTGGACAACACATCTGTATGTAACACTAGTGGTTAGAGAAAAAATAGCTATGTCCAGATCACAAAAACAGAGAAGAACATGCAGTCTCTGAATGCATATTAGTGGTGAGCTCCTTAGTGCTAAGGATTTGCATGTGAGGTGCAATAAGTAAACTATACAATTCCCTATCAAAAAAATCGCCTTAAGATCAAGCCATCATAAGTGCAATAATTTGAATTAAACTACTTTGAAAGGACCTAATGTTTAAAGTTATTCCAGGTACGGATGGAAGGTTGGAACATTTTTCATATATTTTTTATCAGTTCCATGCAACGTCGGGTCTGTTAGGTGAAGTTTCTGCAATACTTTCAAGGAGCTGGGTCAATATCACAGATGGTGACTGCATTACAGATAAGAAAGCCCTCCTTCCAAATCCATGTATCTTGTTCTATTTACATAGTTGCTTTGATATCAGAGCTGTACTGTCCTTCAGGTAGGCACTTTCATAACAGAGTTTTCAACTGAAACTGAAAGTTTTCACCCAACTGGTCAGTTCAAATTAGTAAGAAATAATGGAAAGTTATCCAGTCCCTCATATCTAATTCATGCACATTTACAAAAAGGTTTTTCTGACAATTTTCTACATACAGTTCTGCTCTATGTATGAGTTAAAACATGGTTTAATTGTGGCTGCTTAGCCCTATAATGCCAAATGTATCATATTTGATACACACGGTTTCTGAAGTCTTTTGGATGTGAGACTTTTTGCATCATTCAGTGGTAAAAGCTTTGCTCAAACCCCTGTTGTACACATTCAGATATACCTGATAACAGCCAGTAGAAGACTACACCAACATAGATTTTTGACTTATTGACCGCTAATTAGATCAAAATAATTTCTGTTTTTTTTCTTCATATGTTGTTGAGGGGCGAAAGAAAGACTTCAGACTAAAAAAATCCAATATTCTTCCTATTTTCCTTGGATCGGGCTTTAAAGGGTTAGACTAATAGGATGCCAAACTGGTTTAATATCAAAATATCTGGGGACAAAATTCACCGGTTTGCAGATATGACAGATTCTTTAATGTGTCTCCAAAATAAATTGTTTCAATTTATCGTGCTTCAACTTATAAGTTTGCAAGTTTTCCAACCCATGTAGAAGAAACTTGTTGAAGTGCACAATAAAGTCATTCACTATAGCTTACAGCAGCACTTCCATTGACAGATCATACATGCAAAACAACATTGCCATAGTGTTTATGAAAAGAAAACAAACTTGACAAGAATTTCCACCATGCTTTCAATGCAATCATAAGAGTTCTCCAAACTGTCAATCAGTACCTGACTAACACCCGTTCTTTGTTAGTGTAGATACTAAGAAGAACAAGACCTTCATGTAAACTGGAGGTGGTGTGAAGTAAAATGCATGCAACTTCAAGCTCAAATCACAAACCAGAAAAAGATGGTAAACAAAATGTCAGAAGATGATGTCTGCAAGAAAACTTGCCAACGAGGACAAAAGTGTGTTCTTGTGTCAACTGTACCGTAAAAAAAAACAGTGCACTCTAACACGATGTAAAGAGCATGTCCACCAGCGGTCCAAATGTCCAAAGCAAAAAAAAGAGCGACGTTCCAAACAGTTCATTGTTGTCTTGTTAAACATTAGTATAACGCTGCATATTTATTAAAAGTAGTTTTTTGCTGCAGTGTTCATGTTTAGAAAATCGCATAAATTAAGTTTAAATATAGGTATACACAAACTCTTGGGATGAAGTTTTCAGTACGTTCATGTAGAGGTAAAAATTGCTCTTACTGCTGTCCCAATTGAGTCAAAGTCCTGGGAAGCAGAGGAGCCTCTTTAAGCCTCATTTAAAAAATAAATAAATAAATAAAAAACAGAGGCACACGTATGTGGAATTTTTCCAAGTTCCACAGATCAAATAGCTCAGTCAGTGAAGTTGCTGCTTTGAAACTCTGGGATCATGGGAAAAAACCTTTACTCAGGTTGGGGAAAAATTTTAAGTGGGCAAAATTTGAAATATTGTGGTTTGCAGGTGCATGCTCATGTGTTTGAGGACCCAGTTTGACATAGCGGAGGTCTAGTGGTTGTGCTGATAGTCCCTATTTACCATTTAACCATGTATATGTATTAGGTTTGTTGTTAAATGTTTCATATCGACTACTTTATTAATCTTTTTTTTTACTCTGTCTGTATAACTATATGAACATTGTCGTTCCAGATTGCATACAGAACAGATTTTAAAAGTCGTGTTGGCTTTTTTCATATTGTGGTAGATTTGAATAGTTTAGATAACATGCACCAGATTCTCTGTCTCTCTAATAACAATCTCTATCTCTCTCTCAAATATAGCATTACAATTATAATTATAGGTTAATTATGTAACCTATACATACGCGTTACATAAATAACCTATCAAGCTATATTTCAGTCTAACCGAGCAATGTGGTTCAAAACCTCCAGCCAGTATGTTTTTTGCATGAGATTTGTAATTACTTTATTGTTTTGTGTGCTTCTCAGAATTTTTGTTTAACTTATCAGTAGGGCACTTCATAAAGATGTTCCAATCCATGGGCTTGTTTTCTTTGCTTAATTCCTAATCCATCCACACAAAAAACAAGTCACTTTGTGTCTGTGTAAAATGTGTACAGATGCAAGCATTAACCATAGCGTTTAATTAAATATCTTGCGCAGAGGACTGATCATTGAGCCTCATTTTGTTGCCTACGTTTGTTTATATTTAGTGAATTTGCACAGTTATTATGGAGCAAGTAAGCAGAATAATGACTATGAAGACCATGTGTAAAAGCCGCGGCATGGCTATTAACAATAAGTCCTTAATGAGAGATCACAGAATGACTGCAGTCCCAGCAGATTAATGGTCTAAACAGACCTCTGCCATCCATTTATCTATCGTGCCTGGTTAAATATCTTAAATATCTACAAAAGTGACATCCCTTAGTTTCTCAATGTTGATTTAATATTTTATTTTGCAGCTGTCAATCTAACTTATATTCAATAACATGACATATTGTTAGTTATTAAAACTAGTTTATGTGGCAATGTACAAAGAACAATAGAATATATCCTGTGTCTGCTACATTTCCCACTCCTGTGTGTGCTTATCTAGACCCATTTTAATTGTGACTAAACAAATTCAGTTGGCAGATACAATCTCCCCTTAGTTCAGCATCTCAAGAAGTAAAAGTAGCACCTGGCCAAAGCATACGGAGAGGCTGAAAAAAAGAATAATAGAATGTACAAAAATAAAATGATCCTTTTTTTGTACTTAATTCTTAATTAACAATAATCAGTATTTCATTTATTTTTTGATCCACCGAAAGATTCATGATTCTGAAATCTGAACCTGGAGCTATCTTTCCTGTAATTTGATACATTTATCAGACAGAAATTTTGTTGCACATACTGAACAGTTGTGTTATGCATTTGCAGGATACCCTAGTTACACTGGATAATATGTATAGAAATACACACACATATGAAAAAAATATATATATTTATATATAAAATAAAATAAAAAATATATATATATATATATATATATATATGGATGTTATAGTGGTTATATACTGTGACCACCATATACACTGTGTATATTACAGTGAACACTGTGATATACACATTGATGAATGAATACATTTAGCTCAATTATGTAAGTATCATGATCACCCATTATAGCAAAAAGGAATTTACAAAAATGCTGAAGGTATCCTAACAAAAATCTACTCATACTTGTTGAGTTACTGTTAGTGCATAACAATAATTATTTAATCATATCAGCTGAAAACATGCCATTGTCCATAATACCCACTGCTACTGCAGTTTTGCCATTTTTACCTCTCCCCCTAGTGCATCGTGGTGTTTTCCCTATGTTTTCACTAGGTAGGTGACACACATGGATAAGACCATCGGGGAAAAAAAGAAAGAAATGAAAACATAGAATAAAATAAAAAAATATCACTATTTGATTCAACTGAACTGACCAGTGGGTAACTTAATCCAGTCCTGATACCCATTTACATCAAGCTGTTAACTGTCATGATTTTATGGCTTCTCTATTTCTTTTTCTTATATAATATACCTATATTTCCAAGTATTCAATTACAGTTGAAGGGGGGCAATAGTATGTACTATATCGGTGAAGATTTTGGTAACTTGAATTCAAAAATCCCCTGCAGTAAAAGTATATCATGTTCTTCTCTTGCACGCTTTCCTAAACCACTGTTGCAGATATATTCAGTTTGCATTTTTTGTCATTTTCTTTCATATAGTCATGGTCATGGACCATTGTTGATCTCTGGTTGAGCAATTTTTATTAAAATAGGAAATACAATGCAAAATGGATTCGCTGCACTAAAGAATTACTAAAAACATTAGGAAGGCACGGAGTTAAAGTAATCGACTCTGACAAGTCACACCTGTTAATTGAAAAACTTTCCAGTTAATTACCTCATGGAGCTGGTGGGGAGATCACCAGGTGTGTGCACAGCCGGTGTCGAACCAAAAAGGTGTCTACTTTGAAGAATTTACAATGTAATCCAATTATTTTATTTGACTCAGTTTTATTCTTGTATTATTTTGGTTTTCAATTTACAAAATGTGTCAAATGTGAAAGTTATATTGAAGAAGTATGTTCACAGTTTGGTTTATGACAAAGTAGAACAAACATTTCCTGGGTGCCTTAAAATTATTACACAAAGATTTTGAAAATATGTCTAATTTTGGTAAAGTAAATCAGACTGAATGTGTGAAACTGGTCAGTCCTATACTGGGAGTGTAATTAATTGTTGGACACATCTAAAACACCTTAAGCAAAGATTTTGTATCATACGTGTATCATACGTTCATAGCAGCAGCAGTTCTGAAAAAGATTAAGTTAATGACATGATAAGTCGAGCTAATTGCTATCATAGCTAAAGGGGAAAGTATATGCTTGAAATCAAGTGGATTATCCCATGGAAGACCTAATGTCAAATGGACTTTGGGCTTTTGTTTGTCGAAAATGAAGAACCGGGGATGTTGAGAGAACCCCCGCTGGGTCTTTTGGCCTAGCAAGGATATTGGCAAACAAATTAAACAAATTAACACATAAATACATTTTAAGGACCAACTCCAGCTGCTTGCCCAGACATGCAATCAAAACCTTTGCAAGAACACATAGCTTGCCATGTCTGAAGTGGGCATAAATATGGATCATAAACAATAATGGGTGGTGCAAGATCACATAGAATAGAAAAGAAATAGAAATTTGCCAACATTATCACAAAATAATGCTTATTTTGTGAAAATTTCAAACAAAAAATAAATTGAAAGTAAAAAAATCACAAAAAATCAGTATGAAAATACAATAAAAATTAGTATCAAGTAGTATACACTTATCAACATCCACCCATTTACATCTCATGATTCATCGTGATATTGCATGTTCCTAAATATGATAAACAGTACATTTAATATACAATGTACATAATTTAATAATCAATTAACTACACCAATAAACATATTTAATTATTCCATATACATCATCAGCATCACTTACAATAAATATACCATTTAACAATGAAAGATTATTATAAATACATATATATATATATATATATATACACTATACTAGTATTGTTATATATAAAATACTACATTATAGATATATTACTATATTACGGATAAGAATACTTAGTCACCTTCATTACAATATATGTGATACTGCTACTAATTAATCACCAACAAATGGCAGCTATGAAGGTACACAACTATAATTTCACATTATTTAAATGTTATTTATTAACAGTCAGTAATAACAGTCAGTATGTGGAATATTCATCCAGTGTTATGGAACCTGGCATCTGCCTTGTACCTATTGTACGGGATTTCTGTATGTACTTTTGAACTGTAATACTATTCATTTGTTTCAATTGGATAGCGAATTAATCCTATGATTTAACTCCACAGGTTGAGAAACACATCCATCAAAAGCTTGTGTTTTGATGTTAAGTTGACCCCTCAAACCACAACCTTCTCTCTCACTCTGTTCAACCTTTCAGTATAAAGACAAGCAGACGGCCATTGTATTTTCAAAACGTTGTCTGTTTTGGAAATTAAGATGACAAAGGACCTGGGATTACCAGAAAAACATTAAGCTGTCTGTTTTCCTTCTATAATAGCGGCTACTTGCCTTTTTGTTGGCTCATTTGCTGCGCTGAATAGCCAATCAGAGTCAGCTCTTACAAGCAGATGCAAAGCAAATTTTACAAATTGAATTGGCAGAAAAAAGATGTCAATGATGGAATCTTACCATACATACAGGGAGCACAGACTGAGAAGAATGGAGAAACAGATATACACTGACAGTCCAGACATGCCCTACAACCATTTGTTGGCTTGGTGTATAAGAGCTATAGACTGACAGCCTTTCTGAGTCTGTGTCCAAGGCTAGCATCTTAATTTATTGCTAGACATTTACATGCTCTCCTGGTAAAACACATGTACAGTGGTCTGCAAAGGTTTGGGCAACCTTGTTAATTTCCATGATTTTCCTTCATAAATCGTTGGTTCTTAGGATAGAGGAATGGTCCAAAATACCTCCAACCAGAATCCAGACTCTCATAGGAAGCTATAGGAAGCGTTTAGAAGCTGTTATTTCTGCAAAAGGGGGATCTATTAAATATTGAGTTATTTTTTTGATTGTGGTGCCCAAATTATTGACATGCCTAATTTTGTTAAAACAATTATTGCACACTTCCTGTAAATGGTGTTTTTTTATCCTAAGAACCAACGATTTATGAAGGAAAATCGTTGAAATTAACAAGGTTGCCCAAACTTTTGCAGACCACTGTATGACTACAGCTTAAATGGAACCACATTCGAATATTTTGGAGAATATCATTCTAAGTTTACAACAGTTAGAATCCCATAAATTAGCTTTTTCACAAAATGATAAAGGGAACAGGGCCCAGTGATACTGGGGCAAAAACAACCGCCCGGCTAACAATACCCCCCTCCTGTACAATTTCATAAAAGATCAAACTTCAGAAACAAACTGCAGGTTCAATTTAGCAGCTCATATCCTGAAACACAATGAAAGGGTCTCTCAGAGTCTGCTAGATTTTCATTATTTGGCATTAAAGAAATATTTGTGCAATATTAATGAGATAGCTTCTGCTTATAGAAAGCAGAGTCAAACAGAATTAAGTAAAAAAAAAGGCAAAAAAGAGATAAAATATTTCTTTATTTGTATTTTCTTTAATCCTTCTGGGCTATACCTTTTAACTTTTAACAGCTCTGCTATAATATGCCAACACAGGCAGAGCAGGGAGGACCAGATCAGACACATGAATCCACGTAACCTCCCCTCCGCCAATACTTTCAAGTTTACATGTCAACTGTCATGAATTAAATCACCGATCACATAATCGTGGTGTATCCCAAGTCTTTGTCTTACAGTGTAACCACAGAAAAAACAATGAAACCAAATAAGAAACTGACAGTTTACATTCCGCCTTTGGGTGGCGGACATGATGTCCATTATACAGATGGAAAGACTTCGCAAAGGCTCTAAAGACACTTTTTCATGTCACTGGAATCCCTTCCTGGAACACTTTTCACGGAATAGATTAAGTTGAACACCAAGTTAGACTTTCCCCTCTGTCTCACCTTAATGGCCGTATGCATTCCTATGTCTATGACTTTGTATGCATTTGTTGTGTGTGTACACCATTTGTCAACTGGAATGTTTTATGTATGGCCTGTGCATCTGGGTTTTATCTGTTTGTTTTTCTGTATGTTTTAAACCTTGAAAACTTAAAATAAAATTTATA
>JABUIW010000172.1:70678-85472 GCA_013363375.1 Menidia beryllina | reverse complement strand
AAAAAAAAAAAAAAAAAAAAAAGAAACTGACAGTTTACATTATACTGTTAGAACGATAGCAAGATGAACTGAAACACCTTCAGTCACACATCTGCTCAAGACAATACGTGTGTGTGTGTGTGTGTGTGTGTGTGTGTGTGTGTGTGTGTGTGTGTGTGTGTGTGTGTGTGTATGTATGTGTGTGTGTGGGGCGTTGGGGGGCTGCTCACTATCTTCCTAAATACAGAGTCAGTGGTTCAGAACTGCTGAAAAGGGATTTCTAGCAGCTGAAGGACACTCTTGGGAACCTTTTTGTGCAAGTTTCTCCGGCACCAGCTCAACATTAAACCGGGGTATGAAATGCCTCAGTACACCGCTCTACCTTCATCAGCATGTGTGGCATATTGAATGAATTTCAATGACAACTTTGACATTTTCTGCTGGAGCAGAAAAGTGTTGCGGGAGGATGAAGTCCACCGATCGTTGCTGGGAGTTAAGGTGCTCTGCAACAATTTATCATACAGTTTTCAGAAACTCCCTTTATAAGGTCTGCATGCATCTAAAGGCGTGTGAGAAAGAGCTGGAGGGAGCATAAAACAAATCTTTTTTTCCGGGGAATCGGAGCGAGTGGCTGTTTCTATTTACCGTTCAAAAACAGATGTGTATATTTGAGATTTAAAGGTAAAACAGAGGTCTCAACATAGCTTAGTTTGAGACATCTTGATGTTTTTATTTCCTACAAGTCGCTCCTTTTGTGCTTTCAATCGCATAAACCTTACCTTGACATTACTGTAACCTAACTTTTCCACTCCGTGTGGTGTTATGCAAGTTCAGACTTCACAAAACTGCACCGGTTGACAATTATTGCTAATCATACAACAATTCTGAACTCGCATAACAGTCCCATAATGAACAACTTCACTTTAATTAGTTACTTATGATGTCCTTTTCTAAAGGAAAAACAGTGTTTTGACCCACTGTGATATAGCCCTCACAGAGGGCTAAAGCAGATGCATTTGTAACAGCATTCCTGTTAGTGTGATAAGCATATTTTCTGTCATGTTTTCTTATTTGATCTTTTTTTTAACTGATGAGGACATATTAACCAGCCAATGCCCACACATCACATTAAACCACACTGTCCATATATAGAGTGATTTTAGTACCCATGAAAAAAAATATAGATGTCCATACAAAGACACATTCCGTATATACTTTGGAAATGATAGGCGTATGATGTAACCTGGTGTGAACTACATCAGCACTTCAAATAAAATCTTCCGTGGTAGCAGACCAAGAGAAACGAGAGTGTGAACACACTGTCTGTGTGAAGGTCGAAAGACAAGTTCAGCTTCTTTTGCTGCTCTCTGACTTTGTTCTGCAAAAAGTCATCTATTAAAAGTAATCCATTAGGTCCTCCTTATTCAGCTGACAGGTATCACCCCTTTCTGACTTAAGTTTGAAACCATCCATCCATTTGTAGCTGTGTAGTTGTACACGTCTATAACCAAACATATCAGCGACAGTAGATCAGTAACTCTAAATGCGGTGTCATTTGTTGTCTGCGTGGTATTTAGGCCTCTATCTGATGCAGCAATTATTGCAACAAGAGGGATGTGCGTGGGCACAATTCAGCCACATTCACTGTTTCATCAGGTTGGTGAAGCTCTTCTCATCATAGTTGGTTAAAATGAGCATGGTTTGGTTCAAAATTAAGTGGAAAATATTCATTCTCTCGAGCCAACTCAGCTCAATACATACCAGTCCACAACAAATCTGTCAATGACCTGTCAACACTAAGGCATCATTGGCAAAACTTAATATCGGAAGTCTAGTTTATTTAAGGTTTTTTCTGCGTTTTAATCACAAGACATGGAAGGACGCATATTTTCACTAGATTTAACAGGAACATTTCTGTAAGCCTTTGTGAAGAAAATGAATGAGACCATGTAGCATAATAGCAGACCAGTGACAACAGAAATGTTACACAATACTGCAACACAAAATGACTAGGCAACCGCAGTTATTTAAAACTTCGGTGACAAATTGTCATGATGTGCATGACAAAAGCTGTGTGAAACTGACAAAAATATCACACTTCCAATCTGCATTATGCCACTAAGAACACTTCAATAGGAGATGTTGTCATCCTTAATGACTCTGATGAGGCAAGTCAGGCACAAAAGCTCTACAACGAACAGAAAATGTGACTACTCAGGGTGAATGACATCCAAACCCAATGCCCTATTTCTAAAAAGCAGTTCTACCTCGGCAACCTGTACCAATATGATCAACACATCTTACCCTGAGTCTACATAGTCACCCCAAAACAAAATATATTAGGTTATGTTACATTTTTATTAAACAGAGTGACTGCAATGCTGCAACAAAATGTGAAGAGATAGACTCATACATGTAACAAGAACGATAAAATCAGATCAACTGCTCAGTGAAAGTGGGCACATTATACACAGTAACCTAATTACTATCAGGTTAGTGGTGGACTTGATTGTTCAAATCATATCCAAAATTAATTTGCTCTTGATAGTTGCAAACTATTAATAAAAACTAGCAAACTATTGCTACATTGATAACAATGCACCACACTGTACTTTGCATAAACTACCATAGTAGCATGTTCAGGGAAAGATGTTGGATAGTATTATGGGTTGAATTTAATATGACACAAACTGACTGAGGTGCTGATAAAATTACTTCCATTACTGCAGTTACTTGTAGTTTTCTAATAGATGCTAATGAACCCAATCCCTCAGGCAACATTGTTTTTTTTTTTCTTTTTGTCTGGTCAGATATAAGTTCTATGTTTTTTTTCCTTGTTTTTTTTTTCTTTACATATAAATAGCTACAATGCTATGTTATTACAGTGACTAACAACTAGTTCTGTATAGTAACATTGGCTTCATTCCTAAAAATCCAGTGCCACAATAGGAAGAAGCCTGTGCAGATAAACTGTCTACTTGCACTGTGGTTTTCTATAGAGATTGTAATTACTTTCGGTAGCAAAAGGAGGTTCCGATTTGCAGTTGTTAAAGATGTCATACTGACATGTCTTTGTGTGTGTTTTTTTTTGTTGGGTTGTACAAAATGAGCAAATGATTTACCAAAATAGAACTGTAATACTTCCATAAAAAGAGCTCAACCTATCTATCTGCCCTTCTATGGTTTTGTTTACATGTATGATATTTTATATCTCAGTGGTTTCAGTGGTTTTCAAACAGCAAAAACATTATTTTACCCTTAATTTGAATGATTGTGTCTCAGAATGGTGGCTACCTTGCAACTTCAATTCTCTGCTTCTTCTTTAGTAGAGCGAGACACAAAATCCCTAATGCTCCAAATCTAAATTGCTTTGGATAAAAGCACCTGTTAAAAAAACATGCTGTAAATACACTGAAACTGGACTTTATGTCACATAGCTTTTTGTGAGGTACTGACCAAATCTTTATTTATAAAGGGACATTAAAATAATTATATGCAGTCTTCCTTTTTTTTTTTTTACTTGGTTGAATGATGAGGTTTTAATCGAATCAATCACTTCCTTGATGAGGATCAAATCTGCCACGCTATGATACATCCTATCAGCTCAGAGAATTAATTACAGCACGCAGACTGCCCTGATCAAAAATAATTAGTAATCTGACATTTAACACAGTCTCGGAAAAAGTCAGTGTTGATTTCTTGGGGATCTCACTGAGCCTTTTCTAACACAGGCATGTGCCTGGCTTCAGAGGCCACTTGTTTGTTAGTTAATATGAATATCTTCTTTTCTAAAACCTACAAATGTACGGTATGGTACTCCTATAAAAAATATTTGCACTTACTATACCTGATGTTATCTGAAAACTGTTTGGTTGACTGTTTTCATCTCACTTACACTGTTGTATCTCAGTTGTTAGACGGTGATAATACCCACATTTTTCATTCTCATAGTCTTGTCTGGCTTCTATTTTTCCTTAAAATTTCAATTTAACTTTTGACTGAGCAGATGTTTAATCAGTCAGAGTAACAGAGACAGAGTTCGCTGAACTACAGGGTCTTTAAAACTGTGCATAGGTTTTCAAAACGTACAATAATGATCAACTTGTCAAAAAAACTAAGAAATATGGCGTCTTATCTTACAGTCTTGCTTATGGGCATTTCTCAGTGCTGACACGCTCAGCAGTCTTATGTGGAAAAAAACTGTGGATAACTTTCCCTGGCATTGGTCCAAATCCATTCAGCCAACACTATCTTTCAGAATTCATGACTCAACTTCAGCACGACTAAAATCTCAGTAAGCTTCACAGTCAGTTCTTCAAGGGGTGTGCATCCTAGTTTAAAAACTTTTAAATCAACATTGCAAATGTCACATGTAGTCAGCAATTTCCGCCACATCTTTTTTGTGTAACAGCCAATTCATATAAATCTCGACAGCTTACCCTGGTGGGATGCGGGAAACAATACGTCTTTTATATTTTCCAGCCAAACAGCACTGAGGAAATTCTCCACATGAGAGCGTCCCGATTCCCATTGTGCTGTCCCGATACTCCATTATCATTGTTATTGTAATCAGCAGCAATATGCTGAAGTAACTGTTCTCCGTCCCAAACTGTGACCATGTGATGTTCATGTAGGTACACATAATATTAAATTGGGCTCAAACAATTTGTGACTATTAATGACCAAAGAAAGCAACTGCATGTGAATGGAAATATTATGTTTAACTGCCCTAATCATTATTGTTTTTTAACCCAAACTAGGGAGTGCCGAAGCTTAAAATCAACCAGAAGATCTTAAAAGTTTGGTATGGAGGTGGTAAAGTTGGCAAGTAATTGATAGAACTATTGCGTCTTACACAGCCCTCCCCTCTTTCCTCCCCACTCATAGTTTCTGTAAAAAATTTTTAAAAAAGATGACATTTTTTGTGATCGCTAGTTTAAATCATATCTTCTTTCTGTGATTTCTGATTGATATAGTAACACGAGGCCATTTCAAGTCATATTAACTCATTCGCTGCCAAAGACGTCTATAGACGTCTTTTATGTTTTTCAATGCGAGTGGCTTGGGGGACGATCGGCGAAAGTTTTTCCGTAAATATGGGCTTCTAGACAGAGTATGTAGTAACAAATTTACCCTCTAGGTAGCTGTGCCACTTTTGATGGGAGATTAGCATAGATTGTAAGCAAATAAAAACAAACGCAATGGTTCGCTATGAGAGAAATGGCGCCGGTGAGACGCACGTCGAAGAAGAACGGAATAAGGTAGAAACAAAATCTTTTTTCCTGATGATAGAAGAGAGTCTACTCTTTCTTTTGGTGTGTTCGGTGTTTACATAGTCATAGCACAAACTATTCTGTGGCTCTTGAAAAATCAGTCAAAATTCTCAAAAAACTCTGGCAGTGAGCGACTCTCTGTTCTGAAAATGGCTGCCAGTCAGTGAGTTAAAGGCCATGAAAACATTCTAGCTAGAGGATATGTTTGACTCTCACATACAGTAGGTGAGACAATTTGAGCCACTTTACTTAACAGCTTCTTTTCGGTACTGTTCCATACACCATAGATAACATTTCCTGCTGTTTGTCATACGGAACAGTTTCGAACACCAAAATAAGACCAGAAACCCCAAAGCGCTTGTTTAAGGCATTATTTTGAGGCAGTATTTTTCATTTCTTGGTGTTCCACATCCCTGACTACCATTGTGTGAAGCCCTCGTTTATAACCATTCTGATTTAAGAATTAAGACTGAAATACAATTCATATAAACTCTTAAAGTTTAATAGCTTTACACCTTTAAAACTTTTTATAGTTTGCAAGATAGAATGGAAATAATGGTATAATTAGTAATACTATATAGACATAATGCATGTAATTTAAATGCAACTTGAGTTGTTAGGCAAGAAAAATGTTGCATAAGTACTTTCTATTTACACTATATCATGCTAATGTCCTGTCACGTTAATTTGGATTGTAAGAAAATGTAGTTAATTTTCCAAGTGCTGTCTTCAATAGTAAACTTGATCGATCAGACAGTAATTAATCCTGTTTGATCACATGTAAGCCTTCACAGGGAGGTTACAGTTTCAGTCGTGTCATGATTTTCCCTTAACACCAAAAAACAAAAACTTAACACGTATTATGATGCTTTATTTCAAACACCACATCAACCCCGGGCTAACTACGGTCTGCAGACTGCACTTCCTACACACTCGCATGCGTGCTCGCAGAAAAAGAGAGACACATACAAACGCAGACACATCCCTCATCCACAGAGACCTGACTGATAGCCTGATCCATTTCCTGTATCCATTAGAGGCGGCCCTAGATTATGCAATTCATCCCAAGGCTATCATCCACCTCTATCAATAATAAACATCTCGACGAAACTAGGGCTGGCCTCAGAGGAAGGGGAAGGCACCGCCCAGCACGTTCCACTTCGGATGAAACCCTGAGCCTTCTCGGCCCGCGCCAAGCAAGGGATTCGCTTTCTACATGACCTGCCCTCGGTTGCCGAGACCCCACCCACAGCGCGCTCTTAACTCCACGCCCTTATGAAAACCGCGGCTTTATCGGCGCTGACAGAGAGCTCTGGGGGCCAGCGGTCGTGGCACGGAACACCTGGAGTTCCTGACAAGATGCAGACGCTTGCGTCCAAGTTTCCTCTGTGCGCCTGTGTGGTGGGATGGTGTTCCACCTTCCCAACTACACACACCAGGTGTAGCGACTGATTGGTCACTCTCCCAACTACACACCAGGTGTAGCGACTGATTGGTCACCCTCCCAACTACACACCAGGTGTAGCGACTGATTGGTGGGCGGGGCAGATAGCTTTATAGCTGAGCAGTCCCCTGCGAGGTGCGCGTCTTTTTCCTCTACTATAGGTCGGCTATATGCCGGTGTTCTGACAGATCAGCATACCCCGACAGACCAGCATACCCATACTCAATACGCATGCGCATGACGTCATATTTTGGTACATGGTATGCTAGTCTGTCAGTATAGGTGTCAGATCAGCATGCCCCGACAGACCAGCATACCCATAGTTAATACGCATGCGCTACCTTCGAAATCTAAGAGATTAATATTGACGAAGTTTACTAGACTACTTTATGCGTGATAGGCTTCTCCAGCTGTTCGCAACTTTTCGCTGTAATACGCATGCGCAAGCATGTTCGCGCATGCGTATTGAGTATGGGTATGCTGGTCTGTCGGGTATGCTGATCTGTCGGAACACCGGCCCTCGTCTGCTGATCCGCTCCCTCCCTGGTCGGCTGTGTCACCACATCCGGGATTCTTTAAGAGTTGCAGCGCTTGGACGCTCCTGCTGTCTGGTCTTGCCGGCTTTGTTTGTTTCTCGACGGAGCCTGCTGATGCTTCGGCTGGCCGAACGAGCGGGGCACGACTCCTCTGGCCCCGTGAAATGACATTAGAAGTCGGACAATGACCATTTGTCCCATCGTTTGCAGTGGTTGTGTTCTTTTCTTTGCCATTTGTTTGCTTATTATTTAAATGACTGATTTGTTTGCTTTTCTTTGTTTTGATTTACTAATTTGTTTTCTTTTGTATTGCATGTTTTGCTTCATTCATTTTTGGGACTAATTTAAATTGTCCTTATTTTGATGTCTTCTTCCTTCTAGGGACTGAGTAGTGGGCCTGAGGTCATATTTCAAAAGAAATGTTTTAATGAAATTGGTTAATAAAACTATTGTAGACTACTCCGTGCTCTGGTGCGTTTTGTTTAAAAAGATCAACCCCTCGGTTGGTCACACCTGCGAAAGAGTGACTTCTCATGTGATATGTTTGAACTGACCTCAAGCTAGGACGGAAGGGTTTAAGAGATCCAGAAACCAGGGAAATGTCTTTGCATACAATACATGTAAAATTTTCAGTAATGTTTGTGTTATTTCTGCCTGGAGTTTACAGGTTTCTGGGAAACTCTGGCTTCCTCCCACCATCCAAAAACATCTCTGTTTGGTTAACTGCTTAATCTAAATTTACCCTATGACTGAGTGTGTGTGGTCTTCTGTTTTAACTTGTCCGTCAATTTTATGTACCAGTAGTGGTAGTCATATTAGGAGAAGATTGAAGTTTTCCTTCATGCCGGTTACTTTTAATTTCATTGCACTCAGAAATACTGATGAAATAAGGATTGTTCAACATGGGAAAGGGTTAAAATTCCCTCCCCAGGATACAGACCTTTTTGCTGATATAACAGTGGAGTGGCCTTTGCTTTGAGCTTCCTGCATATTTATGTCTCCCTGTGAAGATTTCAAGCTGTGCCGAATAATTGCCTTTTTTCACATTTGTTTGGTCATTTGCTGAATAATGTATAAGGTTAGCAGAGCATCTCTGACTGATAGCATTAATTATTTGAATCTGTCACAAAGATACCTATTGGATAATGGATTATTTAAATTCTGCTATTTTGATATCCAGTTAGGGATTTGCGGCACGCTGTAAAAAAACATCCCTTATTAATAGAGATAAATTCGACATTTTCCATACATTTTTGTGCTGAAGCATGTATTGACTGACCTGTGTTAAGGCTTGAAATGAGCTATAAGCCAATAAATTCCACCTATTAAACACTTATTTTGGTTAGCCAAATGTATTCTTTGCACAGTTTCCAGTGGTTTATAAATCACACTAAATGTGCTAACATCTTTATAAATGAAATAGTAAATAATGGACTTTGATGCAACTCCGAGACTACGTATAGAGGGAAGTGCATGGACCTCGGAGATTTGAGCTTTCAAAAAAACTTTCACCATTATCTGAAACCTTCAGTTGGTTTGTTTAGGGCCAGTCATGGTGAGGAAAAACAAGGGACGCCTAAATCAAACCAAAACCTTTCATACCTGCACTTGAAAACAGCAAAGCGGCTCTACTGAGACAACGGTGCCCCAAAAGTAGAATCTTCTAAAGCTGTGCAGCTTCCATAAACAGCAGAAAGTTATTCCTGTTTTGTTTTCAAGCAGCAAACATCAGATCGCCCAATGCTGGATTGTGACATCAGTTGTGGCGTGTTATGTCATGCACAAGGGTAAAAATGATGACAATAAAAGAACAAAACTGATCCTGAGCACTATGTCTTCAAACAGGTGAAAGGTAAAACGTAATGGAAATGGCCAAGAGGGGACTGTACAGACCAATCGAATCCTTCATTTGATTTTAGTTTGACATAAACTTCAGCTGTAGAATTTTTCTGAAACAGAAAAAACAAAAAATAAAAATCATCATAACGCACCTGTATTTTTGGAAGTCTTTGTCTCTAATTAATTGGTTTATCTTTTCTTCTAAGCATGATGGTAAACATAATGGTAAATGGTAAATCAAGTTTTGGAATTTTTAAAAACCGCTGAAGCTCTTTTAAATTCAAAATATATTGTCACAGCCTAACCAAAAATAAATGGTTTTCATGGCCATGACAGGCTCAAGACCAAAAATACTCACAAATCTCCATTGCAAAACTAGATAAGAAGAGACGTGATCCTTCTCTGGTTATTACTATTTTGAATATTTAGATAGAAATCAACTTTTATTTTGATAAAAATATTTCGTAAATGTTTTTGACACATTCAAAATAATTTGCTAAACAACTTTAACATTCCTTTATCATTGCAGCTAGAAAATTAGACAAAGGTCCCTCAACATTTGGGCACAATATCATGGTTCATTCTATTTAAAGGTACAGTTGTGTTTTCCAAATTCTAACTGGCATGGTCCCTAAAATAACAAAAGAACTGGTCCCATCACCACAGTATGATACTGTAGACATACCACAACTTTTTCTCTCATCCACAGTCACCCATTTAAAACAGTCTAACTTTAAACAATGTTTCTCTGCTACTACCCGACTGGTTTTGCTACATCCAACAAGAACAAAGTCAGTTCAGTTTTGATCTAATGTATACTGTATGCCTGAGTTTCAACTTCAACAAGCAAACGGAGCAAAGGATTTCCCTTATTTTCTGGTTTCACTCATGTGGAAAAAACCCTGAAGATGTTTCAATAAGGCTGGTGTAATTGGTGTGTGGTTACATTTGTTCCAGACAACAAGGACTAAAATGCAAACGGAAAAACCAAACTAAAGTATCAGATAAATACAGGCACGGAAAATATACTTTTTGTTCGCTTTAGACAGGCTTTAAAAGAGCAATGTCGCACAACGCTATTCCTCTAGACAAATGGAGGCAGTTGATGTCAGATAAGGAAACAAGAATAAGAAAAACATACCTGAGGAACCTGAGGAGTGGCCTCAGAGTGACATATCTGTTCTGTGCCTGACACCGTTGTCTTGAAAAGACCTCCTGGGCGGAGTGTCAACTGCTTGCCTGTGTAAGTAACAAACTCATTTCCCATGATGCCTTGCCTTGTTTGTGAACACTGGCAAAAGTATTTACAATTGTGAAAAAGACAAAGAGGGAGTTCGGGAAGACGGAAACAAAGAAGGGTGAGCTATTTGGACAGGCAGAGGGAGGAGAGATGGAAGGAGACAGAAGTTGCCGTGACAACAGGAAGATGGAAAGCGATAGAGGGAGACTGGGAGGTGACTTGCTTGTTCTTCTGCTCTTTAACTGCTTGGCAGTCTTCTCTTGATTAGAGCCTAGCCTACCGGTCCCTTCGGAGTCTCCCCGGCCAAATCGCCAGAGACAGTCTCCTCTGTAATGGTGTCTGACAGACACAGATGCTCTGCTGCCTGACACAATTCCTCCTCAAGTCCCGTTTCCTTCGCCTCTGGTGTCACTTCCTAACAAACTAAATCATAGTGACAGTTTTTTTTACTTTTTGTTTCACTAAAATAGATCGCAAACATTTTATCTAAGAATTTTACCTTGCTAAAATGCCATAACCTGCTAAATAAACTGAAACTGACCTGTGTGACTATAAAAAAAAAAACTTTTTTTTTTCACACAAGTCATCCATGGCCTTGCTGATTATGGTTAATTCAGTTCTGGAGAGAATCTAAATCGATATGATTGCACATTATATATATTCTCTGCAGTTTAAGTCATTTGGGTGAAACAGCTATCCTCATTTTCCGCTTGTGGGTGTTCCCCACCATTATTGTTTGGGAGTTGTTTCATCATTTGTTTCCAGTTAGGACAAGTACATCTACTGAATTACAACAACTGGCAACATAGTTTATGCATCCACCCTCTGGCAACACTAAACAGTGCAGTTTACCTACATGACAGCAGCCAGTGTGAACATCAGTCCCAAACTCCCATTTATGTGACACTATGGCTCAGAAAAAAAGTCAAAGGTCTTAGCAGCAAACAGCTGCACTACTTCACAGCTTCCCGGAATAACAAATATTGGATGAGGGTAGATGTACTTGGCATCTTACTAATAACTTGAGGATGATTACTTAGGGAGGCTGATTACGGGTAGAATTAAGTTTGGTTTGAGTGTCTCAGTCTGATGACCCCCTTTGGGTGAGAGCTGAAATGAACTTTCTCAAAAACAACATTACCAATCCAGTCTAGTAAAATGATACATCAGATTTATATCTAATATTTGTGGGGTAAAAGGGGTAATAAATGGATTAAACTGAATTGTAGCGGTTAATGCTGTTGAAAAGGTATTAGTGTTGACAAGAGATTGTGTCCAGTCATTGAGTCCAGGTGTGAATTTCTAATATACTTGTGTGACCTTTGTTGCCTCCTGATTCCATCATCCATCAGTTGTGTTGTTGCCTTGATCTCTCTCATCTTACATCTTTAACAAGGTCCTCTCTTACATCTTCAACAAAGTCCCTTCTGTAACCCCTTGCAAAAGTATTCATGTATACTGGCCTCCATCTGAAAATAAATTCAACATTATTCCAAAACTCCAGACGGTTCACATGGCCCCTGATAAAAGGATCATAAATGAATGCAAATATATGGAACGGGGTCTACATCACAAGCTATCTGTGCCACCTGGGTTTGTGTGCACATGACTGCATCTGTCTAATCATAGGTATTTCATATATTTCTTATAATTACCCTGTTTGAGTGGTGGTAAAGATTTAAGTGTGTGAGTGAGGACAGGAAAAGTGAGAGAGGAAGAGGACAGATCAAGTGTGAACAATGTCCGAGGAGCATAGCAGCATTTGATACCTCCTGTATGTGTGATTTCGAAAATTGTGCATCAAAACGTTTTCACGGGTTCTTGTTTCATGGGGGCAATATGAAGGACGGGCTGCCCTTCTACTCGACCATCAACATCATAAGAACCCACATTAGCTTGCATCCCTCTTTGATGTGCTGCGAGCTTTGGCGTTCCAGCCATCAGAAGCCTAACATTATACGGCTTCCGGCAGAGAAAAGTGGGAGAGCAATTTGAGGTCAGGCACTGCAGCGAATAGTAGCCACATCAAAGAACCAGCAGGGAGCATATTGAAGGCCAAATGTGTAGCTAGCATTATCCTAAATTCTTTTATAAATGGTAAATAGATATTTTGCAGGGAGAGCGTGAGATATGATGCTAGAGACTGAGAACACCAGCAAGTCTAAAAAATACCAGACAAATTCTGAAAATAATGCTAAATAATTGTGTGTATAATCGTAAATTGTGTGTATTTTTTCATTCCTTTGCATACAGACTGCCCAGGTCAAAGTGCACTAGTTTTTTAATCTACCTGCTTCATCAGTCCTCTTACACAATGTCAAAAAATGGCGTTGGCATATTTCATTTATTCCCTTTGGGACCTTTGCAGATCTGGTTTAGAGTGGACAGCTAACAGAAAGCCAGTCCTGATCTCATGCTGTGGCTCTCGAGCCGTCTGGTAATATGGCAGCTCACATCGACTGAAATGAAAGTTGAAAGTCCTACGACTTATACCACTAACAACCCTCGAGCCGTCAGTGTCAGTGAGCGATTCGTGGGAGAAAATGGAACGTCCACATATAACAAGAAAGAAAGAAAAAAAACTTTAGTCATCACATTCTACACTGTCTATCACACATTTTGTCAGGGATAATATTAAGTAAATTGATAAGGCTTTAGTGGTTAACTGGATTTGATACAAGTATTTTAAGGTTAAGAAAGTTAATTTCACAGCCTGATTGATTGAAATCTTTTAAGAAATAACAGGACATAAATAGTCTTAGACAATAAACAGAACTAGTGTTGGTCAGTCAGACCTGGAACAAGAAGCATTCAAACTACTCTATATATATATATATATATATATATATATATATAGAAATATGTGTGTATGTGTGAGTAAAGGCTTATGTATTAGTTACGCCAAAGTACAACAAAAGATGTGTGTTTTGAGTGTCATTAGAACCTATTGCATCAGTACTGAGAGCAATGAAATATGCTGTTTACCTTTCAGTGGACAGTTTTAGTGGAAGTGTTTCACAGTTCCGTGAGTGCACATATTTTTAGAGCGGGCTACCCCTTTGGGAATCAGCAATGTGACCCAACATTAACATAATCACATCGGTGAGACTAGTTTATTCCCACAGCTATTGTGACTTGAATTACAAGGAAATTTGAGGTGGTTATCTGGAGTTTAGTAATACAAAAAAATGATTAAAAGCATGTGGCTTTGAAGCAGTTTAACGCCCAAACGGGGAGAGGAAAATCTTGGTTCTTTTGAGAAAACTGTGCGGCAACTCTAGTGGATCTTGAGAATGAATAGTGTCCATTGATTCAACCACATCAAACTCACTTCCTCTTCACAGGGCATTTGTATGCCTCTTCCTCTGGATTTTTTCTTCATTCTGTTATGTATGCATCTCTGTGTGAGAGAGGATGTGTACATACATTCATAGAATCTGATAGAACAGAGCAAAATCCATCCTGAATGAGAGTTTATTCAACTTCCTTTTCTACAACTGACTTTGTTAAATAAATTGTAAGTAGCACAAAAACCTTGGACCCATTTATCTGACACTGATGGAGAGTGATTGATTGCTTCGGGGCACTGCAACACTTGCTCGGCTTGGGAGGTCATGTTTATGCTGCCTGACGAAATACAGACAGTGACATCGGGATTCCCTCCACACGCACACACGCACACACACACACAAAAACTGAAGATGCGCGGCTTAGTTAAACTCAGACTGGTGGTATCCAGCCAGGAACTGTGGTGTGACCTGCTCTTCTCTGAGAGTAGAGCGCCTCGGCGCACAATGACAACGGTATCAGTGCGAGATCTCCTGAAGAGGAATGGAGCTGTAATGTCATTTATCTACAGGCCTCTGTTAACGTTTGCTCCCGGAGAAGCACGAAATTGAGATAAAAGCTGGCCAATCGAGTGTCAGCCTGCCTAGTGCCTGCTTGCACTGATGACGTGCTGATAAAAGCGACGGATGGGAGTGCGCACTACGTCTTGAAACCTCAGTGGATTCATTTATCTGAGCCAAGTCTGAAAATGTTACACCAAAATCAATAGCCCGCTAACTGGCTCGCTCCTTTTTTTATTTGATGTCGGATTGTAAAGTTAAGCAAGCAGCAAAATTTCTACAGAAGCTTTTTCATTTTTGATCCGCGTGAAACGGTTTTCTTTGTGAACGTGGAGACAGTGCTACAGGATTGTGACACAGAGTTCAGCCACGGGTTATAAATTGTGCTCAATGCAACCACCATCCCTTGTGACCAATATTTTTACTTTAGTAAACAGATTTTGGTCAATCTAATTATACTTCTACGGAGCCCCCTAGGGGACATGGGGAATTTTTTTTCTTTTGCGTTCCCTCGCAATACTTTTGCGTTACCTCGCAATATTTTCTGCTATTCTGCACACTGACTGCGTTGGGTGGATGTGCTTTCTAAAACCTCAGCCCATGAAGTTATATAAAGCACATATACATTTTTTTTT
>JABUIW010000172.1:30989-42791 GCA_013363375.1 Menidia beryllina | reverse complement strand
TAAATAAATAAATAAATAAATAAATAAATAAATAAATAAATAAATAATTGTAATATAATGATGTAGAAGCCTAGATAGTTTGAATCCCTGGGAGCAGGGGGCCCCCTGTGACTCAAATATGAATAACTGGCATAGCACATTAATGGATAGAGAGAAGAATATGTGCACAATTAAATTGACGTTGTTATGGCCAACTTGTACTTCAAAATCATAAGAATATTCGATCCAAAGCTTCTTACTGAGATGTCTGTATTAAACTCCTGACTCATTTACTACTTCACACAAGTATATATCCTCTCAATAATTTCTTTTTCCTGCGCTCGAGGCTCCTGAAATAGAAAACTGCACAGTCCAAAGAAGGAAGATTTAGCTGGTGCTTAAGCTGAGGTCTGAATCGCAGCCCTTACAAATCAGAAATGCGTCATTATGCAGTAATAAGTAAAAGCTTTACGATCTTGCTCCAGTCCTTATGGTCATTCTGAATTCTTCAGGTAGAGGTTATTTTATAGTCAGCTTGCTTTAAATGTTCTGTTTCAGGTCAACTGAAGAAATTCAATTGTAGCCCCAGAGGGAAGAGAGGCTACATCATACTCCCAGAACCCTTAAAGTAATTAATGTCGCAATTGGCTCAGGCACCGAAATCCTTCTTAAATCTTCTCATCTGTAAGGGAGGGATCCTCGAGACCTCGGGGCTTCCAGCAGCAGTGAAGCAGCCACAGAATGTCACGTCATTTGCTTGAGCACCCCACTCTGCTAATTGGTTAGGCAGAGATCATTTGGCCTCCTCTTTAATTTGGCTAGCCACTGGGGATAGAAAGAGAGAGTAATTATGAAGTCAAATTAAATGTAGGTTTCACAAATGACTCAGAGGAGACTGATGGCAAACACACAGGTTGGCTTAATGGGAGGTGAAACTGTCCTTAAGTCAAATGGTCACCCACCATCATTTGCTGGAAGTTTAAAGTTTGAATGTTAACCATGCGTTATTGATTTGGGAGTGTATATTTCCCCCTCGAATTTTCACCAAACGACCATTTTGTTCAAACAAACTGTCAAAGTCAGCATCAATCATATTACTAACATTCTTCCTGTAGTAATGAAGACACACGTTTTACTTGTGCTCTTGAAATACACAGGCAAAGGAAAATTAAAAGTGTAAGAACCAAGTGTGCTAGGCATTTCCCAATAAATTAAATATATCCTTTGCAAAAGACTTTGAATCTGCATTTTTTCACATTATGGTTGAAGCTATAGTGCATATTCATAACTAAATCAACAGTTTCTAATGGCTGCACACCGAACAGTTTGTCGCTAGATAGAGGAAAGCACATTAAAATGGCAGCTATTCCAGTTAAATTTGGGGTGTAACCACAAGCAATTGATAGTTTTGTGAGCAGCACTAAGTGAATTAGGTAAGAAACAAGTTGTAAGAATAGCTTATCTCTCATTTACTTCCACTGGCTGACTTTGGCAAGGATAGTCCTGCCAACAAGCATTTAATCTCATTTAATCTCAACAGTCAAAACTATTAATCCTTCCAGAGAAAGTTCTTGTTAAGAGTAAAAAAATATACTTGGGACAAATTTACTATGTTTCTACAGGTAGAGGTAACATTATGGATTAAAGTCTGTAATAAACTGGTTTTGAATTTTGTTTTCAAATGACTATGTTTGGACAGATGTCCTTAAATTATCAGTATTTATCCTCTGAGTATTCAGATGCACCCAGGTTACAGTAACTACGATCTGAAAGTGAAAATAACAAACCAGCTCAAGTAAAAATGAGTAACACAATCTCCCTCGCTCTCTCTACTCACTGCAGATTTGGGTGTCAGATATAAAGATTGAGACATTGTTCCTAGTAACATAACACTACTTAACAATTACCAGCCAGAGGTTGATGTATTGTTGATTTTAACCTCATGTTACAAGAGTAGCTGGCCCAAATAAGCAGCGGGAGCTATTAGTGACACTTCCATTCACGGTTCTGCCAGCGCAGCTGCTGCTCTCTTTGGCTCCTGCTTTGCTGTGGCTTTGTCCTTGGCTTTCTTGTTATTTTCAAAGTTGTTTGAGCTCTGGTGAGAAAAACTAATTTAGCTAAATGACTTAAAATATATAAATCTGGACAGAACTATTAACTCATTCGCTGCCAAAGACGTCTATAGACGTCTTTTCAAATCCAACCGCTGACTGCCAAAGACGTCTATAGTCGTCTTTTATGTTTTTCAATGCGAGTGGCTTGGGGGACGATCGGCGAAAGTTTTTCCGTAAATATGGGCTTCTAGACAGAGTATGTAGTAACAAATTTACCCTCTAGGTAGCTGTGCCACTTTTGATGGGAGATTAGCATAGATTGTAAGCAAATAAAAACAAACGCAATGGTTCGCTATGAGAGAAATGGCGCCGGTGAGACGCACGTCGAAGAAGAACGGAATAAGGTAGAAACAAAATTTTTTTTCCTGATGATAGAAGAGAGTCTACTCTTTCTTTTGGTGTGTTCGGTGTTTACATAGTCATAGCACAAACTATTCTGTGGCTCTAGAAAAATCAGTCAGAATTCTCAAAAAACTCTGGCAGTATGGGACTCTCTGTTCTGAAAATGGCTGCCAGTCAATGAGTTAACACATGAAAACTGGTATGCTCATAGAAAGCATCCACAGGTGAGATAAGGTGAGATGCTATGTTGCAATATAATGATATATCAATTTGCAATATTAAAATGATTAAATAATAATGTAATTATTATTACATTTGATCACAGCTCATGGGATTTCGAATTTGACATATCTGGGATAATGTTTTTCTCAAATCCTGAGGGAGTTTTGGGACATTTAATCAGAATAAGCCATGCACAGGATATCCATTGTGAATGTGTCTTTCAAAGGTTGTGTCTTGGTGTGAAGGTTGCCTGTTGTGGCGGTAACCAGATGGCCCACTGGTGGAAGCAGTGAAGCTGAAATAGACCTTAAACTGAAGATTATGTTGTACACTGAAATTAGCACTTTGAAGATATTCAATCTGACTGACATGTTGGGAAGATTCATTCATTAGCCCTTTAAAGCCTGATCCAAGAATAAAACAAAACAGAACATTACTTTTTTTTTGTTTGAATTCTTTATTTGGCCTTTTAACAAAATATGTAAAAAGAAAAAACAGAAATACATTTTTAATATGAATAATTTATTATTTTGCGATAAGTCTAGATTATTTTTTGTGTAGTCTTCTGCCCCCTGTTATCAGGTGTATCTGATTGTGTACAATAGGATTTTGAGCAAAGTTTTTACCATTAAATTATGCAAAAGGTGTCAGACGCAAAACATTTCAGAAACCATATGTATCAACTTAAACTTTGGATAAAAGCAAGCCAGTCATGTGACCACTAAAATCTAAACTTTTAATTGTGATGCTTGTATTGTTTATTATATGTTATTTTTTAACTAGGGACTACGGATGAAAATTAGCTTTGTAGCTACAATCCGGCATATTTACATTTGTTTTCACTGATGTCCATTAATGTGCTTTGTCCCTATTCAAATAAATAAATAAATAAAATAAAATAAATATGATACATTTGGCATTACAGGGTTAGAATAATGGAGGTTTCTGAGGTTGTTAGAGAGCCTCCTACTGGCAGAGCACCAGAGGTGGATGAATATACTCCAGTGTGTTGAGGAGGAAGCTCGAAATGATTGAAAAACTGCAGATTCAGGAGGAGCATTTTGTATTTCTTTTGCTCAGCTAAGGGGAAAAGTTTCACAGATCTTTACCTTGCAGAGGTTTTGAGGGGATCGTGGAATTCCGATCATCCACTCTACATATATTGTGTCAACTTGTGTTCCCTGACGGATTCTGTGGGGTTTGCTGATGAAGTAAAAGGGGGGCAGGTATTTGTGAGCTATCTTGTGCCTGTATGACCACAGCAAGAACTTAGTCCACATTCTCGGCAACAAATCCAAAAACGATTCCTGTTGGAATCCGCCCATTGTCACCGATCCCGTTTTCAATTTTCATGGACAAGATCCTGAGGGATGGTCGAGGACAGGAAGATTCGGGACCCGAAGAATTGCATCTCTGCTTTTTGTAAATATCGTGGTTGTGTTGGCTTCTTTAGGCCAGGATGAGAGTCAGCTTTTCCAAATTTGAGTTTTAGTTTCAAAACACTAAATATGCCCAGAAATTGGTTCTCAAATTGAGCAAATGTGTGGCAAGTTGTGCAACGCAAACATTTGCCACTTAGAGAAGAGGGTAAGCGATGAAAAGTTGTAATGAAAATAATTAATGCTAAAGAGAACTACAGAAGGAGATGAAATATATCGAACAAAAAAAAAGTGAAGAGAAGCAAATCAGTAAACTAGTAGAGCATAAATACCAAATCATCCCTCAGAGGAATCAGTGCACTTTAGGGCTGGCCCTGTCCACCCCTGCAGCCTCTCTTTAGTAATCTGGCATGGCAGTGCTTTGCACTGTTTTAAGCTTTGAGACAGTGATCAAGTGAAAAAGCTCTAACACGGCCGGGAAACAAAAGCAGAGACAGAAGAACAAATGATTTCGTTTTGGCCAAGTTTACCCCCTGCACATCAGAAGCTCTATGCCTACTGACTTTACACATCCGACTCCCTGTCTAATTTTCATCATTCTTTCTACCCACCCTCCCCTTCGATCAGCCCTTCCCTTAGACTTGGTACAAAAAATAAAATAAAAAAGATATTCATCAGAAACGACTTTTTATGTTCGTTGCATTTTCTAACATATCTGCTTGGATTTGTCCTTGCAAAGTAACTGTTGAGTAACACTTATTAGAAACTGAGATTTCTAAAAAAAGAATGTGAAGCTTTTTAAAGAGAAAATTCCCGACTACAACATTTACCCAAAGTAGAAAGTCTTACTGTGTTTGGTTTAGTTCTTGAAACCGGGCAAGAAGGCAGCTCTGAGCTAATTCGGCTCTCAAACACAATATTCCAATATTTATATGGCCATGTATAATTCCTTCGACTTTTCTAATCATTTGATTAATCAAAGATATGAATAATGATTAAAACAGCCATAGTAAAGTAAAAATATAAATTAAATGAAGACTTAATGTTCTGTTAAAATATCTAATTATGCTCTGAAAATCATTATAGATTAGTGACATTATATGGATAAAATTGAATTTTAAATACATAACTGACTTTTACTATTGTAGAACCCTTAGCAGGGAAGAAAAAGGGAAATCATTTCACATATCTACTTTTTTTTTCATTTATAAAATGTAAACAAATCTAGACTTTCATGCAATAGCTCAAAAATCAAGAAGAAAAAAACAAAGATGTAATTACATTTACAATATTGTGATTGAAGCAGTGAATATTTCACGACTGAATGTAAATTACCTTTGATTCAGCATCAAAAGAAAAAAAAAGAATGCCACCAGGAATAGCAAAGCTACATGATTTCAGGTTTACTTTGATAAACCACGGCCACATAAAATGGTCAGGAGGACAGGTGTCTATTTAGTTTAGTCCTCAAGGACGACACACTCTTGGGTACCCCATCTCAGATTGACAGATAAACAGCAGGTATCTGCTATTACGGGCAGTGAGTAAAATCTACATATCTGTATATGCTACTGGGAAATGTTTGGAAAGATGTGGATGACATCAGAGCATTGTCCACACATCAATCAACAAGACCAAAGTGGAAATAGTTCTGTGTGATGTACAGCAGTGTAGCTTTATAGAGAATAACTGTGTGTAAATGACAGTGTGTTCAAAATGCATGCCTGTATTCTATAATTGATCCAACTAGTCAAACAATCACACATTTGAAAATCGTGTCTTTAGGAAATCAATAAGAACATTGGATTTGTATAAAAATCTTAATGTACTGAATGAAATCATTTCTAATGCATTCTAATGCTGACAAATGAAAAAATGACAGTTTCAGTATTTACTCTGCATTGTTATTTTATATTTGAAATGATGTATTTCTAATCATTAAGGTTAAGTATATTTCTTAGTTTTTCTGTCAGATATGTGTTTAGCATTTCTCATGAAGCTGGCCAAATTGTAGAACAGGATACTTTGGACAGATGTAATGGGCTGTCATTGTCAAGTAGCTCTCTCTGTGCCATTGGTGTTGAGACAGACACCCACTACAACGGGTAATTCTTCCACTGCCTGTGCTCTGAACATTGTGTACAACCGAATACCTGAAGTGCACTCTTAAAAGAACATTCTGTGCTCCATCGAAGGCTCTCTGAGGATATCAAATTCTGTGGTCAGAATGGTTCAGAACAGTTACAAATCTGCAGTGACGTTCCTGAGTTGTTCACAGTTACTTCAAATAAGCCTTGATAGGCACACTACATAGAAAAAAATCTAGTCTATAAAAATGCAAATGTCTGCGACTGAATAACTAAATATCTTGATTGGTCTATTAGCCAAGGCTGCATATTTCCCATTGGGTGTTCTGCTTTCAAAATCAATACATACTGTCATGACTAATGGAAAAGGTGCAAGAGGACCCAGATAATAGACTAATTCAGGAGAGCCAAAAAGACAGGTGGTAATAATGACAAAAGGGTTTATTAATCAAACTGAAACGCTGTAATAGCAGGACAAGGAAACTAAAGGTAATACAACCAAATGCGCATGAGGGAGATATTTACTCAATAAAGCATCAAGTAAGCTAAAAAAAACAAAAAATAAAAAAGGATGCAACATATCTAACAAGCAAGAAATAACCTGAAGACCAAATGGAACACCACAATATAGGAAAACCCGAAACATAGAATGCATGGATTGTAACATATAAAGCCCCTGGAGCGGGCAGATGAAGTCTGAGTGAACGTGTTGAGTTTTATGCATGTAATAGTGAAAATCTCTGAGGAGGTATATAATCCTTCATTGTTTTAAGTGACCTGGTTGTATTTGGGATAAAAACAGACAATAATAAGTCTTTACAAAAAATATTGTTTTAGAGTCATTTATGGTAAAAAAAAAAATAAATAAAAAAATAAAAAAAAATAAATAAAAAAAATAAATAAATAAATAAATAAATAAATAAATAAATAAATAAATAAATAAATAAATAAATAAGATAAAACATTTCATCCTGTTTGGCTCAGTATCAGTGAGAACATGAGACTGAAAGTTTGTATGCGGATGTTGTAGGAAAGGAATAAAGTTGGGCAAAGCTCACAGTTATAAGAAATCAACCAACTAATGAGTTTCAATTGGAAACCCTCAAAGGTGACAAAAAAATTTCATTTGGTTTTTTACAGCTTATGTTCAAGACATCTTATTCTTTGTCCTTTAGTATGGGTCTGATGTCCTCGGTCTTAAAAATCAGACTGGTCAGTACTTGCCAATACAAATATCAATATACTCGGAATGATTTTATGGAGAAGCAGTAAACAAAAAGAAAGAAAAAAGTTGTTTACACAACTCATTTCCTAGTTAGGGATTATGTATAAAAAGTTAATCGGCTAACACTCCTTGCAAATGATACAATACGATCCTTACAGTTGTAAATTCCCATGTAAAATGACTTCATGTGAAAGTCTGTCAGTTACTTTCTGGATGTGCATTTACATGCATATGTGAAATATCAGGTGGCACAGTGTTGTGGTGGTTAGCACCGATGATTCACAGCAAGAAGGTTCCTGGTTTGAGTCCCTGAGGGAACCAACCTTTTTAATGTGGAGTTTGCATGGTTTCCCTGTGGAAAAAAGGATGGATGTGAAAGAGCATTAGCATATTGATTAATGATTATAAATGACGTGGAAACAGTGTGGCCCCATAAAAAAACAACTTAAACTCCATCACTGCTGTTTCCTGCTATTCAGCTTCACTCAAACGGTTTTTCAGGATATTTTAGAGAACTTGTCAGGTCACCGTAACACATACTGTAGCACAAATGGCAACGTGCCACCAGAACTGGAAAAAAAAAACAAACACATTTCCTTTCGGCCCAAATTATGGTGGATTACAAATATAATTAATGAAATTCATGAACTTGATTTTAGCTTACAGTTACATGTGATTGATAATCAATAGTTATCAGATTTGAAAACAGAACTTCTGTTGTGTTTTTAAATGAAGGAACCCTTGTTTACCATTGGCAGATTCCCATAGCTGTGTTAATCTCATTTAGATGTTGTGAATGAAAAAAGGTGAAGGGACACAGTAAACAAATGAAAAAAGGGGGAAAATGAATCTTTTAGAAGAAAAAAAGACATTTTAGATTGGTACACATTAGGAATAGAAAAATCTTTTTGAATCATCTGAATTAGCAAGACTAGTTGACTATAAATTGGCATATTCCCAAATATGACAGTATACATTTTTATTTTTATTTTTGTTTTTACACTTTAGTAGACATCCATAAAAATAGTTTTACTTAATTGGCTTTGCTCATGAATGCAAATAGACATATAAATCATATACCTGACCTGTCCCGGCATGCACAGTGACCAGAAGCAGTCAAACCAAATTCTAGACTTTTACACATGACTAGTCACATGTACATGGGGAAAAAAAGGAGAACAGAGGAAAGGCACAGCATGGAGACCCCCCAGAAATGTATGCCTATGGGAGCATAACGATGGGATGTTTCCAGGTGACCTGAGCTTTCCCTAACATCCCGTCATTGCCGAAAAGGAAACGTTTTAAACCGTATTTAAAAGTAGAGAAGGTGACTGCTTCCCAAACAAACACTGAGAGCTAGTTCCAAAGAGAAAGGCCGGATAACTGGAGGCTGTGCCTCCTATTCTACTTTACATGTGAGGATCATGATTTTAATTTCTATTCTTAATGTAAAAGTGTGACAATGAAAAGAAACAGTAACTCGAAAAAAGGAGGCAGATATTCTACCTCAAAGATTAGGCCAAGAAAAATCTCTTTTTGATTAAAGCATTTAGTTCCAAATGCGATAAACCTAGACTGGTGAAGGTCCAACTATGATGCATCTCTCCTCACTCTGTTGTCTTTACTCTTAATGTACACATTATTCATGGGATCAACTCGTCTTTTTATGTTTCTCAGCACGCACTTCTGACCCGGTGATATGGCTTTTGTGGTCGTTTGCTGAAAGTTTCTTTATATTCCTATTTTTTCCCAAGAGCTCATTTTCAACATCATATCCCAGCACTAGGATAAACTATAAGAGAACTTTAAAAGAAGTCATGTTGCAGTGTTTAGTCGATATTCTTTTCTTCTTGAAAGCTTCTTTTGAATCCCCATTTTACGACTCTGACATCTATTTATTAGGTTAGGCGACCGACTTTGGTGATAAATTACTTGAATTTGGCTGTATCTTTCGAATCGCCCTGACATAACATTTTGCAGTGATTTGGTACTGAGTAAATTAAACAGAATTATAAATTAAATTACCATTACCCAGAGGGCACATGAGGTAATTTGTATTTACAGATGAAAGTAAGAGTGTCCAGCAGGAATATCTAATGACAGATGTAAAAACCTGCATTGTCTAAAAGAAAAGTTTGAGATTTATTTAGACGTATATATGCATAATTGGAAACATTTAACATGATGTTTTTGTGTGGTAAAGGAACAAGTTTGAAGGAAATCATTATGCACTGAGCAAAGAAACTAACTGAAACAAGACTGAAGAGCAAAACGGAAAAGGAAAGATCAATATAGTACAGAAGAATGCCAGATTACCTAGATATGACTGTGTGTTAATACATATGTATAACTTTAAACACAGAATTTGTGTGAACCGCAATGGTCAGTTTCAGTTACAATTTTTCTGACAGACACACATTTTTAGGAGAAACATGTTATGAAATATCAGATTAGATACATATTATGAAACATTGGTGTGGGGCTGAAGATTTCCGTCCGAGAAATTGCAATAAAATCGTAAACCAGACTTCCTCAACTCTTGTTTTCACTGTTTACCTTCCATATGAAATTGAGCTGTCAGAAAGCTGCAAGTTTCCCAACTCTACCTTTACGTCTGCGCAGTACTGAAACTACCTGTAATGTTTTTCGCAAACTAGATTTCTTTCTCACAACTGCTGCCCTCATTTAGTTCCTTCTGCTTTTTTGTTTTCTTTAGAGGTATATGGCATGTCTTGCTGGATGATGAAGAGTTGCATGTTTTCACACGTTGTTACTTGTGAGACTGAAACTTTGTCATCAATAATTACACACAAAAAAAGAAATGATCAAATGAAGTGGGCTTCAATGCATAAACTTTCTTCTTAATAAACAGTTTATAAACTATATGGTTTGTAAAAAAAAGAAAAAAGAAAGAGACAGAAAGAAAGGAATATATAAATATATAAAGGAAACATTTCAGAGGAGGTCATCATATAAGTTACAATTTAATATGAACAAGTTTATTTTGGGATTGTGAAGATTATTTGGAGTTTAAATTTGTGCAAAGGGAACTTTTTGGAATCCTACTGTTGTACAACTTTTAACACAGACAGATAAAGTGGTAAAACCTCCTTCTAACCATAATGAGTATAAAAGAAATACTTTTGGCTGTTTAAAACATTCAAGATACAAAGTTGCTATTTACACTGGTATTGATGCATAACTGCATTCAGAGAACATTTTGAAAAGGCTTTAGTCTTCACTTAACTTCTTTGCACTTTCATTATATAGCAATATATAAAACAAAATCTCTGTACATTTTTCATTTACAATTACATGTATTGTTTTAGCAGACTCTTTTATCCAAAGCGACTTACAAAAAGAGGGTTTAACATTCAAATACAACACCAGTTAAACACTTACATTGTTTTTTCATCATGACATTAACTAAACGGGATTTGCTCGAGAAAAGAATATGGCCATATAGTGATTCCCACCAAAAATCTGCAATTACTGAAAATGTTCTTCCATCTACTTGCATAGTACTGTGAAAATCCACGTCCAACAACACTTACTATGGCAGTTTTCCAAATAAAGTATTTTACGGTTTTTAACCGTGCAAAATCTTTTTAAATCCTTATGTGTTCTGTAAACCTTTTAAGGCTTAAACATAAAGAAGTTAATTTCTTCAGCTATGGGCATGAAATATTAATTGCCTGAATGTTAAAATGCTAACAGTTTATTGAATCCATGAAGAACTTATACAACCGTCATTCAACGTGGTTGTATTCTTACAACAGATTTGTGTTACCACATAAACTAAAAGCTCTCTTACATCATGGCATTTTCACACTTCAGTTAGGCTTTTTATTCATTGAACATTGTATGGATTTTGAAGAACACATAAACAGCAGCACTTGTAATGGCTCTTAGTCTTAGAACATGCCTAAAAAACAGAGATGGATTTTGCATAATTTGAGTCAAGTTGAAGCCAAACACAGTTTTTGCTTTTCTGCATCATACATCATACAATCAAACTTGTGTCCATGTCTCTGTCCGCTAAATCCAGAAGTGTAACATATCTGAGATGAACAGACTTGCATGTAATTAAACACCTCAATGAGCAGATTATGAGTTTCCCTATTTGGAAATTTCATTACTATTACCATAATTAGATTCCAAATTTAATTAGAGTTCCTGGTCTAAACAGCATGTGATTCAAGGCTAAATGTAGTCAGGGGCCTTTCGTGGGTCTTTAACCCTCCGTAGTCTTCTGGCATAAAAATGGGATTTCACCCTAAATTATACTGCCAGTGGCTGTAATAATGAAGTTTACATGAGAAATACAAACATTTATCATATATTCTGCAGCTATACCATTAATAGGTGTATAGATATCAATGTGGACTTTAAATGATGAACGAGAAGGACAATTTTATTAGACTATGTGAAATAGTTGAGCAGACCCACATGGC
>JABUIW010000172.1:3452-20989 GCA_013363375.1 Menidia beryllina | reverse complement strand
CAATGTTGCACAGTTGTACATTTGTATAGTTTATTACCACAGTCATAAAATAATAATAATATTGCTCATTTTATTGCTGTAACACTCAAATTTCGCCTTGTGGCACTAATAAAGAGATATCCTTCATCGTATTGTAACGGTATGTAACGTTAACATAGACTGTAGTTCACCCACTGGCACTCTCCAAATGCTGGAACTCTTCTTTGAAATTTGGTGCCACATTACATGCATCAAAGTAGACAATTACAAGGACGTATGTAATACCAGCTATACAAATGACGGATAAAAGAAACATAATTTATTTATCATTTGCTGGAAAATGTTCAAGTTCACTCATCCATTCTTTCAAGTAATTCTATCAAAGTGTGAAATAATCATTGTTTAGTAACTGTCTATAAACATACTGTTAGTCACAATAGAAAGTGGCATCTATTTATTACTTATACCCATGCAGCATGCACCATACCCCTCAGAAAGGGTTACTGTGTGTAAGAATTTACAGAGCATTATAGTATACAGCGGATAAACATTTTCAAATACAATGTAACTTTGAGCACTTAACTGCTATCATAATGCCAATAAGTGAGGAACCGGAATATTTTTCACTCAGGTTCCTCTGGCTTTATTTTCACTGTGTAGTGCATAAAAACAGCACTTCCCCTTAAGTTTTAAATGTCAGTCAAAATAACCTTTCCACTACTTTTACTCCATCCTGACTCAAAATAGAAGATTTCTTCTCCAACTATCTTGACACGGAGAGGTTTTTATTTCATTGTCTCATTTCTGAATTGCAGAGATACTTGATGTCTGCCATCCTCAGCTTCTCTTGTCCTCCTCAATTACACATACCCGGAAAGGGTTGAGGTACCTTGCTCACTTAGAGCACTCCGCCGAAACCGCAGTTTGAAAATATGAGCAGTGCTTAAAGTATTGATATTACAAGCGGCATACTGTCTGACTTTTATAGAAGTTGATTTTTTTGTTTTTTTTCAAAATAATGTTTCCCAAAATTTAAAGGGAAAGGGTCCGTTGGTGTTTTCCTTAGAGCCTTAAATTAGAGTGAGTTATAGGAATTCAATGCACTGGGCGTGTGATAGGATACAACTAAACCACTCAATCATGAGGTGTACACAGACACAAAACATGAATTCTCCAGAAAAAGGGATTCACCGACTATGAGAACAAGTCTGCTAACCCAGTGAAAAAGCATGCAGACACAATGAGAACCATGTGTGGTCAATAGTTTCTTTTGCCAATTTTTCTAATGGAGATGTCCATCGGAATAATGACCATTAGCAGGACAAGCTTATAAAATGTTGAGAGATTTGACGGTAACTCCAGAACCTATTTGAAGCTATTTTTATTCGTGGTACACAAAATTGCTGTAATAGACATGACCATTTCTAAAATAATTACTGTCTCTGGATGGAAATACTTTTGGCACATGCAGGTTCCACCTGGACACTGTTGGCTATAACAGGAGCACATTGTAAAAATATCACAATTTATCCTTGGACTTGTTGATGCCTAACAATAATTACTGACGTTAAAATATCTGAAAATGTACCTTTTACAAAGCTTACATATCTGTCCATTAATGAATATATGACCATGTTCCGCACTGTTCAGATTAAGTGATTGAATTTCCCGTTCTTTACAAGGGTTTAATGACTAATTCATGAAAAGTCATCCTAGTTGTAGTATAATTTTGTAAAATAGAATGTAAGATGAAAAAAATGATCACTAAAAGGTCTCTAACAAAACTTCTTAGCTCTTACATTTATCATTTGTTCTATATAGCTTAGCATAAGGATAAGGAATAACTCAAACAAGATCCACTATAAAATATGTTTGAGTATTTTCTTTGTTTTCTTTCAGGTGGATGTTGCAGTAACTGTATTCTTAGCTCCCATCTGGATAGTGTCAGTATAAGAAAAATAGGGAATTACAAATCTAACGGTGTAAACACAAGTATTATTAATATATATATTATACAACATACACATGGCAGATACAAAATCCAAAAAGGGAAAGAAAAACTTCTACATATTCCATAACCATCTGAAGTTGCAAGCCAAAGAGAGTTATATACTGACAACCCACAGCATTCATGTCACTGGAACAGATCTTAATAATTCATTTGGTTTTATTTAGAACAAGAGGGAACAGACTGAACCAGTTTTCAGACTTTAATTTGCCCCAAAGTTGTTGTTTGCTGTTTTCTTTTTGATCCTAGAATAAGAGCCTTCTGCCTGGGACCTTTTGTACTTGACACGTTACACATTATTGCATAGCTATTTCCACAAAAGCTGAAAGAGCCTTTGTCCCAGCTCTTGTAAAGAAACTTTCTCGTGCACATTTTTGATAATAAAGATCACTTTTATTTACCAGGTTAAAAACAAAATGCAAAAGCAAACAAAAAAAAAAGACATGATAAAGACATTCACTCTGAGAAAAGCAAACCGAACTCAACGGAGAGAAAAACAAACTGAGCGTTATGTCAGAAGAGTCAGGGCATTTGTCTGATTTGGAAAAAAGCACAGCGTTTTAAGTTATTTCAAAACGTGTCTGAAACTCTCCAAAGACAACTCCGTGCCCAGGCAACAGTAACATATTGGCTCTTTGTGAATCCGCTGACTTCAGACAGAAAGAGTAAAAGAGCTGTCAGGTGGGGGAATGGAGGTCTGATTAGGCCTACACACTCACACCTGAGCCCCTCCGAGCTCGTTACTTATTGTGAAACGCAGAAAGATGTGCACAATCCTCACATGTCGGTTTATGCAGCTCACATGTGAGTGTATTGATGATACCTGTCATCTTTGCATCCATATTGTTGTCATTAAGTTGTCTTATTTTTGTTTCACTAGGTATCCCTGAGCTGGTGTTAAGGAATTGGTGTTACTTCTTACTGCCACTTTGATTTTGATTTTTTTTTTTTAATGACAGTAGGACTAAAGTCTCAAGTGTTTAGGGGTAGGAGTTTATAAGTTCTCACTTCTTCCTACCCCATTTTGAGCATGATATGTTAACTCAAACTAAAAATCTGTATTTTCTCTTCTTTCTGATGCACGTCTTGCTACGGTGCACTATTTTGTTTTTATATTTGTATCATGTTCGAATAAATTTCATTTCATTTCATTTCATTTCAAGAATTTCAAGAATTTCTTTTCTCTCTTTCCTGTCCTCTCAAACTCCAGCTGGTCAAAGGGGAATGAATCAAATATTCCCAGAATGCAAAATATAGGCAATTCACATTTTGACAGACAAAAATGGCATTTAACACTGTTGTACCTCAGAAATAGCAACGATTCAACAGCTTTTTAACTTGAAAAAATAAAACAAAATAAAATAATTTTGTAATGTCGTCCAAAACATTTATTTTAAATTCTATAGTGAAACTACATCAACCTATGGTAGTATGGTAATATGTAACAGTGAAGCAAAAAGTCCTGTATTTGGCATGTTGCTTTAGGGAATTTGTTTAAAGCTGGAAGGAGACAAGCCCTATGAGGAAAAATTGTAGAGGGCAGCATTCAGTAAACATCTTTTTTTCTTTTCAGGAAGAGGTTACAATCTGACAAACTTTATTAACATGAAAAATAAAGCGGATACAGCTCATACAGATCTTGGTAAAAACCATGTAATTCCGTCACTTGCCAGGCGTAACACCTTATTAATATGTGTTGTGAAACCATTACAGATTACATGTGACATAAATGCATATCCAGTTTTTATCCTAAAAAAAAAGCATTTCACCTCTTTATTCACTGAACTACACTGGTTATCTGTGAATGCTCACATTAAATTCAATAGCTAATGCTATCCTGTTAGATTATTTCTGGGTCTATTCCCACCAACTTCAACACTTATTCAAATCCAGATTAGCTCATTTGTTTCTCCAAGAAATCCCTTTGAGAAACTCTTGAAGTATTTGCTTTTTCAAGAGTACGTCCATTCATAACACAGTCACCATTAACCTGTGCTAGTGTTCACAGTTCCACTCACATAGGTTGAAAATGAATTGTTTATGTTCATAATTGACAATTAAATTTTGTTGAGTATCTATTGCAGAATAATTAATATGCACATGGAACAGATGTCCCTCCATCAAGAATGCTTATTCCTGGTATGACTGCAGGGGATTGGAACCTACCCCGGTGTCATTGGGCTTAAAGTGGAGTACGCCCTGGACACAACAGGGCCACATAGAAATGAACGAGAAAAAATGTACACATTTAGTCATCACTCAAATGAATATAAATGTTTTTGGTCTGTGGGAGAAAACCAGAGAACATGCAAATGCCAAATTGACGCATCTCCAGCCAGGATTCGAACCTGGAACCATTAGTGATCCAAGTTGTTTGATATTGATTTCCAGGGACTTCGACCTCACATCTTTAAAAATTAGATTTTGCCAAATGTTGCATTTCTACTGTTGGACGGCACGGAAATTCCTATAAATATCAACTAGCAGTCGAGGTTGTCAGGTAGGTGGGTCTTGAAGGGAGGACTCAGGTGCGGAGATGAGGGAAGACATGATTTAATTCAACAAAAAACTCATGAAGAGTGAATGTCCAGACAAAGTACAAATCAAAGCTGTGGAAAACTGTGAGCAAAGTATCAAAGCAATAAGTAAACAAGACTGTGGCAAAGTAACAAAATAACTGGCAGCCATTTTCAGAACAGAGAGTCGCTCACTGCCAGAGTTTTTTGAGAATTTTGACTGATTTTTCAAGAGCCACAGAATAGTTTGTGCTGTGACTATGTAAACACCGAACACACCAAAAGAAAGAGGAGACTCTCTTCTATCATCAGGAAAAAAGATTTTGTTTCTACCTTATTCCGTTCTTCTTCGACGTGCGTCTCACCGGCGACATTTCTCTCATAGCGAACCATTGCGTTTGTTTTTATTTGCTTACAATCTATGCTAATCTCCCATCAAAAGTGGCACAGCTACCTAGAGGGTCAATTTGTTACTACATACTCTGTCTAGAAGCCCATATTTACGGAAAAACTTTCGCCGATCGTCCCCCAAGCCACTCGCATTGAAAAACATAAAAGACGTCTATAGACGTCTTTGGCAGCGAATGAGTTAACAAAACTGTGACAAAGCTGTGGCAAAACTGTGACAAAAAGCAAACCTGGCGTGGGGGTGACGAAACGGACAAGACGGACAAGAACGCACTCGCACAAGACAAGGGGAAACAGGACTATTTAAACACATGAGGGAGGGAACCCCAGGTGTACACAATAGGTAATCAGGACATGACGAGACACCAGACGTGACAGAGGTGTGTGTGGATTCTCGTTTCACCTTTACTTTGCTCTTTTAGAGCAGGATTGCACCAGTGTTGCTGCAGAAAACTGTGGGTTAGGTATGTCAGGGTGCGTAATGGCATGAGGATGGCATAGTGTGAAGTGGGTCTAGAAGCAGGGAAATGGAGGCAGTGACAATTGACACGCTTGACATGCACCTTACACAATTTAAACAAGGCCAAGTCTAAATTCTTTATTTGAAAATATGTCAGCATTCTTTGAAATAACTATCGTGTTTGTTAAATGCGTTTAATGGAACTGGTTCCTATACATTACTGTAACTAAATATTCAATAATTGTAGTTTATTATGAATGGCTCCTTACTTTTCGTTTGCTTGCATTTTTTTTATGTATACAAAGGATTGCTTGTGTTTTCATGCAAAAACTTGAGCATTTTCAGCATATTACATAATTATCCCAAACAGGATAAACTAAGTTGTTGAACTCCTTTAACAATTTATATGTTGATCTGTTAAAACACCAGATTATTTTGTCAAAAAAAACAAAGGTATCTCTTTTTGAGTCATTGTTTACATGTATACGGTTTCCAAAAGACATGTCTATACACCTAACATTAAAAAAAAAAAAAATCTGTCATCATGGGAAGCTCCGACCATCATCCATAAAATAAGTAGTCATCATTTCTGTCAGTGAGCATGAAAATGTTGTGAATCATATATTCTCCAATGATCTTCATAGTCTCTACATGTCAACCACTGACTGGAAGTAAATAATGGACAAAACGTCTACATACTACCAATTTTACTGCAAACCTCTGCCTTTGGTGCCCATCTGAAAGCTTCTGTTTCTGAAGAAAACATGTCTGCAGTTGACTTTATCGACTTAGAAAATGACATTTCATAAGTATGATGTATAACCCAACTACTGAAAAAAAAAATCCCACTAAGACATGTTGTTACAGTACACACTGTGCATGTGTGTAAGTGTGCTCTTTGACTCCTAGAATTGAGATATTTTCTATCGCTCTACCACTTTAAAAATAGATTGAAACCAAGACGTTTCAAGCTAAGCAGGTGTCCTGTTTCCCCCCCAGTACATACCTAACAAATGTAAGATGTCTGTTATTTCATAAAAGGCTTTCTTTGTTTTGAATGCACCTTACCATAATACGAACTACTGATTATAGTCATATTGCCAAAAACTGTTTTTTTCTATTTATTTTCAGCAACTTAATTAACTTTTAAGTCACAGCAGTTAGAAAAATCTGCAAATTGTCTCAGTTTGATCAAACACATAATTGTGAGTATGTAATTACAATAATAGATTGGATACAAATAATTAAGTGTAGTTTTTATGACATTGTGAATGCAAAAGACCCATGTACGCCACCAAAAAAAACACATTACAATTACAGTCAGCAGTTTTAACTTTCTGCGTGACCTGACAGAAAAAGCACAAATCAATGTCAGAATAAAGCATTTTGTAGATTGACAGTGATCTTTAAGTTATGTCGTTTCCTTTAGAGCTCCAGCTGTTTAAGACATGAATTTTTACAGTGTAAGATATTTGGTTCACTGACAGTGTCAAATTTATTCCATTTTTATACAGTAACAGTATTGTTCAGACATTCTAAAAGCCCAATGCAATTGTTTAGCATATTCACATATATATGTTTTTTTTTTTTTATTACATCTCCCTGAGATGTTTCATGTTACTTTCATGTATTTCTGAAATATCAATATCTTTACACATTTAATTGGATTCAATGTGCAATATTTACACTTTATTATTATACTGAAGATCATTATTTTATTGCAATGACATTTTGTACTTATTGTGTGAACCAATAACAGTTCAAATGAGCGTGTCATCAACCTGACTATGTATTGTTCCTGGTGATTTACTGACTCACCCAACGATAGTGAATACTGACTCAAATCTGAATCGGGAAACACAAGAACCAGTCAATTAGTCTACGAATCATCTCCGGCTGCAACTGCACAAGGTAAAACCTGTTGAACGATAATGGACTCACCGGAAACATTGAAGACTCAGATGAATTGTTTCACTGTTTTCACTCCACTTAGTGAATCTAAGCAGGAAGTTAAATATCACAGTTCATCAAACAGACTGCCAATCATAGTTAACAAAAATGACTCCAGTGAACCTAGCAAAATTGTTGAGTGAGAGTAACCAGAACACAAAAAAAGAACAATACAATTTATCATCATAACCAGCAAGACCAAACTCAAGAAAGAAAGGACAGATTGCACAATATAAAATAAAATAAAACTCATATTGTAAGACTATTACTAACCTCAAACAGTCGACAATAGAAAAAATACTTCATAAAAACATGACACATATATAGGTAATTTAAAAAAAAGGTTCCATATCAAGAACTCATCGAAACCCAAAGACCATGACATTCCCTATGTGAATGTTTTAATGTTTTAATATTTAAACTGTGCAGACAGTCAAAATGTTAAGACTGCAAAGTGAAAACAGGAAAAACCAAAGTGGGTGGTGGATCCGCAGGGTCTCTGTCAGGGAAAAGCGAACCAAAGAAAGAATAAATGATAATGATTCCATCAAAGTTAGGAGGAGAAATGATGGATGGAGGCGGTGGCAGGTCTCTGTAGTGAGAGCCACACTCTGATGGAGCATGGAAAAGCAAAGGCAGAAAATAGGAGTGTGCTTTTCTCGTCTTTTGTGACCCTGCATCACTGGCTGTAACATCAGCTCCATCTCCTTGTGGACACTGGAAGGACAAAAGCTGCTGAAAGTTATCTATGGCCTGTGGACAGCGCTTAATGGTGTGTTTGATTTGAAAAGTGAAAAGTAATGACAGACCGTGTTATTGACTGATGTTTCATTTTGAGTGCTAGCATGTATCGCATTTTATGAATAAGACGCGTGATAAAGTGATGAATCGGTAGCATACATTTGAATAATTGGATGATCACAGTGAACGGAGGCGTTGCACATTACCAAAACCGGCTAAAGAGCTGATAGGAGTAGACTTTCAAACAAATACTTCAGCGACAATTGTTGTGAAAAGCAAATATGAAAATATTCTCTCTCTCTCTCTCTCTCTTTTTTTTGTTGCTATTTTTCTAGGAAAATGTTGAAATTGGATTTAGTAATGCAGAGCACACTTCTTTCCCCAAAGCTTTGCTGTTTTATCTGCTATTCCCTCCTCTCTGCGGCTGAAAAAAGAACAATCTAGACTCTGAAAGAACATTAAAGATCCAGCCCTCAGGACAAACCCCTACTGGGCACACCTGTCAATCAAAACTCTCCCAGCGCTACTTACTGAAGGTTGATTTTCTGTGAGCAGATGACATCAGTGATAAAACGATCACCCATTTATCTCCAGGTTGTGCTAAAAATTACCAACAAGGCATTTTATCCTGGATGAGGTAGCAGTATCTATTGATCCTTGTCAGGATGACAAAAAAGAGAGAGAGAGAGAGAGATGCATTTGACAAAACAAAAAAGAAATTTCAGACCATACTCCTCTTGAAAGTCTCTTTTTTTTTTACCCATAAACTGTTTTTTTCAGTGTAGCTATCAGAACTGACAACATGCTCCTGATATATTTCTATATTTATATACACCTTCACTTCATGTGAATTTAGTTAAAAAACAACTTAAAATCTATCTTCCAAAATACCAGGGATGAGAAGTGGAGAATAAATGTTAAATTGAATTTAAATTGCAGTTATTGTGATAACCGAGGCTTTATTATGGCTTTATTTATCAATATGGTAAAGGGACACATGATAGCTTTGTTAAAATCTTATAAATGGTGTCTTTGCATCTGTTTGAGCTTCTTGCTATTCACACCATTAGTTCCTTAGTTTCCTTCCTATATTTAGTACCTGTTCTACTCCTTTCACTTTCACTCATCGTCCACTAAAATCTCCACTCAGTAATCACTCCCTTCTGTATTTAAGCTCTTTTGTATTCTCACTCTTTTCCACATCGTTGACTCATCTAGATGTTCCTGATTCATATGTGAGAATCATGTTGTTTGACCTGTTCAGTTAGACTTAGAAACATACTTATTGGTAAGAGGTTGACACCCTGCAATAGTGATACCAAAGCCACAGTAGAGTTTCTCGTTTTTTATTTTGATCCATTTCTGTATTGAGAGCTTCCGAACTTGGTGAGAAAGCGTACCTTATAATCACCTCAGTTAGATAAGACCCTCCTCTGCTTTTACATCAGAGATGCAACTCTTCGTCTAAAAGGCCGTATGAGGCAATCATCAAACCTGGGTGTCTTGACTCGTACTGCCCAACTCATAATTAGTCTCATCTTCTGGCCTATTCTTTAATCGGATTTTCACCCAGGTGACATGTTGCTCATCACTGATCAATGCTCAGATTTGAGAAGATACCCGGCCATTTAGAGATGCACTGCGAGAAGTTGGGGTGACAGAACAAATTGTTGTCAAAGAGGATCTCCAAGGAGGTCTCGATGCCCGCCCTGCTGTCAAACAGATGCGTGTTAATCGATAGCAGACCCTCAGAGGTATCGGACCCAGCTGCTGCTGGGGGGCCCAAGGGTTCAGATCTGCACAATCCCAGAGTCCCAAGCCTGCTGCTCTCTTCTGTTAGCCACAGCACAGCAGGAAGGGAGGGTCACGAGCAGTGTTGGGGAGTAACGGATTACATGTAACGACGTTACGTAAGTTAATTACAAAACAAGAGTAACTGTAATTCGTTACAGTTACAATGAGAAAATATGTAATTGAGTTACAGTTCCTTCCGAAAATATTAAGAATTACAAATTTAGTTACATTTTTTTAAAAATATAAAGAAAAACCTTTGCAAAATATGCAACTCACTGATAGACGAAGCGTATTGATTTACTAATATTTGACTGTTTGGTGTTGATGCATGACAAACGTTTATCGATGTCTATGACCTAGCCTAGCCTAGCCTACCTAGCCTACCCAACTGTAGGTGACCAGACGTCCTCTTTTTCCCGGACATGTCCTACATTTCAGACTAGGGTTGTCAAAAGTATCGATACTTAAAAAAGTATAGATACTAAAATGTTGTATCCGGATACGACTGACCTGCCGTCGGTTTATTTATGTATTTATTTACGTTGTTTATGACCATTAACAAGACGTTAGCCTTGAACTGCTAGCTGCGGCCAATAGCTAATAATAACATGCTGAAATTAATCATGGGTCAATACTCATTAAAACCTTAAAGTAATCAAAAAGTAATCAAAAGTAATTAGTTACATTACTTTTTAAAAGTAATCGAAAAAGTTACACTACAATTACATTTCAAACAAGGTAACTTGTGACTGTAACGGATTACATTTTTAAAGTAACTTACCCAACACTGGTCACGAGTTCCTTAAGTTGAACAGTGAAATCCAGTCAATTCCACAGTTGGTGATCAGTGATAGAAGCACACCTTTTATAGACATAGACATACATAGACATAGACAACTTTACTGTCATTTTGTGTGTACAGAGTGCACACAAAACAAATTTTCGTTGCATACAACTTAAAACAAAAACAGGATTCAATAATTTACCAGTCTGATGGCAACAGGGAAGGTAAAGAATTCGAGATAAATATGCTTATTTGAACATTATTATTTCAGATATGCCATAATGAGCAAAGTGCTGAGAATTTTTTGCTTTGTTTATTTTCAAAAGTATATTTTTTTAGTGTGCTTGGAACACTCCTAACTGATTCAGATCACGCCAAAGTGTCTAAACAGTGAAATTCAGTCAATTCCACAGTTGGTGATTAGTGATAGAAGCACACCTTTTATCATGGGAAGTAAAGAATTCTAGATAAATATGCTTATTTGGACGTGCTTATTTCAGATATGCCATAATGAGCTAAGTGCTGAGCATTTTTTGCTTTGTTTATCTTAAAAAGTATTTATTTTTGGTGTGCTGGAACTCTCTTAACTGATTCAGATGAGCCCAAAGTGTCTAAACAGCAGCTGGTATTAGACTGGGTCAAATTTTCATTCTCCTTTGCATTCTCTTTTTGCATGCATGTGCTCTCTCAGGTTACTGCTTCCTCCCACTATCAAACTGATCAAAACAGACAACGGGGCTTAATGTTATTCCATACATGCATACACTCCAGCCCCCAGCGGCCAGAGACAGGGTAAAACACACGAACAGCATGTGTTGAGCATTAAGGTGAATACAAGTATTTTTAAGAAAAAATTTCTTACAGTGCATCTTGTAAAAAAAGTACACCATTCAATTATTAAAGTTTTACATATCAGGTTTTAATCATTTAACCAATTTGGTCCATAGAAAGACTTAAAATTGTGAAAATGTGTATGTATGTATCAAAACTAATTACATTTGACACTTTCATCATTTATTTGTGTTTGAATTAAGCTCATATGAAAAAGGCAGCATGAAAAATGAACTTTTCCTCTTTCCAAAAGAGTAAAATTCCGGTGATTCTTGTCATTCAATGTCTTAACTCCAACTTCAACCTGTGCAGTTGCTCTCCTGATAAGTGCTGAGCACGGACTTCTGAAACAGTTTATTTTTTGCAGTAGGAGACAGGCCACGTAAAAGGTTTTGAAAGTGGAGTTGACCCAAAATGGCTTTCAGCTTGAATACACACATATAGGTTGTTTGTTTTTTTTAAAATTACCTACGTTGTTTAAGGGTTTACTCGAGTACTGTTTAAAATTTCACAGTTCAGTTGTTTGAAAGTTTAAAAAATGTGTTTGTCATGTTCCCTTTAACAAGATGCATCTTATCATTGGAGGTTAGTAAAAGAAATAAGAACTTAAAAAGACAATAAAAATTAAAAATAAAAAGATTAAGTGAAAAAAGACATACCGGTACTAGGCTTCTTTTCACAGATATGTTGAGAAAAGATAGAATTATTATTCTATTTCATTTTATTGTTTACTGCATTTGTTATTTGAATAGGAAGTGCTTTCTGCTGGTTGTATCAACTTAAATAATTTTCTGCAAATTTATACTGTACAATGTACAATGACAATAAAGACATTTATTCATGAAAATGCCCAGAAATATTTACCAATGGATGCAAATCGAAATTGACCCTTAAGGGCTGTTATGGGGACAGAAAAGCACATAGGTAATACTTTTTATAATACATTGTAAAAAATGTTTAGAATTCTTGCAGAGGTGTAAAATCAAGATTGCTAAATTTAGGATAATATTTTCTCTGATGTTGTATTCTGGATCAATCTTCATTTCTTTTCTTTACAACACCTTAGGTATTCGATGTAATTCCATTCTCTGATATTACTATTCAGTGTATTAAGAACTCTATAAATGTGTATTGAGACCAATAGATAGGATAAATATTTAATTTTTTATAAAAAATTGAGTGCAAAATCCTGCCTCTGTGAGTAAATCCTGGACGTGTCACCCTTTAGCACACTGTCCAGTTGAGCCATCATGGCTCAAGGATGCCAACAAGACGGGCGGCCACACACTAACCTCTCAAAATAAAAAAACTTATTTGGGGTTTTTTCATTTTTAACCAAGATCCAAAAAGGTTTGGAAAACCTCATTGGAGTTTCATTGCCAAATGAAGTAACTCGCTACCAAATCTGGCATGGTTATGTTTTGATTTTATTGATTTTGGCACAATTTTCTTAGTTTTTTGGACATCCTCTGACCATTGCCTGAGCCAGGAGGAGACAAACTCAGAAATCTAGCCAGATACGCCGAGAAGATACCTGGATATCCTCCAAGAGGAGCAAGAACTGAGAGTGAAACCCTTGGAACTTCAATTCAGAGTGGTGGTGAAGAGAAAATCAAACAAAAACGAATGGGTTGCATCTGAGCAGCCTTACAGTATCAATAAAGATCCAATCTCTGTGATCCTCGCTTTTGATGCACTTCTGGTTGGTGTACAGATCAGACCTAATCAGTGGAAGTCCACAAATCCCGCGGCATCTTCTCTATGCTCTCCTAGCTCAAGGATGGCCACACACAACCTCTCAAGCCAAAACTAAATTAATTTTAACTCCAAATCAACCATACTGAAGAGACTCGACATCCAAACTTTGGTGCAGTGGAGGCACACAAACAGGAAGTCTGAGAAAGTGGACAGAGGAACTCTTTGTGCTTTCACATGTGCATTATTAAGTCTGACAAATAAAGAAAATGTTTTCCTCTGTCCTGCACCTAGAGTTGAGAACTTTTGGATGTGTTTTTATTATTACAATTATGAAGTATGAATTTATACAACATTAAAAAATACATGATATACATGATACTTTGATCCATTTCTGTATTGAGAAATTGATCAATTTAGTGTAAATGATCATGCCAATAAGGGTGAACACATACACACAAAAAAACAAGAATTACTAAAATTACAAATAATGATTATAATGATAATAAGGTGTACACGTTGAGTCTGCATTCTTCTATTATCTTCATTTAAAAAAAAAATTTCAGAACAAAGAATTATTTTCCTTCTAGCTGCATCATAACAGATCAAGGTAATGGGAACAAGTCTCTCAAATTAACTCCAAAGAACATAGGATCTTCTTAGTGAAGGTAGAGTCTGTCATTTTCTAGATGTGAGAGTTCCACATCTTTGCTTTGGAATCGACATTCCTCCACAGGAAAGCCGATGACCTTTCAAAAGAGTTAATCGATGTCAGCACGCTGTATTAGAATTATTTGGGACGTATGACTGTTAAGTTTGATTGATCATATCAGGATTTTTGTAATTTCCAGACAAAATGGGCACTAAGTTTACAATATTCTATATGAAAATGATAAAACTTCCAATATAAGTGAAAAGGGCCAAGACTTCTAAGATCACTCATCATAAACCTAATAACAAGGTCTCAGGTGCTTCATCATATACTGAGGGAGGTAAAAAAAAAGCACATGACAAATGTGGTGCAGGGTGATTTTATAATCAAATCTCCAATAGGGTGGTTGATTTGGAAATTGATCTATTATGTAGAAAAAGCGGGCATGTGAATGCGCTGGAAGCGTGACTTGGGCTATAAAGTGACATATCAATGTTCTAGATGTTTAGAGACATGAGCTCTGCAGATTATCGATTGCTCAGGATATTTAAGTGAATTTGTTTAGAATAGGATGCAAGATAGATACCACATAAAGCTCTTAGCTTCTCATCACTACAGAAAAAAACCAAAAAAAAAAAACATATTTTTTCTCACATTCATGGACTTTTTCTCTCTACTAAATAACGTATTGTAGCTGCAGGATATTTTTTACAAACTTTTAAGTATTATAAACGATGTTCCCTGTTTATTTTGGTGCTCTGTGTGTCTCAGTTGTGTGTTACGCCAACACTGTCAACAAGTAAATGGAAATGCATATGTAGCCAGACACAAATAATGATGGACACACATAGAATACATTGTTAACTTACATGTAGGGAGCCAAATGCATTAAATGTATAATTTACTTTATAATTACTTACGAAATATATTTATTTATATTGACTTTATATATTACTATTTGTACATTTAAATTTAATGATTGTGTCTGTCAACGCTCCAGAATAGAAATATGAGGTTAGTGTCTCCTACTCTTAAATTAAGTGATCCTTAATAATGAAGGGCATCATCTTTATCATAAATTGTTATAAGAAATTGTTAATCATTCTCACACGCTACTGGGAAGTCAAGAGTTTTCATTTGAACTAATTACATGTTGGTATATTCAAGGGACAACTTGTTAACTATAAAGACTATTAATTGAACAATAACAAAAAAACGAGGCAAGGTGGCTATTTATAGGGTTATAGGGAGGTAAGCTAGACCGAAAAATAAGTGCCAGAACCTTTCTTAAATTGTTTTATTATTGAATACTGTCAAAAACGGGGACAAAGTACATTCACAGTTTCTGGGCATCCAGACTTGGCCATCAAAAATAAAAATAACCCAAAACAAGGAGGGATGTTCCCTGATAGCTGGAACTGAGTTGTTTCTTTGGTCAAAATGACCAACTATTTTTTCTTTTCTTTTAAAGGTCTGTTTAATGCAACTCATTAGGTTTTACCTCATGTTGCTACAGATGGCATTGCAGAATTATGGAACATTTGGAAATTTCTAACAGATATTACATCTAAATAACCCGAATAAGCACAACGTGTGAAAAGGGAATATGAGCTTAATGAGAGTAAAAAAAATCCTTAAAAAGCTAATTTGTTTGGAACACTATGTCAGTCAGAGAGCCATTCTACTTGCCGTGGTGCTGGACAAGACACGAGGAAATAAAAACAGCTTCAAATTACTTTTAGATACAAAACACATTTCACACAGTTTTCGCGTTCAAGCCAAAAATGAGTCTGAGGATAAATATTTATGTTGTGCTGAACTGGGGCAAGGAAGACCTGTTTCTCATCAAAACGCTAGAGGAAGAATAGAAGTGTCAATTCTGATTTGCATCCACAGAAACCTTAAACACACATAGGTTAAATACACATAATTATTATTTTTTCTATATAGAAGGGAATCACTAGTAGAACTCTTTTAGAGGTTACAGTGGTGACAGTGTAGAGATACAGGAAAGTACATAAAGAGTATCCGAGGGGGTGGTTGAGGGACTTTATCTTAATAACCTTATTCACTCCAGTCAGAAACATCAGACTCACTTGACTACTCATTCTTCCTTTCTTTGTTGCTGGGAGAGTAGTTTAATCTGAGCTACATTCACATCCCTGAATCTCATCTCCATGGGTGCCTGCCAGTGCATCTTCAACAGGATTTTTTGTTTTTATGTAAAATTGTGTCTACTTTGTAAGTCGACTTGGATAAAAGTGCCTGCTGAATGCATGGACACAAACATAAATATATCCATATTACAGACATATATAGAATCACATTTAAATATTCTATTATTCTATTCACTGGTAGAAAGAATTAGTTTATGCTTTGTCTCAGTAATTTAGTTGGTAATATGCTTTTTTTGTTTATATTTCTTTAGATATACTTTGATCAATCATCCCTCAATCAAAGTACTTTATTAATCCTGGGAGAGTTCCTGTTTTTTTCATTTTCATTTTTCAATTAACTATAATGAAACATATTAAGCATATATCATTATTTGAGCTAAAGTAATTGAGTGGGTCATAAGCATTGCAATTTAAAAACTGTCAATGTGACTCATTAACTTTACCATGACAGTTTTATGGTTAAAGGCCTAATGTGTAACATATGTCACAATGATTTTGATTTTAGCATGATTTTGATGTTAGCATGATTTTGATGTTAGCATGTTTTCCACTGACTAAATGTTAAGAGATAAAAAGAAGAAGACACATTACCTAGATATGAAAATTCTTAAATGGTTGACTTACTTTTAGCGAGGAGAAACATTTTAATTTCTGCCAATGACTTCTACCCTTGTTAGTCTGGCAGACAGACATCTTGGAAATTGTGTTGTGTAAAGGCACACACACACATGGCCTATTACATCTTCATAACTTCATAACGTAAAATCAAGGATGAAGCTGTACATGGAACTTTCCAGTATGCTTAAAATGTTTATGACACCTATGTTACCATGGGTCCAAGTCCGGATGCAACATAGAACATTTCTTACTATGAGGTGGGTTTTCTATTTACTCAATTTAGGGGAATTCAGCCTTTGGCCTGAAACACTGCTTTTGTAAGGATGGAAGATAGAGAAAATGTGCATAGATGAGTGTTACAATACTGAACAATGACAACTTAAATCTAAGTAAAGCTTAAACTCAAATTTTTTTTTTTCTTTTCTGTCTTTCTTTTCCAGCTCAGCTTAGCGTGCTTACATATGTAACAAAAATTACAAAGGGAAATTAAGCACACCATTGTTTGAACTAAACAAAAAAAATCCTTAGCCAATGTTCTTGCACGTTTTGCCCATTGGGAGCTTCCAGTAGTAGATGATTCAACCATCATCTAAATACCACAGTCCCATATAAATAGAATTACTAATTGCTAAACAGCTACTGCGTTATAGAGTGGTATGGTGTTTAATACGATTACCTCCCAATAAAATTGTTGCTGGTTTAAATCTAGATTAGAAGCCATTCTATGTGGATGGTTCATGTTGGTTGGTTCTCCCAGGGTCCTCCATATTGTTTTGTTTTGTTTTGTTTTTGTCTCTGTGTGGCTCTCTGATGGTGTACCCTGAGTCTCAAATAATAACTTCTCCCCATGTTGTGCATAGAAGTGGGTAGAGAGATAACTGTGAGGACACTCAGTGGGGACCCGGAAATTCAACCACACACAGG
>JABUIW010000171.1:472793-542964 GCA_013363375.1 Menidia beryllina | reverse complement strand
TACACTATATTGCCAAAAGTATTTGCTCACCTGCCTTGACTCACATATGAGCTTAAGTGACATCCCGTTCCTAATCCATAGGGTTCAATATGACGTCGGTCCACCCTTTGCAGCTAGAACAGCTTCAACTCTTCTGGGAAGGCTGTCCACAAGGTTTAGGAGTGTGTTTATGGGAATTTTTGACCATTCTTCCAGAAGCGCATTTGTGAGGTCGCACACTGATGTTGGACGAGAAGGCCTGGCTCTCAGTCTCCGCTCTAATTCATCCCAAAGGTGTTCTATCGGGTTGAGGTCAGGACTCTGTGCAGGCCAGTCAAGTTCATCCACACCAGACTCTGTCATCCATGTCTTTATGGACCTTGCTTTGTGCACTGGTGCACAGTCATGTTGGAAGAGGAAGGGGCCAGCTCCAAACTGTTCCCACAAAGTTGGGAGCATGGAATTGTCCAAAATGTCTTGGTATGCTGAAGCATTCAGAGTTCCTTTCACTGGAACTAAGGGGCCAAGCCCAGCTCCTGAAAAACAACCCCACACCATAATCCCCCCTCCACCAAACTTTACACTTGGCACAATGCAGTCAGACAAGTACCGTTCTCCTGGCAACCGCCAAACCCAGACCCGTCCATCAGATTGCCAGATGGAGAAGCGCGATTCGTCACTCCAGAGAACGCGTCTCCACTGCTCTAGAGTCCAGTGGCGGCGTGCTTTACACCACCGCATCCGACGCTTTGCATTGCACTTGGTGATGTATGGCTTGGATGCAGCTGCTCGACCATGGAAACCCATTCCATGAAGCTCTCTGCGCACTGTTCTTGAGCTAATCTGAAGGCCACATGAAGTTTGGAGGTCTGTAGTGATTGACTCTGCAGAAAGTTGGCGACCTCTTCGCACTATGCGCGTCAGCATCCGCTGACCCCGCTCCGTCAGTTTACGTGGCCTACCACTTCGTGGCTGAGTTGCTGTCGTTCCCAAACACTTCCATTTTCTTATAATACAGCTGACAGTTGACTGTGGAATATTTAGGAGCGAGGAAATTTCACGACTGGATTTGTTGCACAGGTGGCATCCTATCACAGTTCCACGCTGGAATTCACTGAGCTCCTGAGAGCGACCCATTCTTTCACAAATGTTTGTAAAAACAGTCTGCATGCCTAGGTGCTTGAATTTATACACCTGTGGCCATGGAAGTGATTGGAACACCTGATTCCGATAATTTGGATGGGTGAGCAAATACTTTTGGCAATATAGTGTATATATATATATATATATATATATAGAGAGAGAGAGAGAGAGAGAGAGAGAGAGAGAGCATCAAATCCAGCAGTTGGCATGAGTCCATGTCTTCATGGCAAAAATGGGGCCGTCAGTGGAGGGGGGGTTATTGGCTGGGACGATGCAGATCAGCGGAGCTCTGAGTTTGGAGGCTGTGGAACCAAACGGTGGGATCTTCTGGGACAAGCTCTGGTCTGGGTCTCAGAACCGGAGGTGAGATTTATGTTTCACCATGTATCTGATGGAGAAGGAAAAGAGAAACGCCAGGTTAGTGCCGGCTGAACGAGGGGTCTGTGTGTGGTGTGTGTGGACAAAACAAACCCAAAAAAAAAAAAAAAAACCTGTCAAGGGTTTCCCAAAAGCGCAAGAAGACGGGTCGGTCCAGGTGGCGTCGGTGGCGGCTCAGCTCCAGGACGGTCACGTCCCACTTCTGGACGTTGGGGTCCGTCTTTGCCTCGTCATACTTCAAATGAAAGGCTCGAACTGGACCGTACAAAAACAAAACAAAACGAACAAACAAACAAAAACAGAAAAGATTCAGCTTGAATTCCTCTTTGGATGCCTAACGGCCCGTCTAAAAACCGTCGCTAACCACGAGCGGCCGCTCACTTTTGGCGAAAATGTCCACTGGGGACCCGTCGGGCAGCAGCCACGGCCAGCCTTTGAACTGCCAGGCTGGACCCTGCACGAACACGGCCACCACTCGGTCCCTGCGGAGACACACACACACGTCTGACTCAGGAGCCACATTTGCCCTCTTTTCCATCCATTTCCCAGGTCAGACCGGGCCTTAAGACTAGAGATGAGCTGACCAGATATTAACATCTGGATCGGTCCCCATATTGGAAAAAAAAATAATAATAAAGTCTGGTATCGGTGACATGGTGATCGACCCGTTAAGGCAATGCTATTCTGTCATAGATTATTTTTCAAAATCAAAGGACCATCCATCTGTTGTTGTATATCTGGAGTTAGTAACAAAAATTATTTCCCTCTGGGATTATTAAAAGTATTTCTGATTCTGATACCACTGAACGAAGCTCCAGATGCTTATTCATGTTAAATCACATTCAGAATTCCTGAACCGTCTCAGAGGCGTCTTGGTCCAATTAAATGGCGGCAAAGTAACATGAAATGTCACTGCGGCCGCAGGAAAGGTGGGCGCGCCCCTCGTGCTGGCCTTTTCCGTCACATCTCCCCGATTCTGGTCGCGGCCAGAGGAGCTACCAACAGGAGGTGGTTTTCAAAAAAGGGGCTGGGTCCCTTCGTGTGGGTAGAGAACAAAAAAACGAAAACAAACCCAAAGTGTTGAGCCGCAATGAAGGAAGAGTCTCAGGTCTGCTCACCAGTCCTGCGGCGCCAGCTTGAGGGGCTGGTCGATGACGCGGTAGGGAACGGTGACGCTCAGCGTGGTGCCGCCGGGCTGGATCTGGTCCTTGCGCCTCTGGAGCAGAACCTCGTTGTCGCGCTGGATGCCCTGCTTCTTCTTCTCCTCCGACGTGACGAACCTGGCGGCAGTCGAGCGAACACAGCCGCTCAGCTCTCTCTCTCTCTCTTTTTGCTCCGAACTTCCGCTTTCAGAGTCTCATCAAGAGACATCCTAGATGAGCTGGTGGGCCGCTGCTGGTACGTTAAATATTCAAACGCCGCCGCTATTCGGATTTTTCCTTTTAAAAAGGGCCTGTACACAACTCCTTGAGAACAGAGAAATTTGTCCGGGCTCCCCCGGCTACTGCTACTCGCCTGCTCTCGACACATCGTCTGTACATATAGTACATATCTTACATATAGTATATACTTTTAGTATCAGTTGCCCACATATTTAGTCATGGTTTGCCGATTAACTTGAGTACATTTGACCAACTCTAGTTTCCCTTTTTGCCTCACACCGTGTGTGCGTTTAGCTGAGACGTACAATGGCAGACACAACATCGACCTGACCATCGCTAGTCAGATGCTCTCTGAAGAGCTGGTTCCCCTGCAGGTTCTTGAAGATAAGACAGGGACGCCTCTGTTTATGAAGCGTCCCATAGAGCTGATCAGCCCCTGTTAGTTTGCTGTTTGAGCTCATTCAATTTGAGTTTAGCAGTTACTTTGGGAATTTCTTTAAGCTGCGTTCTGTGGATTTCGACCTCTGTTTTGGAGCCCCACATTGCTTAGTAGGTTTTTGGACTCTGTTTGCAATTTGTATGGGTTCAATTCATTTTTCTTTCCCCCCAAAATGACCGGTGTCCTCATGCCCAACCAGCCTCGCAGTGTTTAACGAGAAGTTTAGCTCGCCACGTGCCGGGGGACCTGAAACCTTAGATTTGCGCGCTTCCTCGTGTGGACTTTTGGGCATTTTTGCGTGGCTCTTTCAGATTGTGGCACCTAAACTTACTTCAGATCCTGCAGCAGGTCTTTAGCGTTGAGCATCGTGACGAGCGAGGTGGTGGCGGCCGGGATGATGATGATGGGGGTGCGCGACCCTGCAGACGGGGGCACAAAGGGCGGGTCAGGGCGAGGAGGACGTCTGTGAACCGGGTTTTTATTTGGCACCCGAATAACATACCTTTCTTCTGATTTGGTGGAGGTCTGGCTTGTGACACTAGAGGCAAAACAAGAACAAAAAAAATAAAGATAGATGAAAGAATAAAGAGGAAAACGTGTGAAACGTGAAAACCAAAAACCTAGTTTTTATAATGCAGAAGACGGTCAAGCTGTCGTCATGGTCTTTTATCATTTTTGCGCCATCCAAGACTGATGGCGCTTTGTTTTCATGTTTGTGGTGGCTGGGAACAGACATGTGATTCTGCTCTACCTCACAAAAAATATATAAATGAATAAAATAAAGCCCTCTTTGTGACATGTTGCTTTCCATTTATGTGGTTTGGTAACATGTCGCCGTCACCAGTGGGGCCAATTTTCCCGAAACACTCGGAAAACCAAAAAACTATAATAATCTCCTTTTGGGTTTGAGTAATTAACAGATGGGTTGACGTTATCTGGATTAGAAGAAGACTCTGTGCCACACCAACCTGGACGGGGCACGGGCTGCAGAGCTGGGGTCTGGGCTTTCCGAGCAGATGCTCCTTCCTGGGGAAACACAGCACTCCAAGGTTACCCATACAGACAGATAGTCTTTGGTAATAAAATCTAGGATAAGTAACATCAGGGAAAAGGCCTTCATAGAGGGAAAAAAAAAAAAAAAAAGACGAGCAGGATGAAGCCCCACTGGAAGGTCACGACTCATTTTGTGCCTCGGAAGAATTTTCCATGGATATCCCTGGTGTTTAAAAAGAATGTGTGTTCACATCGGGGTCAGAGTGCGGCAAGAAGTGAGTTACACAGCTACTACCCGAAAGGGCTCGAATGCCCAGGGGAAAGAACAAGCAAGCACATGACTAAATGTGTGGGGTGGGGTGGGGGTGGAAGGTGCCTGGTGACATTTCTGAACCTCAAACCAAGCCCTAATCATTCCACTAATGCACACCCTGCCCATGAATGCAAATCTTTCTGCTCTGCGGAGAAATGCCGATTGAAGAAAATCGGAGCATGAATTGGGTATGCACGGGATGTCGGAAATATTCTATTATACAGGACGTTTTTTTTTCTCTACAAATTGCTGATGCCAAGGTAAATGTACGCACATAGTTTTGTAATAAATCAATAAAACTGGCAAGTATCCTGCTGTAATGAAGCATCTATTGTGAGGATGCCAAAATTATGCTTCATGTTTATATTGAAAAATCAATATTAAAATCTGACTGCAATAAAATGAGCAGAACAAAAAAACAAGTTTCTTATTTTGAAATCGTTCACATTTCTGGCTCCATTTTAAAAAGGAAAAACACAGATGCGTTCCTCAATCCCTTCATGACAACTAACGAGTGTTTAGACTCAGCGACTCAGCTTAAACTTAATTCTGATCATTTCTAACATTTGTTCTGTCTTTTTTCCCTCCTCTTTTTCACACGTCAGTGCTTGCCTGATTTGTTTGGGTTGGTCTTTAAATGCTCTTGAGCTCTTGAGTCACCGCTCCCCAAATACAGCCGTTTATGACCTTTGACCCTCTTAATACTGTGCTTTTAAAGCTTGATGTCAAATTTCGTTTGACTTAGATGCAGATGTCCTTCAGTTTGGCCCTTTTTGTGCCCTTGAGAAATCCGTAGTGACAATTTCTCATTCACTTCTAGTGATTTGTTTCACCTTTGACTTTTCTGGAATACTCGTTATACATCTGTGCTCCAATTGTCTTTTGCAGTTGTTCTTTTTCTGTTCAAGTTCTTCTCCAAATCCTTATACAATCTGTTTTTCTCATCTTCGATTTTTGTTTAGTTTTTTCTCTTCGTATCAGTTCACTTCATATCTGTTTTGCAGCTCATTTCCCCCCTTGTCCAACTGATCAGAATCTTTTGGTACCTTCACGAGAATTTCAAAGCCTTCTACAAATGTTTTTTTCCTTCTTCTAATCCTTTTGCCATTTTCTTCCTCTTTTCACGTTATCGTTAAAGCAATTGGTCTTTTACTTTGAGATGACTTCTTGCCGCATTTCGTTGTGCTCTTAAGCTGATGGTTTCGAGGTTTTTGTCTTTTTTCTCTTTTCTTGGGCCCCTTCTGGTGCCTCCATTCAGCATTCTCAGATCCGTTTTGAGGAACCAGCACTTTCTACTTAAGGATTGTTTTATCATTAAGAAACCTACCTATCTACAAAGTTGAGGTTTTTAATGGTCATTTTACTCAGGTTTGGTTATTTTTGGGCACAGGGGAGCAGTTTTTCCAGATGTCAGTTCCTGGTTCATGGCCATCTTTATCTCACTTGGGTGAAAAGTGAGAACTGCCCTTTGCTTGTAGCCCAGCAGGAAATGACGGAGCTACAGAGCCTTCCAAATCTTGGAGGGGGTGCGTCTGGAGCCACAGAGGGTGCGGAAAAACTCACGCAAAGTTAGTTTTCAGTCTACCTTTTTTTACAACGACCAAACTGGAAAGGCTGCATTCCTTTGTTTATAGCTGGGACGTTGAAAGTTGAAAATGTTCTGGAAAATCAGTTCCAGGAAGCAGTGAACGCTTTATATCTCAAAAAACAAAAAAGAAGGAGGCCACACAAACGTGCCTTTGACATGGGTCACTGCTCAAGTTGACCTCTTCCAACTCTGCAATGCCATTGCTGAAGTATTACTATTATAGCTATTTAACTATATGCATATATAAATTAAAAGCCAGCTTTTACAAATGGCTGTAATTAAGGCTACTAAATGACAAGGCCTAAGAGTCTCATTCCCCCTCGCCCCTACAAAAATGGTTTTTATTTAGTCATTAGTGCACGTTCTAATTAACATGACTGGGACCACCAGATGCCAGTCACAGCTTCACAGGCTGAAGCTGCTTGGACGGACCGCGACAGAGAGGCTCAGAAATGAGTACTCGCGGCCAAAATGTCCGCAGGATTTCACCACAGGTATTGAACCTGTGCCAATTTGTTCAGAGGAGCCGTGAAATGATATCCGTTTAGGATGCTGTGCAGCCTTAGACGTGAGTGGATTAAACCGAGGCCTGACGAGTGGAGCGTTGGTCGATTTCTTATTCTAGTTGTTTATTTTTGGACTAAGCGGGAAACTTAACTGGCTTTGGTGCCTGGACCAAGACTCAATTATTAATTTTTTTCAACCCGTCTGCCCCCTATTGTGGCCAGCCTATTTTGCCCTTCGCGGTGGACGCGTGAACGAGAGGGAATTGGACGAGATTTTGGCCTGCAGCTGACCGTCTCAAACCGGCTGTCCTCTTCCCCTGACCCTTCCGGTGATCTGTCTTTGAGGCTGAATCGATGCGGCGGCAGCGCAGCGCTTGAGTGAACTCGAGCAGCGAACGTGTTGGCGTGAGATGCCTTCCGCTCGAGTGGGAGCGTACGACTGGACGGTTGCCGTTGGTAACCGGGCGTTTGGGAAGAGCTGGGGTCGAGGACCTCTCCTCTCTTAAAAGCATCCGCAACTCCAGGCGATTGCACCACCCCTATTTCTGGAGAGGGGCTGCGAATACAAATAGGTCAGTAGCCCAACCCCCGCACCCCCCCCCCCCCCCCCCCCACCCCGTTTGTGTTCCTCCTCCCCCGCCGTATGCGCGCCTCTCGTGGACGGTTCCGCGGCAGAGCAGAGCCTGGGAGGCTGCTGAAGGAGGAGGGAGAGGAAACTGAAAACAAAGAGGGGGGAACGAGGCACACTGTAGAGAAGAGAGAGGGGGGGGGGTGCCTCTGACACACAGAGGAGAGGATGTGAGCCTCCCGCGTCCCCCCCCGACCAACCAACCAACCGATGCTGGCGTGACTCGCACCACATGACGAGGACGGCGGACTGACCCAGAGCAGCGGCTAACTGTCGGCTGCCGACTCCCCCTTCTCCCCCCCCCCCCTCATTTTTGCCCTTTAAAATGAGCATCACGGCAGCTGTGGAGTACAGCCTCTAAAAAAAAAGGACGATGCGTCAAAAAAGACGAGGGAGACTGCAACACCGGAGCCTCTGACACATTCCCCGTCATGTTCCACCGCAACAGAAAATACTCGGAAAACGACGTCCCCCCGGCCCCCCACGCGGCGAAAAACAGCCCCGCCGGAGCGACAGCCAGAGGAGAGGATGAACTGTCGGACTCTGCAGAGGAAATGAAAGAGGATATGAGCCGTTACAGCTGTGTGTCTGTGATTTGCTAACGAGGGGGAGAGGAGAGACGAAGAGGGCGATCTGTGTGTGTGTGTGTGTGTGTGTGTGTGCATGCGTGTGCGTTTGCAGGCGGTGATTAATCCTGCTGCGGTCCGAGAGACACCACGGAGGGAAGCGGGGCTCGGGTCAAAACGGGTGAGTCCATAATAAGAACGGCAGCCGAATAGATAAATAAATAAGTGGGGGAAGAAAAAAAATCTGGTATGCGAAACGCATCCGATTGACCGTGAGGGGGTGAGTGCTCCTTACACAAAGGCTCCGTTCAATGTGGGCCGAACTGGAGAGCAAGAGAGTCTTTTCAACTTGCACAAGTCGCTCTTTGTCTTGCTGGGGCCCTTTAAGAAAAAGTACTGCGTGATTCAGTTGGGGAAAAGAAGAAGGAGGAAACGTGTGAGAGCGACTCCAAAATTAAGAGAAAAAAAACAAAACGACCAAAAACAGCAGCAGCTTTCAGCGAGATGCCGACTTTGATGTTGGTTTTTTTGGGGGGTGACACGCTCCAGTAAAAACAGGTTAAAAAAAACGTGACAGCTTGAATCCGCGTGGGAACGTCAGGGGGAAAACAGAGTGGTGCCTGTGGGGGGGGTGTTACGGTAAAGCGATGAAGCAGTTGTGTGCAACCGTTAACTGATGCAAAGCGAAAGCCAAAAACGCTGAACAGAACAGACCTTACAGAGGTGAGATTGCTGCAAAACCGAGAAGCCACAGAAACCATTTCCTGCACCCTCGTCGGCACGCAAGTTTGACCTCACCGACCAAAAAGCCCAACCCGGATTATTAAAAGCAGATTTTCGGCAGCTTCTTAGAAAAGCTCAGAAGAAGAAATGATGCCTGAATCCGACTGTGTGGAGTTTAAAAAACGCAACCAGACAGCTCGATTAACCCTAACCCACCATGCAAAGCCGAATCCAGATTATTAAAAGCAGGTATTCAGCAGCTCCTGATAAAAATTCAGAATGAGAAATGATGTCTGAATATGGCTTTACAATCCACCCAGAGGGGTCAGAATTAGGGTTGTCACAATACTAAAATTTTCAACTCAATACCGATACTAAGGAAAATACTTGATACTCGATACCATTTTCGATACCACAAGGATAAAAAAAAAAAGACCCCAAAATTTAAATGAATTTTGACAGGTTAGTGTCTTTCATTTCAAACTGACCTGTTACTGATGATATCGTGACTGGTGGCCTGCATTAATAACCCTAACCCTGACCCTAACCCAAACCCAAACCCTGACCCTAACCCTCCACCCTTCATAATTGTGATAAATAAATATTTTTTGGTTAAACTTGTTTGGACTTATTGTACAAACCTATTTAAAATACACTATTTTAACATAATATGTATAGAGTTTAATTAAGTGTTTGAAAGATTCATTTCACAATTTTTAAATGAATCTCTATATTGCCATGAGGCATTTAGGATTTTCTTGCCTAGAATCTTCCTATTGTTAATGTAATTATAATGGCCGACTTCCATGTGGGCGGAGTCGGATATGTACTTTATTAATGGTAGCACGTTATTATTAGCCATTAGCCGAAGCTAGCAGTTCAAGGCTAACAACTTGTTAATGACCTTAAACAACATAAAAAAATACATAAATAAATCTGAGAGAAGGGGGGCAGCGAAGGCAGGTCAGCTTCGCGCGGGGGGGTATCGATACTTTTGAAAATGAGTATCGTATCCGGATACAACATTTTAGTATCGATACTTTTTTGAGTATCGATACTTTTGACAACCCTAGTCAGAATGCGAGTTGTAGTTCCCATTCTACATCACTGCAGCAGCTTGGTTGGTGGAAATATTTGGTTGTGAGGTGACTTCTCCTGTTGTGCCTCGCAGGTGATGCCGGCAGAGACTCTGGGAACAGTCGACACTAAATAACGTGCGAGCAAAAATGCCCTTCGGCGGCCCCAGGCCCACTCTCCGCCCTCTCGATGGGGATCGGTCTCTTGCTCCAACCTGTTCGCCGGTGTGACGATCGGCAGCAACATGCAGTGGAGACGCCGCCGTTGCTGCGCTCACGCGGCCAAGCGCGTCTCCTTCGTCTCGCTGCTGGGCGTGCTGGCGTTTATAGTCCACCAGGTGTGGCTGCCCAAGCTCGCCGCCGGGCCCTGGCGGAGGGGCAGCCCCGTGGTGAGCCGAGGTGGGGGGCCGCCGGTCCTCAAGGCGAGGGGGAATGCCAGCGCCCAGCAGGCGGCGTGGAGGTTCGTGATCGTTCCCCGGCCGAGTCTGAAGGCGGAGGCTAGTGGCAGCTCCCCCGCTGGTCGGCGGGTGGCGCCTCTGCGCGGAAGCGGCGAGCGTTTTCGCATCGCCGCCGCCGAGAACGCCACCCGAAGGGAGGAGGGCGACCTCGGCGGCACGGTGGTGCCCGGGCCTTTCCCGTACGTCATCAACGAGCCGGACAAATGCGCCCGGGGCCGGCCGGCGCCTTTCCTGGTGCTGCTGGTCACCACGGAGGCCAGGCAGGTGGAGGCGAGGAACGCCATCCGCCAGACGTGGGGCAACGAGAGCGTGGCCCCGGCCCTGCGCCTGGTCCGGCTCTTCCTGCTGGGCAAGAAGGACGGCGAGCTGGGGCGCCTGCAGCAGAGCGTGCTGGAGGCCGAGAGCCAGAGGCACCGGGACATCATCCAGCAGGACTTCCTGGATTCCTACAACAACCTGACGGCCAAGACGCTGATGGGCATGAACTGGGTGGCGGTGCACTGCCCCCGGGCCAGCTACGTGATGAAGACCGACAGCGACGTGTTCGTCAACACCGAGCACCTCATCTACAAGCTGCTGCGGCCCGAGCTGGAGCCCAGGAGGAACTATTTCACGGGCAGCAACATGCGAGGGTTCGCGCCCAACCGGAACAAGGACAGCAAGTGGTACATGCCCCCGGAGCTGTACCCCGGCGACAAGTACCCCACCTTCTGCTCGGGGACGGGCTACGTCTTCTCCGGCGACGTGGCCGCCAAGGTCTACGGGGCCTCTCTGAGCACCCGCCGCCTGCACCTGGAGGACGTGTACGTGGGGGTGTGCCTGGCCAGGCTCCGCATCGAGCCGGCGGCGCCGCCAAACGGGTTCCTCTTCAACCACTGGCGGGTGTCGTACTCCAGCTGCAAGTACAGCCACCTGATCACGTCGCACGGGTTCCACCCCAACGAGCTGCTCAAGTACTGGCACCACCTTCAGAGCAACAAGCGCCAGGCCTGCGCCTTCAAGGAGCGCGGGGGGGGCAGGGCCGGCCCGGCTCATGCACCCAATCGGCTGGTGGCGCGGCCCGAGAACGGTCCGATCAAGCACATTCCTTCATCTTGACTTGGTTGTGGTAAAAACGGTTTTCTCTTTAACTACAGTCGACGAGATGCTTTACAATACGATGGCAGTTTTTCTATATGTCATATCACGTCTGCTTCTGACTTTGGGAACGTTTTGAGTACACGGTTCTATTTTACAACAATCCGCTGCGTTCGCTGTGGTGCCAAAGCACATTTTCTGTAACACACCGGAGGTTCTCTGTAAGTGTTTGATACAAACAGAGTGGACAGGGTGAATAAAGGCCTCTCGATGCAAGCAGGGAGTGAGTGTGTTTTTCGGCGAGACTCTGAAAAACCTCTACAGGATGATTTACCCCTTTCTTTTCCCCCCTTAACTTTAAGTTTTTGACCTGAAAGTGATCTTGCATCCTCCCTGGGAGAGAGGTAAAAGACGAGAAAAAGAAAACATTTGCACTAGTTTCCACAGTTGCCAGAACAGAACAAAACAGGGGGGTCCCACGATTATTGGGGGATTAGTCAGAATTCTTAGTAGGTGTGGATGGCTCGCTGCTGTCGTGTTCCGTGATCAGGCTCCTGCGCAGAAACCCTGGTACAGTGTGCGACGACCTGACATTAAAAGCTGATCAAAATGACTGGCCGGCATACCGAAGTAGGACAAGTGTATCTTTTAAGAAATTGAAAAAAATCAAATCCCCCTAATTTTCTTCGATTCTAAAATCTCCCAAAACGGCCATCTTAGCCATTCACCTGTTCAACAAGTTCTCCCAACCTATGCTCTGCAGTTGGGGGGGGTGGGTCGTGTATGAAGACTTCACAGGAGCCCTGCGCGTGTTTTTTCCCCCTCTAAGAAGAACTTCCCCAGTCTCTGCAGAGTCTGTAACTGGGATTGAGCCCATTTGTGAAGCAGGAGCTCTTAGCAAATGTATGAAAGCTCCAAAAGGGTTGCGCTTTTCGTCTTACCGTCACTGACTTCAAAGTCATGCCGTGGTAGGTGCCCATGGTGTCGATTTTAAAGCCCTCCGTTTCTGTTAAAAGAAGAAAAAAAAGTGGTAAAAGGACATGAGCCAAATGACTTCCTTTTAAAAAAGGAGATTAAATGCACTCCCACATATTAGGCAAGTCTATCCTTCATTTGGTCCAGAGGTGTTAAGATTAGTTTGACTTTATACAGAAAACTGTCACACTTTAACTGTGCCTGCATAATTCTGATGCGCTTGCTGTGAACGGTTGACAGCGTGAAGCTGGAAATAGCTGCTGAGCCATTGTGCAACGTGTCAATTACTCTCACTGTGAAGTGATAAAACCACCAAGCAGAATGTTACGTGCTGCCGGACTGCTGTTTTATTAAAAAGAACCTATTACAGATGTAATGTTTGTTTTTAAACTAATTTGATAACTGGATGGATAAAGCAGTTACTAAAGATGTTCTGGGGATGAGAAAAAAAGGAAAACGGTTAAAAAATATATTTTTTAAGGGAAATTTTTTTTCCTGAACCTGATTTTCTCTTATGTTATGGACTCTTAAAGAACAGTTTGATCTGAATGTTTTTCTTTGACTTTACATTTAAACGTGTTTGAGTTGTTATTCAGATAACTTGTGTACAGCCTTGAAATATTTGATGAAATCTAATTACCCACATCTTTCCCTCTGCGGGGATTAAGAGAAAAGATGGATACCTATTTAAAAAAAAAAAAACACACAAAAAACCCCCAACACACCTTCTTTTCCTTTGAATCGCTCCTGATCGTATCTGTTGTAGGCAGCTGGTACTGGCTGTTTGTTCCTCAAGGACGGGTCCTGGAACAGATGGAAGACAAAGCACTTGTCTGCAGGCCATTAAGAGGAAACCTTACAGACCATTGCGGTTTAAGAAAATCCGTTTTGCTTTATTCAAACAACAAATCAAGTCCCGGGACCGATTTTTAGTTAAACATGAAGCACTTTTCAGATTCAGGGAAGCCGTTTTACAGAGAGCGCGATCTTTACCACTTGGGTGGTGTTCTGGGCTGGTCTCTGCTCGGGCACACGCCCTTCCTCTCTGGCTTTCACCGACTGGAGGATGGCGAAGATGTTCTTGGAAAAGTTCTGCGTAAAAAGCAACGTGGGGCAAGGTTTTAATATAAACACTGGTACTCTCGGCTGGACTCACACACATCCTGTGTTAGAGGGAAGTGAGGGCACGTGTTTAAATCTCAGGAACCGACTTGACCCCATTTCTAAAAGGTTTTATATGGATTATATTGTCAGATATGTCCAATCAAATTACATGTCAGAATATCAATGAGCGCCTCAGGCATTCCTCCCGATGACAGATCAAAATAACCTGAGGGATATTTAAGGTTTTTCTTCTCCAATTTGGTGTTATTCTTGAAAATGAACCCTGGTGAAAATGTCTGCACATAATGTCACGCCAAACACCGCCCATTAAAAAAAAATAGTTCAACATAATTACAGGGCATTTAATATGGCATTATTATCATTATCATTTTTAAAGAAAAGGTTCAATATCTATCAAAACCCAATAAAATAAACTTTCATTGTAAGATGAGAAAACGTTATCAAAGCAGAACTGGTGAGGCTGGGAAAAAAGTGTTTGCTCGAGGTTGTTAGGACATCAATCAAGTTTTCAAGCTGTTTTATATGATGAAAATGTGCTTTTTCTGATGTTGTGGTCCAAGTAGAAGTTAGCTGTGATCTGCTGTCAGAATTCGTCTCTGGTTCTCTGAACCCAGCACTCTGCAGGTAAAAATCTAACCATTCTGAATCAAATGTTTCAACCCCGTTCAAAGAAAAGAAAGAAAGAAAACGTATCACTTAAAAAGTTGCACTTCCCCCGTTTACATGGGAAAACTGTTTTAGTTTTAGGGGCTTATTGCAATGTGGGGTTGTCACTTTTTTTCTCCTTTAAAGTTCAAAGCCAGGTTTGAACTTTAAAGACAATTTGAATATTGACCCTCTGTGTGCAGGAGACTCTTGAAAAAAAAAAACAATCTGGATTTGCCACTCAGTCAAAGGAAAGCAGTGAAATCTGCGCTCCCGAGTCAGGAATGCAAAATCCAATAAATAAAAAGCGATCCAAATTGGGCTCTCACCTTCCCGGTGCTCTGGAGAATGGTCGTCCTGGTCCTCCATACCCTCTCGCGGCTAACGATATCCCTGGTGACGTCCACCTCTGCGTCCACGAAGCTTCTCTGCTTCAGGTTGATGTCGTCATCCAGATCGGATTTGATGGTCGTACGCTTTTTAGCCATGATCTTGGCCTTGATGGCAGCGATTTTCTCCACCGACATCGCCTCGGACAGCGACCTGCGAGAGTTTGTGGATTTCGGTCATTGAATTCTACGTGGCAGTCGGATTCTGCGTATACATGTCTGCAGCGTTATGATGATCATCTAAAAAAAAAAAAAAAAAAAAAAAAGGACTTGCTGTGTTCTACCTAATCTGATCGGTCTGGACGATGCCTTCTTTGTGGCCCTCCAGACGGGCAGCCAGCCGCTCCTTATCCAGACGCACTCGTTCCTCATCCTGAAGGGAAAAGCAGCGGCAACAACATTTGATTTACTACAGAAAAATACCACAATTAAATGACAAATGTTACATTTAACCTCACATGTTCTGCTGCCCATCTGAGACGCATAGTAACAGCTCAGAACACTTTTCCATTCTATAATAGGCTACATGAACTTTCCAGTTTGTTAAGACTTTACTTTTATTTACTGCTTTAATGTTGTACTTTAAAAAAAGAGACATTTCCCTTTTGTAACAAACAGCTGTGTATCCAGTGAGCAGGATTCTCCCTTTTGTTTCAAACATACAACTCAGCAAACTGGTCTTACACAAAACGTAATCATCAACACAAATGCATACAATGACCCCTAAAAATAATTAATGTGAGGCAAATTAACGCACAGGTCCAGGATGCATTACTGTAACAATAACCCTTTGTTGTTTTTATGTTATTGCTAAGCCACAGACAACACGGTTTAACACAACATTTGGGTTAGTAATTTAATTTTATTGTGCTTATTTTGAATGCAGGTGTTTTTTATTTTGACATTTCTATAAAAAAGGAGAAACGGATCATTCTTCGGTACTTAGTTCAATGATGATGACACTATAAAACTATAATTACAATTTACAATTACAATTTTCTCAGTTCCCACCACAACAACTCTTCAGATTACAAGTTATAGCTAAATTAGAACAAGTTCAACTTGATTTTTTCTCGCGACATTAAGGCCACCTTACCTCAACCCTCGGCTTTTTGGCTTCAGAAGATACCTCGTCAGCAGCTCTTTTAACTAAAAGCAAACAGATGGATGGGGTCAACATATTGATTCTTCACTAGGTTCTACTGCATAAGTGCACAAGTGCATACATTTAAGGAAAGTTCTCAAAAATAAATGGTTGAAAAACGGACTGGGCTTTTTCTTAAAAAAAAGGGGGAAAAAAGACTAGAAAGCTAACATCCTGGGTCACCTGCCTAATGATTTGTTTTCTATCCGGAAAAAAACTAAACAAACAGAAACAAGAAGTAACTTTTACCAGTTTTCTTCATAATTTCTACTGTGTAGATGGAACAACATTAGTAAGGCCTTCAAATAAATACACCAATTATGAAGTAAACACAGTTAAGTTTTTTGAAAGCAAAAATAACAGTGCAACACAAACAAACTAACAAACTCAAGGATTTATTCAGCAGCCCCAGGTAAAGCAGAAATCCTCCACCAAAGAAAAATATTCAACTCTTCCCTTCGTTTAGGCTAGTCAACACATTGATAATGTTAATCTAAATAATGGAATCCACGTTTTGGTGTGACTTTACCTTGTGTCGGCCGCTGGAGACCTATTTCTATGGGCGCACTTCTGTCAATGCTTGTTGATGTCGCTGTAAAACAGTTCACATTACACAAAACAAAGACAGGCAGAGTTCCATGGGTGGTCCTTCATGCATCATACTTGTAGCTGCACCAATATCAACTTCCACCTACATTTTCAAAAAATATTTATTTAGCCAACTTTTTATGGGAAACTGGAGCCTATCTCAGCCTTCTGAGCTCTAGTCTGTTGCCCTGATAGCTGTTACAAGTCAAAGCCCTGTGCAATATTTTATAGCAGGTCAAAACTTAAAGCAATTAACATCAGTGTGTCCATTTAAATATGACAACATCCCAAACAGAATTAAAGGAGCTACTTACAACTCTCGCCATTGAGGTACGAGAGCAACCCCTTTCGATCAGGTCGTCTGACAACAGGGATGTTCTCTGTCTATAAACACACAGTGGGGTCATTAGATGACAAAATGAAAGACAACATCTAGAGGACATCGCTTTTGCTGTGGATATGCAGAAAAAGGCGTATTGTCTGGATCTACTTACTGCAGCTCTTCGCACATATGAAGGATGCGGCAGATGCACATTGTTCAGCAAAAACAAGATCGAGTCAAGGGTATAATACTCCTTCGGTTGCCCCTCTTTGCCAGTACTGGTGGTATGATCATAAAAAAGAGCATTCAGTATTTATTTTCTACCCAGCTCTGAAAACATGAGGTTTGTTGACACAATCACAGTCTGCTAATCGTTGCAACTTTAAGTTGAAAAAGAGGCACCACACTTTGTTTTTTAAAGTGTTTCACAATCAAAACTTTTGACTATAAAGCCAGCAGTTTGTTTGAGAAACTCTGGACCCCAAATTTAATAGAACATAACTAAGGGCTAGCTGACGTAGCTAATTGTTTAGCCTGACATCACTGTGGGGCAACTTTGGCAATGCAGCTATCATAAAAAATGAACTGAAAAAGAACATATAACAATGACAAATAAATACTACAAAAGTGACTCAGAGGTTTACCGTGCAATGCAAAGGCATGACGATACAAAAAAAGCCAAATAAATTAGCAGGTTTTCTATAAAGCAACGAGGACTGAGTTAATTAGCACATTAGCACACAGTAGCTAACGCTGTTCCGTAGCATAAGCTGTGGGCCTACGGAACACACGCACAGACTTTTTTAGCACTGACATACCCCCAGATTATGTAGTTGGTCTTGACATTTTTTGGCCACGAAAACTCTCCAAATATAACTTCATCTCCTTTCGCGACGATTTCTTTTTTCTGGATGTTATACTGACGAAGAACACTCAACACATCCGCCATCTTCACTTGCCTTGATGTAGTGTGTTTACAAGGCCCCCGTTATAGACGTTATGTGGCCTCCAAGGTGCCTGATCTTAATTAAACCCTTTTTATTTTGGTAAGGAGAGCATTTGGCACAGCGTAGGTAGGCTTTACAGCTCGAATGTAAAGTCATTTGAACCCGTGGTAAGTCTCTCTCACAGCATGTAAACCGTTACATCCGTCACAGACCTGAAGATGAAGGATTTCCAAGACAAAAATGAATCTTTGAGAAAAAGAGCAGCACAATGTTTATTAAGAGTTTACATTGTGGCTATAGCCAATGTAGTCGTTTGACAAAATGGATATGACATAACATAATGGAAAAGTAATTAACCGTGATTGTAAAATAGCTGAGCTACCATAACTTTGAACAAACATACCTTCTTTGCGAAACTACACACATTTTTGCAGTGAATTTATATTTAAAACATTTTAAGTGTAGGTAAAAAAGCCAGTGAGCAGACGTCCTCCACATTTACATGGTCAGGCATTTATTTTCTTCGTAAAAACCAAACCACAGCAGGTGTTAAATTAGTCTAAGCTGCCAGCAATTAGTGTTGACTACATCATGAGAGCCACTCTACTAATCAATCTAAATTGCTCAGTTATTATTGTGTACAATGTTTTAGTGCATAATTTCATGTATTGCAAACTTAAATTTCCCTTTTTTGGGGGGGGGGTAAAACTAGCTTACATAACCAGCCAATTAAGGTAAACAGTTATTGGATAGCAGTGATTTGTCTTGAGAACATATTTAAGTAATGTACCAACTGTAGTGCATAGAATTCAGACCAAAACATGAAGATCTTATTTCTCAACTTGACTTAAACGGACTAAAACTTTGCCATGAAACATCTCCAATCCCCTAAAAAAACATAAATATAAAGGATTATCACATGTAAGGGCACTAAGGGTCTTCATTTATGGTTCAAGTAGAACAAACTACTAGGTATAACAGTAAAATTGACAAAGCTACAAAGGCAAGGTTTGTGTAAAAACAATCTCACTTGTTAGTGTTGAGAAGACAGACAATCTTTTGACCAACAAATTTCCAGAGAAAAGTAAACTAACAGAAAGGTGTTCTGCCAACTTTAAGTGCTTTGTTTAGTCTTTTTCTTATTCATAATTCAGAACAAATTAAATATAGGGAACGATTTTTATATACACATTTTATCCATACTCAACATCAGTCCCTCTAATTCATATTACAGATACATACAAGAAACTAAAGAAAACCACCTTGAAATAGACCTACTGTTGAAGTAAACCTCTTTCATTCTGCTCCTCTCATTTCATCTGTGTGGTATTAAGAGTCTGACCAAGAACCCATGGAAAGAACGCGGTCCTTTACAGACACGATAGCATGACATGCAACAACGCAACACCTTCTCAGCACTTGCTTTTCGAATTTGATAGAAAAAAAAAAAAGCATGTTATGTCTCCAGACAGTTGTCCAGACAGTTGTCCAGCCAGCTGGACGCTTTGACAATCCTATGAGCAACGAAATACCAAAAGGAGAAGGTGGTATTGGAAATGAAAATGTTAGCATCTTTTGGATTGGTGCTCCTTTGGGGCACTGTGGATGTGAGCCACACCGCCCCGTTGGGTGCCTTTCGCTCTTTGCCCTCTCGCTCCGTCATATCAGATCCTGAGACAGGTTACGAATGACGCTCAAAGCCCCGAGGTCGAAGCCACTGACACTGAGCAGGCCCCTGTCCTCTGCGTCTGTGAGGGCATGTCCGATGGAGGTCAGCCCACACATCACCAACTTGGAATTGGCCCCTGAAATCTGTTAAGAATAAAGACAATCACTAGACTTCAGAAAAATATCAAATCTTTCTTGTGTTAGAAATAAAATTATTCAACTTTTATTGACAGTTGAGGCCATTTAGTTATAAAATTACTCCACACAAACTCATGCACAAAACAGGTTTCTTGGACTGCCTTCTTTGGCTTTAGTAATGTTAAAAAATTAAAAACCAAAAAAATAGTACATGCATCCATCTATTACCTCAAGCTTGGATGGCTATGGCTTATTATTAGTGGGCTGTCAAAAAAAAAAAAAAATATATATATATATATATATATATATATATATATTCACTGGCTTTTGCTTCTCTTCGTTGGTTCCTAGAATTTAAAACTCTGCTTCTCACATATATAAATCTGAATGACCAAGCTCTATCTAAAAACCTCATAGTTAGAGATTTTCCCAACAGAGCACTTTGTTCTCAGATTGTGGGCCTACTTGTGGTTTCTAAAAACAAAATGGGGGGCAGAGCCTTCTGTTTCTGTCGAACCAGCAGGCAATATTTGTCGTAGATGCAGAAACCTTCTCTACCTTTAAGAGTAAGCTTCAAACTTCCCTTTTTGATGGCACATATAGTTAGGGGGTGGCTCAGGTGATCCTGAACCATCCCATACGGCTCTACACGGTTTTCCATTACAAACTGCAGCCGAGCAGGAATACGGGCCGACCAGAGAGCCACGCGTACGCGACACAAGCAAGGACATTGCGGCAGCTATATAGCGACTGAAACTCGGTGTTGGACGGCGCCTTCTGTTCATGTATTTGGCATTTACGATGTTTATGATCACAAAAAATAATTCAATAAAGAAATAATTCGGATCAGTCGTTGTGGCTGACCGTTCAACCATGTGACTCCCTGGCCAATCAGCGCCCGGCTGTCTGCCATAATCGATGAGAGGTTGTTATTATTTACTTGTGTTTCTCCTTCTCATCAGGTATCTTGAGCGCCTGTTGTGTTGTTCATTGTCCCTCCTTCCTGTCCCCTCAAACCCCAGCTGGTTGAGGCGGATTGGCCACTCCTCCCCGGGCCTGGTTCTGCCAGGGGTTTCTTCCTGTGATAGGGGAGTTTTTTTTTCTTTCCACAGTCGCCTTGTCCTTGCTAAAGATGGAGGATTGGATCAAAGGGGAGATTCTGTGCAATATGCCGGTTTCTTCATTTCTGAATTTTTATTTTTTAAATGGGCTCTGTATGAATTGGACTAATCTGGAACTGGATTTATCTGAATCATGATCGTTTTTTATGATGAACTGCATTGTTGAAAGGTCTTGAGATGATGTGGAATAATCAAACTTAAATGACTGTAAATGGTGGTAAACACCCATCGTTTCAGAGCAAACTTCACTGTATCTTGTTTAAGTCCAGTCTGTTGAATGAACACATTCAAAACATAAAACTTACCTCCCTGTGCTTCTTTAGAGATTCAACTGGATTGACTGTAAACGTCCACAATGGGTTGTTGGTGAGAATGATGAAAACATCCACAGATTTCCCGTTATCCAAGGCCCATGTGATGGGAAGAGTGCAGTCAGTGCTCCCGCTCGGGATCTGGAAGAAAGAGTTCCCAGCCAATGTATTTATCACGACAGAAAAAGGCAAATCTTTCATAACCCGGTGATTTCATTCTTATAATTAATGTCAGGTTCTAATCTTTAGAAAAATCTGCATGCGCAAGTGTTGGAGAGATCTTTGTCTGTTTAGTGTTACGCAACCATTCCATCTGCCTCACTCATCTCTTATCAAGATGTGTCTGAGTGGAAGTTGAAAGGTATAACTGGTCATTGACTCATGTCAGAATTAGATGGAAAACCCTCTTCCTGCTTCTTCTTGCTCAGACACAACTGATTGGTCAGGAGGCTGTTTTGCTTTCTTGCGGAAGTTGCAATGGTCATATAACCCACAGATGAAGTGACCTGGCTTTACAAAACAGAGACTACCTTCTCAATGCTTTAGTTAGGTCACCGCATTAACTGGACTTAATCTTTTCTTGTACATTTGCTACTTTGTGTGGCCCAACTTAGCTGAAACCTGTAGAGTCCGAGATGTATTGGTTTACGGTGGTCCCTCGTTAGATTGAGGTCCCAATGTTTTCCCACTTGTGAGCTCCAGACCAGCAAACTTCCATATCTTTAGATTCAATTTTGAAGTTCAAGTGCATTTGAAAAAAGGCCCAATACATCTACCTCCCCTCTAACAGAATCAGTAAGATGTTCCTTAGATTTCAGTTTGCTGTTGCATTTTGGCAAAAAAAATGAAGTAATTTGGCACTTTTTTTATATGAGCTTGTTTCAAAAGAAAGAGGAAAGCTTTTTCATCTTTCTTAATGTCCCGTTGCATAAAACCATATTAAAGAAACATGCGTTTCTTTTTCTTGTTCATGTGTGCGCAATGTATTGTGTCATTTAAAAAAAAATCGCAATAATCTTTATAGGGGTACAATTACAGACAACCATTTAACCTTTGAGATGCAAAAGAGTCATTACAACTACAAAGATTTAGTCACACGTGTGGAAATGTGACCTGAGCAGTACCCATTCATCATTTTCCACCGGACTGACCCGCTCACCTTCACCAGCTCAGCTGTGGCCTCAGCGAGTGTCATCTGAGCGGAGAGAGAGCACGGGACCACGGCTCCTTCAGAAAAGGCCAGCACGTCTACCTCAGCTTCCGTTCGGGCAAAAATCTGAGCCAAGCAGAAAAGTAGGAGAGAGGGAGGAAGGATGAATTGGCAACTCCAGAGAAAATTCCACCCGCCTGTGAGGCGACCTCACCATGGTGATGGCAGCGGCGGCGACGGCAGTGCTGATGGCCGTTCCCGGGACCACGCTGCTCAGCGACGTGCTCACGTCCACCGCCACCACGAAGCGTTTGCCCACGGGCTCCACGTTCTGCGGACAGAACAGGACACGGTCTGCATCAGGCCGGCCGTCTTCCTTCACGGTCTACGAGAGCCACGTCCAACGTGCCTACCGCAAAGCTCTTGTAAAAGGCAGAGTCCATGGCTTTAAGGACGCCGCTGTCTGGCTCCCACTTGGTTTTGCCCTGATAGCCTTGGCCTCTTTTGTAGTTTTCCGAGGCCAGGAGTATGCTGAAAGGGTGGATCTTTGCCTGGAGGTGTCGGAAATGTATTTCATCACCGCCGCACTCAGAAGTCAGAATGCAAAAAGGGTGGTGGATTTGTTAGACAATAGCTTGGAGCTGTACCTTCTTTAGAGTCGACTCGCTCTGAATTCTGTCACAAACGATCTCCGTTTCTGAGCTTCCTGGTTCCAGGACTTTGTTTGACGTCATCTTTCCCAGGATTTTTAGCACTAAATGGAGGGGCATTTCCTTCAGCAAAGCTCTCCAGACCTGCAGAAAAACATAATTAAGCATGGGTATTTGCAATAAAAAAAGAAAGGGAAAAAAAAACTGTTGGTGTTAAACTGAATCAAGGCTTCTCACCTGTTTGGATTTCAGGTGATCCGTCAGCAGCTGCTCCCTCTCCAGCTTGTGCTCCTCTATCAAATTGATGACCACCGTTTCGTCACAGCTGTGCTTGACCTTCTCCACCACTTCAAGGTATGAGAGCACTTTGACCACCTCCTCCGAGTTCTCTTTGTCGGCATAAGCAGCCTGGACCTCTTTCCATCCCTTTGTTACATATTTGCTGATCAAGGCGATAGCTGGGACCACAAACAGGTGGACATCAGTATCATAAAGTAGTCGTTAAAAACACGAGTTCCCATTGGTAGATGACAATCGTCAACATTTTTTATCAGATGGAGGTTTACCAGAGGTAGCTCTGAAAAGGGCAGGTGTTTGCTAACTCACCGTCTCTCGCTGGTTTGGTGTGGGAGAGTCTGAGCAGGTCCTGGTGCGACCAGCCTCCTCTCTGTTTACATTTTGTAACAGCGGCGGCCAGGCTCATGGCGTCTTGCTCATTGTACCAGTCAGACACGGCCTTCCTCAGTGCGCGCCCCCATATCCCACACTTCATGCCCTCCTTCAGTTCCTTTTTGTACTGGATAAAGGCAAATAGGTGGGCAGGGTCCCGGCAGACTTCCCTCACGGCCTTGAACGCCGCCTGTCTGGTCTTCAGCTCGGAATGCTGGGAGCACAGAGCCAGGGCGAAAATGGCCGTGCTCAGTCGGACAGCCCGGCCGTCCTGAGAGAACCTCTTGATATCCTCCACCACCTCAGAGCCTCGGCCCTCCTGAAGCAAAGAGAGCAGCGCGCCGGCGTTCTCCAAGCTCACGCGGCCCTCCTCTCTGGCCGTGTACAGGTCTCCCTCGGCGCCGTAGCAGAGGAAGCGGCACAGTTTGGCCTTGTCACCGACATCCCACCGACACCCGCCACCCGTCGACTCCAGGGCGTGGTTACTCACAGCGCTTCCTGACGACTCCATTGTTAACGCAAGGTAAGGCCTGGGAGCAAAAACAGAGCAGCAATGAGAAATCTGGTTTACAGTCAGTTTAAACTGTTCCAGACACAAACATTGATACTAAGGAATAGGACCCCCCCCCCAAACAATTTCTTGACAACAGTTGGGAACTTAACGTGTGTTTTTAGGATGCGTTTTCCAATTTTGTGGCGGATTAAGGGAATTAGGTATGCATCCAAAAACTGGTCGGTCGGTGCTACTGCAAAGCACCGAGCACCTGTTAACTTTCGAGATTAACCGCAGAGCCTCAGGGAACACAAGTCAACGCTGACTTGGCTAGCAGCCTTACTTTCTCACTGCCTCAGCGTTCTGACAGAAATAGATCAAAGCCGATTACAGGACATGATGATACACACAAGACAAAAAGGAGCCACGCTGATCTGTAAACCAGATCCGTCAGAGACCTCAGAAACACTCAATGTTAAGTGCAGAAAACAGTTACAGCAGGCAAACCTTTGCTAGGCTAGCACTCCCCGGTCAAGCTAAATAACTCAACCAGTTGCGCTAGCAAAAGAGGACAATGCGCGAGGTGCGAAGTTAAATTAAACCTAAGAGGGTGTCGATAAGGTTATATGTGGTTAAACTAGTGCCTCGGCAATTATGTGACACAACACGGCAAGCCACCCAGAGGAGACTTCACGGTATAGTAATGTTTACACAATCTATGAAGTTCCAAATCTGAGTACATCTCAAAGCCTGAGATCAGAGCTAAATGATGATGTGATGCGGCTCGGGATGGGTAGCTGTCCACTTACTAGCCCTACAACAACAGTGCTGTTTTTTTATTTATTTATTTAAATAGATTTTTTGACAGTATTCGTTGTGTACATTTTAAAAGACAAACTAACCCTGAGCATGGTTAGGCAAATAACGGACACGCTTACCGCGATATAAATGCGCCCGGGTGAGGTTTTGGTGTTGGCTTGATGCGGCGGGGCCTCCCCTCGGCTCGGACAGTCGGTGAGTTCACCAGGGGCGGAGACGCGATGGATGCCGGGATACCGTCACAGAGATGCTCACGTGCGTGCCTTCTTGAACTCACGCGCACCCGCACGAGCAGACGTTTCACCGAAAGGATGCAAAAGTACGATTTTTCTTTCAAACAGTTTAATTTTTTTTTTGTTGAACCTCATGAATGGGTACGGTAAAAAAAAAAATCTTAATCTATATATGTCGCTATTTATGATAGCTATGTTTTGAAAAAAAATACATTTAAAATTTAAACATTAAATACGTATAAATCTACATTTATCATATCTTAGTGTCTCAATTATTCAATTATTCTAAAGATCCTTATTTGATCAAAAATAATCTGCTGGTCACATGCAGTCTAAAATTGAACCTGCCTACATCACTGCTGATTTCAGAGTTATGCCACCTATTCTACTTTTGTTTCCCCAACCACGCCCTGCTCTTCTGTAAACATTAATCCCTGTTTTCATAAAAGATTAGAATAAGAACAGATTAGTGATAAACATGCAATGAGCTGGGACAGGAAGGATGTTGAGGACTTCTCAAAAGAATGCAGACATGGTTGATTGCTTCACTCAGGCAAATATTCAAAGAATCAGTAGTATTTTATTCAATATTTTTCGTATAGACTGTTTGAGGAAATTACGGCTCAGTCTTACATTTTATAAGAACTGTTGAAAAAACATTTGTACATGTAGAATAAGGAGAAAAAGCATTAAAGCACTCATTTATTATTTTACTGCTGGGAGAAGAGAGAATAAGTGCAGCTTTTTATTGAAAAAATTTGCAAACTTGTTCTTTGTCAGGTGTAAACACACACCTTCATTCTTTAACAAAGTAATATTTTCTCACGTTTGAAATACTCACAGTTTGTTTTAAGCGGGTGAAAGGACTGGACTGAACAATTGGGGGAAAAGCAGTCATTGTCTAAAAAAATAAACTGAATGACTGTCAGTATGCCTGGAGAACAGTTGACCACGAGCACTTCAACAGCTTACAAACTAAATTTGAATCTTCAGAAGCAAAATTATTATTGGGAATTGTTGGGTTTCTGTAATTATCTTCAGAGTAGGGTCTGACCTGCTCTGTTTGGAAAGCGCTGTGAGACAACTGTTGTTGTGATGTGGCGCTATATAAATAAAATTGAATTGAATTGAATTGAATCAAAATATTAAGAACAGATAGTGGGAAGTTCTGAACAGTATTGTATTTGATACATTATGTAGCATAGCTGACAAGTAAAAACTCGCAGTTCGATAGTAAACCTCCATTCAGTCAGTGTTACCACTTGTCTAAATAATATTTCTTTGTTGTTGTTTTTTTGCCTGTGAGTCCTACTGGTCACCTCTGGGTGGCAATACTGCATCAGCTGCAGACGGTGCGCTTTGCTTACAGCTATAGGAGCGCTCAGGGTTTTAGTTTCAGGAGCAGAGTGTTGCATTGCCTTCATCATGCACATAGAACAAGGTCTTTTGAAGTTTTCAGAAACTGGGTTGAATCCCAAAACTTCAATAATGAAAACTTGCATGGCTTCACGATAAAAAAAAAGAAAAAATTAAAAGCAGTTTACATTCACAATGCTGACGGTCTCAATGGGAAGTTTCCCAGTTTTAAACCCAGAGCTGTTTAGGTAGTGTCCACTTTTTCATTTGCACCGGTTGCCGCTTTATGCATGTTTTCCTTACTCTCGCAGCAGCATTTCACTGTTTCTGCATGAGAAGCAGGTCCTTCTGTGGCCCGTTGATTTTCAGATCATCTCCATTGGACTTTACTCTCACGGCCACACGATGTTTCCTGATTCCCCTCTGTTTAGAAGCTTCATCAATAAGGACTTTGTAGTGTTTGGACTCAATGAATCGTGGGAAGCAGTCATCCTTCATCAGGCTGTAGATTTTCCCCTGTGCCACAGCAAAGCACGATGCAGTAGGTTGCTCTAGACTCTGCCGAATGTTTTCTCTCGTGTAGAAATCCAGATTTACCTGCCAAGATTGAACATGTGCATGAGTATATATCAAACTCTTTCAAACTGATTATGTCCTTTCTAGGCACTGCATTCACCTGTCTGGGAGAGTCATCCTTGATAAACTCTTCATAGATTCTGGTTGCACTCTTTGTTCGTTGTTCTGGACAGTCCAAAGTTCGGAATTCTTGACAAGCAAGCCAAAAATCCAGGTTCTCCTCACAGAACTCCGACTTAAGAAATTCCCAATACACAAGTTGTCTTCCTGTTACACAAGAAAATAGGACTTTATCATAAAAGACAGCACTAAACAACCAAGGCGTTAGATTTGCACTTCTTCAGAACAGCCAGAAATTACTTTTCTTGGTGAGGAAGGTCTCGAGAGATTCCCCCAGTAAGCTTGTTTCGTTTTCTTTCTGCCTGCAAACAAGAGAAAACCGATTATCTTTGGATTTGTTCCCTTTTAAAAGAAAACATCCAAATACATGTCAGTATGCTGTAAACAGAAATGAAAAAAAAATGCCTGCTGATATTCCTGCATGGTAATGGATTCTGCATGAAGGTATACAGTCTGGATGTCCCTGCACTATCTCCACAAGAGTGAACAACAGTTGGAATATTTAAACTGTGTAAATGTCCCAGGAGGGTGGAATTAATACCCTTCGGCATGCCTCATTGTATAGCAAATGCAATATACTGCACTTACATTCCCTTCATGCCCTTGAGGTCCATGTGCGATGACTTGGAGAGCCCATTCGTTGCTGAACTGGATTGCATTATTCTAAGGGTGAATCATAACTTGACAGCATCTGTCTGTTTAAACAATAGCTCTGAATCCTCTGAAGAATTTTCCTTAGATTCCAATTTGATCTCAGTCTTCAGGGCCTCACCTCCTGAATGTGCCGGTTCCCTGAGGGGGTCGGAGTGGAAACAGACTGTGATGACGAAACATGACGCTTATTCCTTAGATTTGGCTGTCGGCACAGCCCCGTACAAGCCCGCTGCCCATTTCATTCTTTAAAAAGATTCTTAGGAGGGCCAGGCTTACGTCAAACCCTGTATGCTTCCTTGTAGTTTATTTATAGAACAAAATGCTGCTTTGTGTAACCACCCATCACATTCTCCATGCTTAAATGCTGATAAAAGCCAATCAGCTGTAACGTCACTGAACTCACCATTCAGGTCTATGCTATTCTTAGTTGCAAGAATTTCTTTTAACTTGAAATTCTCTCTGGCTGTTCGTCACTTACAAATCTTTCCTCCATCTACTGTGTGAAAATTGCAGTATACACACACACACACACACACACACACACACACACACACACACACACACACACACACACACACACATATATATGTATATATATATATATATATATGAGCCAGTAAAATATTTTGTTTTTGTTGCATACCATACCTGTAGTATTCATGTATTGCAACCTTTCTTGAAGCAAACAGATAGCTTAATGAAGCAAACATCAGATCTCTTAATGAGGCTATTCCTTTCATACTTCAGCGCAGTTCCACTCAGTCAGAGCAATCACTGGGTGGAGAAATGCTTTGATCACTTCATCAAAAATCACATGAATCTGTTTTAATTTTCAAGTAGAGCAGACCACTAACAGAGAGAGAACCTGGCTGAAACCAACAGCACAAATGAGAAAATGACAGAGGGAGAATGTTAAGGGGGTTTATGTAATATCTGAGTTTACGTCAAATTGGACCAGAGAGGGTCTTTATTCGGATGTCACGGATAAACTGAGGTCTTATAATCAACACATCACTGCTGTGTAAGTATATAAAGAGAAGATGTTATATAATATTTGGAGCATCAATGTGAAGAGGATGTATATTGGAAAGTAGGATGTAAAAAAAGGGGGGGGATGGGGTGGGTTATAGTTTCTTCTAAGATGCAGCTGCTATGTGCTAACTGATTATTAAATTGATTTGACATGAGGAAAATTACAAATGTAGTCATTTCAACCAAAATCCCACATTATGAAATGCAATAGTCTGACTTCAATAGTTCTAGAATAAACTGGTCTTACACCCATATTATAAAACTGCTTCTAAATGCAGATGTTTAACCGCAGTGAAACTGACCTACTTGCTCTGCAATCGCTCCAGTTCCTGTCACAGTATTTGACGGTAGAGTAATAAGAAGGAGATAAAGAACAAGCTGACAACAACAAAAAATAATTTCAACAGAGCCCGTGCACCTCATTTCTCTCATTATTGCACTTGACCATGCTGACATTTGCTGTTTGGCGTCACTCAAAAAAGCGATAGCGGAAATCCGTCCTGACCAAATGACTTCTACCTCAAAATATAGCCACAATAGATCAGAGTTTTCAGAGAAGGGGGGGTTTATGTTACCATGCTCATACTAAGTGGAAAATCTGTACCCTTTGTGGTGACTATTTTGCATTAAAAAAAAAACTTTTAACATCTCTCTCATTTACAAATAGAAACCCCCTTATACACAGGATGGTTAATTTCTGTTGTATGGTATTTATGGTATTCGAATCGAAAGAGCCTAGTGTGTCAGAGCAATGGTCACAAATAATGTTTAATTACTTTTAATACTACATAATTATACAAAATTATCTTTTGCCGGGGAATGAATTATATCAATTTTCTCCTATATCGTATTCATTTCTAGTGTACTCACACTGCTCTGCCTCATTTCCTCTCAGTCAGCAACAGCCAACCTTAGCTATAGATACCAGCCCCATTGGCATGGAAAAAAAAACATGAAAAGGAGATTCTTTATCAGACACGTATGCTTGAAGTGTCTATGGGACAAATGTTTGGAACAGTGTCACACTTTCTAATTAGTTGTAAAACCAAGGTTTCTATAGGTCAAATTTATTAACAATCTGTGAAAAATCAAAGGCTGCAGACTCATGTACTGCCTAGTATTTTGATGGGATATCGCACTGCTCTCATAGAAATGCTATATATCAAATAAATATACACAAATCTGATTCTGTTTTGTTCAATATCTTTGCATAAATCACAAAGATTTAATCGCATTTTAAATCAGCGCAGTTACAAACGGAACATCTCACGTTTACCACATGGCCATCAGAGAATAAACCCACAGATGATAGTTTTTCACTGTCCTGAGGGGTCGGGGTTCTGCAGATCCAAAGCAGAAAGCGGTTCATTTTAGGGGAGAGGGCCTCAATTTAGTGGCAATTTAATGAAAGTATCTCACGAGTAACAAACTCTTTGGGGAAAGGGAGCAATGTGGGTTCAATTGTTCGTCGAAGGAGACTTTGCCATTTAAGCTAGGTGAATCGGGAGAGATTTAAAGAGAAAAATAACCACACCATCCCCTGAAAGCTGCTCCTGAAAGACAAACTCATAAGACTGAAGAAGCAGATGAAACAAGAACAGAATGTTGATGAATGCGGCTTGCATTACCAGTGGGAAGTAGCTCCAACCCAAATCTGAAGCCTGAAACAGAAACTGTGAGCAACTACCTTAAAAGAGTGACGGCTAGAACAAAAAAGTAAAATCACTGACTTTAGAATAAATGATTAATCTTAGTTTACACTGTTGTTTTTGTTATAATATATTGCTTCATGTGTGGAAGAAAGAGAACTTTTTTTAAATCCTGTGACCCATGAAATAAATACTTGTGACATCTGGTTTTTCAAAGTGTAATAACTTGGATTAAGACTGGGGTTGTCACAGAACTGAATCCTTCTCATAGAAATGGGCTTTTAGTCCATCACTGTCGTGCATTCCCTTAAAATAATGCCTTCTGTTGAACAAGGGGAAATGTGAATGAATTATAGTTACTGGTAATAAAGAATTGTATTTTAAAATACAATATTTTGAAATAAGTGTAAGATTTATTCTTTATTCATCTGCAAACATGCCAATAGTCTCATACGTTGTAAATGATGAACTAAAAAGTTTGTCATCTGTGATTTATCATTAAGGTGCTTTCTCAGGAAGTGCAGAATGCAGGCTGAGCAGAGAGGAGAAGCAACACAGAGCAGCTGGGTCTTACACCTTAACCTATATAGCAGTCACACTTTTATAGGTCACAATGTGCAAACATAGGCAACTGACAGGCTTTGAGCTTAACTAAGTTTAGGTTAGCATTGTTACAATTATTAACATAAGCACCTGTGTTGAGAATGAGTTTTACAAGCCAATCAGTCAAATCTGGAATCCAATTAAATTCGATTAAATTACTTTACATCCACTGTTGAGAGTAGAAATATTTCTCTTCAGGTCTCATGGACTGATGACTTTTTGTTAGTTTCCCAGGTTTTCTTGGATGCATTCCAAAAAGACATTACGATCTTCTTTACAATTCCTTGGAGGTAACGATGCTAATGAAATATATTATGATCAACTGACAGTGTACTTGTTAATAGCATGACAATACAACTTAGACTCTTCAATGTAATTTATCATGGATACATTAGCATGCAGTCTGTCCTGTTTTCAGATTAACTAGTTTTTATGTTAGCAGGGTTCTGTTGGGGCCAAGTCTTGGTTAGCCAATGCTCGGATCCAAATTGAAATGTCTCGACATCCACGCCCACATCGGCAGTTTTCCCCGAAGTGATGCCAAAACGGCAGTCATTTATCTTCCAGGCTGAACCCAGATCTATTTTTTACTCTGGCTTTAAGGCCACACCTGGCCTTCAGAACACTCACAGTTACAAAAATGGCTTTGACACCTGGTTCCCTCGCGACACCATAAAGTACGCAGCGGTGCCCAAAATGAAAGCTTGGTTAATGACCTGTGGACCACATCTAACTCCAAATAAAGCTAGAGGGTTCCTTAACTGAGCCAGATGCTTTACTTCATCACTATTTAATGACTTTGATAAAATGCTTCACCGTCATCATTCCAGCGTTAATGGGGACCATAGTTAATTGCAACACGGCCAGTCAGAGTTGTTTACGGTTAGCACCTGATCTTTTTTAAGGTGCATGTGGTTTTTTTTTTTTTGTTTCTCTCCCCCCAACCAACTTGTGAGAGCACTTCTCCATTTGGTTAACTTCATCTGAGGTTATCATTATATCATTATACTATTAAAGAATTTATTTGCAACCATATTTGCAACTATATTGAAATGATTGACTCTGAATTTCATCTTGAAAAAAAACGTTCCATGCTGGAAATCCAGAATCCATGCTTGGATCCCAAACTTTCCATGCTGGAAAAAAGCCTTTACCTGCAACGAAAGTGGAGCTGAAACCGGTTGAACTTGTTGAGCGGCACCCCAGTTGCCTCCTACACAGAACACGTGACTCCGGAGGATGACTGCTGTCTCATGAAACACGTGAGAGGAAACTAGTAAGTTAGAAAAGCCCCATAAATTTAGTCTCAGTCTATTTATTTGTATTTGACAGTGGATGTGTGAATGTTTAGCGGCATGGTTTTAAGACGCCTGTTATGTCGACTATCCAGTCTCATGGGGAAATTAGTCATTTTATTTAATTGGCCACACACAACCAAGGTGAAAAATGAAATATGAGTATTCAGTATGTGCGAAACCTGCTGAGAGTTTACTTTGGCAAATAATGAGAGGGCCTTGGGGCTGTTATAGCTCTAACTTATTCAAAAGTTTTGACAGTTTTGTTTTGAGAGTAGATGAGGCGATTTGGAACCTTTTCACTGTACTTCTAACTTTTCTGTCCGCCTGTGTACGCCCGTGCTCATTCAAAGATGCAAAATGCGATAAAAAGGATGTGGTGAGACAGTTGGGCCTGAACACTTCCTCTTTCATTTGTGTAACCTTTAACAGCGTGATACCCGACGTGTTCTCAAATATAAACTTCCTTCTCATTTTTTTTTTTTTTTTTTTCTTTTTTGGCGGGGGGGTTGTGTGTTTTTGTTTTAATGCAAATTCGGTTTCGGTTCTGACACTTTCTGCTTTATTAGAAAGTTTATGTTCTTGTTGATTAAAAGGTGAATGGAAAAACAAATGATGGTCCACTGAAAGGAGGGAGGGAAACCCTCTCAAAACCAGATTAGACTAGTAACACATGTGAGATTGATGTGAGGATAGACAAGCCTGTGTAGGTGGAGGAGGAAAGAAGAAAAAAATAATCTTATTCATGCAATTGATAGTGAGCACTGTGCACCACCAATGTCACTGTGTTCAGTTACTATGACCACAACATTTCCTCTAGGCTGTCTATGATAATACAGGTGATTAACCAAAACTCTACATACTGAAAATATGCAACCTTCAATTCCACAGCCCTATTTCAACTGGATCAATATTGCTCTAAGACTGGACTAATGTTTCAATAGCTCCTTCTCATTAACTGTTTGTGTTGCGCTTAGCTAATCATAAGTGCATTATGGAGGTATATTGATTGCCCCTTTTTGGTCAAAGTAAAGCCATTCATTGTTCCTTTCAAAGTGATACAAGTATTTATAGCAATTTCATCAACAGGTTTCTCTTTAATATGGTCCACTGTCAAATGAGAAAAGCTACCAGTTCAGCACGGCCATCTGATTGGAGCATTGATCTTTTCCCAGTAGGCAAACATGAGAACATGAGAACAAGTGGAGGATCTCTTTTTGAGCTACCAAAAAACTAACCAAGACAATATTTAAAAAAACTCAAGGATTAATAAAGAAATGGATGCTGTAACACAGTTTGGTCTATTCATTTTTTTATATCACTGTACCAATATCCTCTTTTCCGATTGGCTTTTATTCATTTCCAACATTGGCACGGAAACTACATATCTTCCTGTGGATCTTTGGTTTAGCCTGCTGGTGGCGTTTCAGTGGGTGTATGCACAAGCACCCATTCATTTCAACTAACTTTGGCTCATATGAGAACCACCTTGTTGCGCTTTCTGTCAGTGTGCAAGAGTTATGAATGAACGAGATAAAGAAAGTACTGATATGGTGACTAAGTAGTTTCCAGGATGTAGGCGAGGTGTTTGTAAAGATTCATAAGTTGAACCTCAGCCGAGACATTCCGTCTTACAAGAGCAGATTTTTATCACTGTTCAATCAAAATCACTTGACTCTGGGACCAGTTTTTTATTTATCTTTTTAATGTGACACAAATCCATTTCAATATTTACATTCACAATATTTTGACACGGGATTACATTTTCAGCATATAGCTTATGACAGTTCATTACAGTTGTAATGTATCAGCTCACTGTGCCAGGGCTGAAGTCAGAATGCAAATGCTCAAAGCCGAGCATAAAGAAATCGTAGCATCTCGATGAAGTGCCAATGTAGCTCGCACTCTTTCATCTTGGTTGGCTTGTGCTTTTTGCACCGCGTGCATTTTCCGGCCTCACCAACAGAAAGTCCCCAGCATTCTCATTGCACATCATAGCATCCGTGGGAAGTCCTTTGTTTTACGGCACATTAATAAGCTCCTGCAAAGTCATTTTAAACTGAGCACATCATTTCCTAGCACGCCGTTTGCTTTTGAGTCAGCTACAGAAGCTGGTCGTCTCCAAGAGAGTCACACGAGGCATGACAAAGCCCAAAGTATTCTCAAACTCTGAAGGGCGGTATTATGAAATTCCCTGTGGTTTAATATGGTGTTGATCGCCTTGTGTTCCTGCCCAGCAAGCATAAACTGGAGCCCCACTCAGGTAGTCCAACTATGTGCACAGCCTTATAGTCCAGCCTTTGCACATTAAAGGTCATAGCTGTGTATTTTGTTTACGTCCGAAGTGATTCTGATGAGGAGTCCAGCAAGGTCCTGTAAACATCCGACTTGAGGAAACGTGGGTAGGAATCCCTCTCCATTAGTCTGTAGACTGTCTTTTGGGCATCGTCAAAACACTCCACTGAGGGAACCTTCAAGTTCCACCTGATCTGCTCTTTGGTCTTTTGGTCGATGTTGATCTGGAAACGGAGGAAACTCGATGAGCAATACGGACAAACAAAGCAGCAGTGAAGCGTGCTGTGAACTTGGAGTCTGTTTGAACTGTAACAAGCTGGGTGCATACCTCTCTGGGAGCCTCCGCTTGAATGTAGCGTTTGAAGATCTTTTTGGCCCTGCAGGTCATCCTGAAGGAAGACTTGATCTTCTTATAGTCTTCACACACAATCCAGAACTCCAGGTTCTCGTCGCTGAACTCCGACTTCAAGAAAGCCTCGAATATTTGAATCCCCACTGGGAAGATAAGGAAAAATGAGCAGGAGCCGTAGTTTTGAAAGAATACTGACAAAGACAGAGTTCGGGGGAGGAAAAAAAAGAAGAAAGAATACACTTACATTTAGAGGAGAGAAGCGTTTCAAGTGAATGTGACCACTGAGACATCTCCTCAAAACTAAGCCTGCGAAAAGAGGGAGTATAGTTAATATTGCATCAAAGAAATGAAGAAGGTTTAGTTTTCAAAGGAGTTTTTCTCTTCTTCTGAAATTACCTTTCAGTCTTAGTCGCTTGTGAAGATTTGCACTGCAGCCGACACCTCATGTTTCCTCCCCTAGTTTGTCAAACAAACGCAAACCAACAAGGGTTACCTCAGAAATCGTAACTTTAGTGAATTTGCAGCAACATGCAACGGATTCGATGTCTACCTGTATCCTCTCTGCTTCTTGCCGTCAATATCCATTCCAAGTGGCTGCGGCTCGACGGGTGGTGATTGGACTAGGCTTGGCATGGCAAAACTTTACGTGTGTTCCGTTAAACTGCTCTGACAAACCCGCGCAGAGCCACTTTTTATATACACGCGCGTGGGGCAGAACTCCGAAATGAGGATGGTGAGCAGCGTCATTCGGCACCAACCACAAGAGAAGAGGAAGTGGCAGATGACGCAAACTCACATCAAGCAGACATGTTGAACCCCTTTACAGCTGTCTGATCGTACTGTACTCAGACCTGCAATGTATGTGGATGCAAATAGGACAGTGGAAAATATTTTGTCGCAGATAGGCAAATGCAGTACTATCTGAGCTAGTTTGCAAGAGGCAAACGTGCCGCTTCAGGGTTTGGAAAAATGTTTTGAGCTCCATAAAGGCAGTTAGAGCCCTCCTGTATGCAGTCAAATAGAATGAATAGAATAAGAATAGGAGCGCTTATCTGTAATGTCAAGCAGAGTTAGTGAATTTCCCAGTATTTTTGTTTTTGTTCGAACCAATTCTACCATCAGGGCAGAGAAAAATTATTTTAATCTTGGGCAAATACATAGTGAAGTTAAAAGGAAGAACAGCCAGCAAAAAAAAAAAAGACTATGATAAATGAAGGCTCTATAACAAACCTGAGATAACAACCACAGATAACAAACCTGAGGCTCAGGGGTAGAATCAGAATTTTTGTAAAAGTGTCAAAATTCATATTTGGTTTCATGGAAAGGAATTTTTTGGCCCAAATATCCCCCACATCTGTCTCCCACATTTAGCCTCAAGTAACAGCTCTGACTCCGGGTCAGTGCTGCAGATTACATGTTTCCTTGTTTTCAGCAGATATGTGAAAAGCCTGGGTTTCTCAACTTCACAGTTGTAACTCAGGTCAGGGTCATAATTCAGGGCCAAAGCTCAAAATTCAAAACACTTACCTGTCTACCCTATCTTTAACTATCTAAACTTTTGTTTCTGACCATGGAAAGGGTAATGTGTGTATATATATATATATATCATTAAATAAAACAGTCCATCGCAGGGTCACACAGAGACAAACAACCACACACATCCACTGCTAGGGACAATTTGTGGTGTCAAATGAACCTAAAATGCACGAGGTAGCTGGAGTATCTGGGGGGAACCCTCGTATACATAGGGAGAACACGTAAACTCCACACATAAAGGTCCTGGGGATTCGAACCGGGAACCCTCTTGCTACCCAGAACTGTTTTTTATTTTTTGTTTTATTCACAGCTTTTCATGAAGACCTCAGAAAATCTCCTTTTAAAATGCTTCCACTGTTTACTGTAAGCCACTAAACTCTGATGCTTGGTTTCATTTCTCGAGATGTTCTTCACCAATTTGTGGAGAAAAAAAGAAAATATTCCTAGCTTTCACTTTGGTTTCTCAAGCTACTTGAGAATGTTCAGTCCTAATTTGTTTGTTATCTTTGCACAAGCTCTTAGAGGAAATTGAAAACTTTAAGCTACCATACAAGAGCTACTCACATGCAAGGCTGCAATACAATTTGGGATTTTTCTTTCTTTTCATTTAACCTGAGCCAGAAACATTGTCTTGGATACACACGGCTTTGCTGCACTTGCTCCACTTGTAATGTCTTTGTTTCCATCCAACGCCTTGTTTGCATCTTTTTTCTTTGCATCTGTGACACTGGGGGCAGACAGGAAACAGTGGGGGAGACGGAGGGGTGAGACATGTAAAAAGGTCATTCAACGGAACCACTGTAAGAAAGCTGTGGTTCGTTAGTATGGTTCTGAGACCACCAAGCCACCCTCTGTATTTCCATTTTAGACTAGGCAGAGGTTTGTAGATTGAAATGTAGTCTACTGATTATATTTAGAATAAGAGGTGTCCTAGTTATTGCTCTGCTAAAGTGAAACGGGGGACTTTTCATCATTTTCCTGGTTGCTCAACACAATTGGGTAAAGCTAAAATGTACTTAAAGCTTCCTCTTAGTTGTTGAGCCTTGTCACCGTGGCTGTCTCGCATGTTAAAAGCTCCTTGTGGAAGTATCAAGGTTTAAGTCTGTGTTACTTTTCACTTCCTGTTTTCTTGTCTACAAAGTGTTCTCAAACTCTTCAGGGCTTCTGAATTGTTTATGGAAATCCCATCCAATATAATCAGGCCTTTGATCAGATTTTTTTTGTACAGCTGACTTGTAGTTCCTCTGTTTCACTAGCTCAGTTTCAGTCTTGTGCTCAACATAGAAGTGACCAGAAATTTCCAAGTGATTGTTCCAGGGCAACTTTAGTTCCTTAGTTCCTCCCTTCTTTTTCCTGGAACAACTATTAACTTTGTGTTGTTTTTTTTACTTCTTCTGAAAAGCCATTTTGGAAAGAGATTGATCACATCCTTTAGCTTCAGTGTCATCGAACTACTCATATTCATTACGTGTAATCAATTTTCCTAAAAAAACCCTCGGGGTGGTCAAACATTTCTAACCCTGAACCCTATGTTAGCAAGATTTAAAATTTAACTATCTGCAACACACAGCCCTTGCTGATGGAAAAAGTGTCCATTTTCAACAAACTCTAGATCTTGATTGTGGGAAATCTATGTCCCATATTTGCAGTTTATATGGTCCCATTTCTCACAGAGTTGTAAAGACCTTTTGTGTTTAATGCGGCTTATGTAGAATTTCAAGCAGCTCGATGAAAAATGCAGTCGTTAAGGCTGCTTAAGATGCCCCTAAAAGGAAATAAATGCTATTAAACAAATCTATGAATGTGTTCTGCAGCAGACCCTGAATGTAACATGCAAAAAAGAAGTAATTCATCACAAAAAATATCAACATTGAGCAAATATGTGAAAGCAGCTGTTGAGAAGAAAATAATTACCTTCAATCTGTTATATACACGTTTGCACCTTCATACTCTCTTTTCTCCACAAAGGTTTGTGATTTTTTAAAAGTCCGAAGTCGGCAATACACACGAGATATGAAGATGGAGCATGCACTCACTCCTTTGTTGATGTTCCACACATTACAAACTACTCAGTTGAGTTTTTTCGAATATATCGAGAGTATCACATAAGAAGATCCTCAATGCCTCTCAGGGACGTTGCTAGGGTTAAATGATGAGGGATTCTTACCCCCCCTGGATACAGCCAGCCAGTGGTGAAGTCACATAACCAATTAAAAACAATGTTTCCAAGAATTAATAATGCAATAATATTATTGTAATGATGATATCTAACCTCAGTGTGGTCTATGCATCCTTATTAACCCTTAATCCCCTTCCACTTATCATTTTTAAGGTTAGCTTTTACAGAATTCCTTAAAATTGCTCTCTCTGCAACCTTTTACAGATAAGTTTCAACCGGCCATATACGATCTATTTGTTTTTAATGAATATTTATTTCACCCATTATTGGACCCTGATGGAGCATAATGGTCACATTGTTGTAATTATCATTAGTACTGGATGATAAACTCACTCATTCACATGCCTTCAATGATTTCTACTCTCACTAAATCCATTGAAAAGGATCTTTTGGCTTTATGACTTTTATCCACTTGTAACTTTGGTGTAATAGGTGAAAAAAAGGTGGAAAAAAGGATGGAAAAAAGGTAAAAAAGTTCTGAGGGATGATTATAAATTGCATAAACGGCTGAATAAAATGTCCTAAATACAGCCTAATGTCTGTAGTTTGAATCAACTTGGCTGACCAGAAGATGACAGGGTTAAAGATTGATCTCCAACAACCCCGACATAGATTTACCGAACACAGACGAAGCCACTAGTGGAAGTAAAAATGAACACAGATACAGGACATTTTCATACATTTCATGTTCTTCATTGTGGATGCAGTTGTGTCTTTAGATTTGCTTCATGTTGTGAAAATGGTTGGCAAACGCCCAGGCAAGCTATTAAATCCTGGGAGGGTGGAAGTGTTGGACGCTGATGTAACTTGATTGTTTGCAGTCGTTTACACATTCATGAAACAAGTTCAAGATTAACTTGACCTCTGAGTTGTGTTCACACCATATCTGATCTTAACTGAAACACCTTTGTCAATATCTGTGTTTTCTTACACTTTGACGCTTCATGTAAGGATTGTAGATTATGATTAGGGCTTAAAAAGCCCCAAATCACTACCACCAACAACGTTTGAAAGGTTGCCATGGTTACATATAAACATAATGGGTTTTCACTTCCTAACTCGGTCAACCTCATTGCTTCTGTAGCTTAGCGATACAAAAATTTAAAATAATGTTATGATAAAAGGAATAAAATGCCTTTACGTCAACATTTTTTTAATTCGTGATCACAAAAGAGTAATGAAGGGTCATGAAGGTCAGGATTCATTGAATACAAGTTAGTCAGAAACAGCAAAATGACAAAAATACTGACACTAACTCTATGGTGCCTCATTCAATCAACCGTGTGTCCTTTTCTTTTAAGCGACTGCATTTAATTCCACTGCTCTATTTTGTTTTGGGTTTAAATTTGTAATAAAAGTCCATTTTTGGTCCAAAATCAAGAGTAAGCTGAGTGACAATAGAATCAGACACGATGCTGACCAGCATCAACTTAGCGTCTCCCTGTAAATGCTTCTACTTCACTTGTAACACACGTGAAAATCAGGGGTTGCTGACGGGACAAGAAGCTAAACTGAACCGACATGATAAGGTTCTTTCTTTCTCTCTGTGGTATATCAGGTTCAACCTGTGAAAGTTAAGCTACCAGACTGCTTGCGCAGCCCTTACCGCTCCACGTCTTAAGCAAACCTCAAAACCCAAATGAGGTGGTCAAGTACACACAACAAACCTCTTTCAGTGGTGAGCAATAACTTGTGTCACTGTCAACCGTCTAGTGCGTGTGAGGAGAAAGGTTGTTGTGTTTCAACGCAAGCGCTGTTGACTTGCAGCGGTGATATTAAGCGTTATCGCATTTCTTTATCAATTGCAACACCCGTCTGTGAATTTCCGCTCTCTGCTGCTGTCATGCCGACGACCACAGCTCTGCTCAGTGTCTGACAGGCTCAGATCTCATTTACGGCCTGCATATGATTTGCTTCAGCTTTGCTGGCCAGCACAGTTGTCTGTCACAACAAGAAATAATACAAAAGATAGTAAAAAAAGACAGTATGTCGAAGCTTTTAAAAAAAACAAAAAAAAATGCTCCCAACTAATTCAACTGTCCTCCCACAAAGAGGTGAGTGCAACCAGAGTCATGGCAGGAAGTTGTGGCGAGGTGTCTGCACAGCATACACCAACGTCTGCCAAACACGTGGACAAGCTTTCTAAAACAAAACTTCAGAACAGGCAGAGCCACTAATCCAGTATCAAATGAACAAAATGTTCAGACTGACTGAAACCAAGCTGAGTCTACTTTTACTTCCACCTAGAAAACACAGACAAACTCGCACACTGTGGGTTCGACACAGGGGGCCATGTTTTTCTCCCTCGAATAAACATTTTGTGAGAGCCAAGCCGGTGTTTTTCCACCAGGGCATCATGCGTAAAAGTAGTAGAGTTTGCATGTTTTTTGCATTGACTTTAACGTCAGCTCTTCCTCGTGTCCAGAGCAGAAATGACACATGAAAACAAAGCTGATATCATCTCGTGTGATGCAATACAATCCCAGACCTTTCACCTCAGCTCGTCTCCGATTGATGGTCTTATTCAGAAAAGGATTTTTTTTTTTTAGTTCACATCCGATTTTAAAGTTGCGCTTTGAATTCTCTCGGGTGGTTTTCGGAAATGAGCCAGGTGGCATTCCCCACCGACCTGTGCCGGTGGTTACAGGCAATTCATGCATGTCTTTTTCACATACACACATTCGGAGTTCAGCTGAAATGCTGCTGACATACAAAGTGAGACGAGCTAATGAGCTCTGCTTTTTGCCCCTCTGCACCTCGGTGGTAAGTACACTGTTGCCACCTGGTGTTTCAGTGCCTCTGGGCTCCATTACAGAGTATTGACAGCGGCAGCGAGGATTTGCATGACATTCAAAAGGACCAAACCCAAGTGTTAACCAGCTGAGTATATTTAGTTAAAGATATTTTTAAACTTCAGCGTAAGCAGATAATAAAAACCAACGCAGATATAGATAGATATTTATTTGCACATGAGAGATAGATTAGGCAGAACAATTATTTTAAAAAAAAATCAATTACAGTGTTGATAATACTTTACAATAATTGGATGAATTCTTTCTGTTTACAGGCTTTTGAGTTAGATATGAGGAAATAGATTTTTTAAGGCAGAGCTGGCAGTGTATAATCTCTTCGGGATAAATGTGTCTACAAATAAGATAACAAGTTTTCCCCAACTGGAATTGACTACTGAATCACACAGGTTGAGAGGTTGAGAAAAAAGGGAAAAAAAACGACAACCCCCAAACACTACATCTGATATATTTAAGATACGAACTGTGCGGCATAAACCTGTTACCCACACTTAATCAAAGAGCACTACAGCAGATCAGAGCAGGAGCTGAAGATTTCGCGAGCCCCGCTGTCTGAGAGGCCGTCGGCTTTAATACAGTCACCTTGTCTCGGCTTTCTTCAGGAGTCCCTGATACATGTCAGATTTGAGGAAGCGCGGGTAGCAATCTCTGGCCATCAGGCTGTAGATGAGCTTCTGTGCCGTATCAAAGGAAGTCGGGGTCGGCTGGGAGATGTTCTTTGTGATGTTTTCTCGGGTGCCGCAGTCTATGTTGATCTGGAATCAAACAATATGGCCCAGAGCAGCGTTACAGCAGCTCTTTTAATCATCACTCGCTGCCATGTTCTGAAGGGAAACAATCTCATCGGACAAGTGAATTTCAACATTTATTACCTCACGAAAGAAAGAGACCATGAGAGATCATGAAATTGGAATTTGTTTCTTATCTTTTCCTTTTTTTAAAAAAAGCCCTTTTACCTGTCTGGGTGCTTCCGTCTGCACAAACTCTGAGTAGATCCTGTTGGCCGAGGAGATCATCTCTGGGACCGTTTTGATTTTCTTGTACTCCTCACAGGCAAGCCAAAAAAGAATGTTCTCCTCGCTGTATTCGGACTTGAGGAACTCGCGGAAAGCTATCTGCCCAGCTGGATTTCACACACGACAGTCAGATAGAGCTGCGCACAGGCGTTCTAATGCATTCAGTGAAAAAGGTGGAATGAGAAGGGCTCACCTTTGCAACTGAGGACTTTGTCCACAGACTCGCCCCAAGTCTCAACATCCTCCAGAGGATCCTTGGGAAAGCAACACAATCTACCCTTGAAAAGAGCATCAAGATCTATCACTAGTCTAACGATCTCTTAACTTAACATCAGGTCAAGACATGCCACTCGGCCAAATGTATCATTTCTCATCGTTTCACGTTTGAATTCAAAGTATTGAGCCCTTGAGAAGACGCTCCGATCCCATCCAGAAAGAAATACAATGCAAAGACAAAACTTACAGTGAACGAAACACTCCCTGGCATTTTCCACATGGCTGCTGTAAGTTGGCTCCCTGCTGAAAATTGTAAAGGCCCAAAAATCAAATATGCAGTAACTCACTTTATGGCCATCTCCTCGTCCTCTACAGTGGGAGACAGAGATTAGCTCCTGCCTGGCTGAAGATGGGGTAGAGATTGTGCGGAGATGGAGTCAAGTGACTGAACTTGATCTAAATGACCCCCACCCAACATGAATGGAATATATGGAAATGTGCATGCAAAGTGTTGTTGTTGGGGAAGCCAGGGCTTCCTACCATGCCTGATACACCTCAGCAATAGAGAGAGCTGTGATTAAAGCTGACCTCATCTGTGGGCTACCACCTGTCATCATTTATGTTTTTACAGCAAGAGGGGGTGGCGTTAAACAATACCATCTCATATAAACTATCGAGCGTGAACAATTCAGATGATCAAACATTCAATTTTGTCGCAGCTCGATGAGGAAAATTAGTGCCAAGTGTAGCATTTATTTATTTATTTATTTACTAAGTGTAATTAGACAGATAGGAATTATGTCTCGCTGCGGTGGAGCACAACATGAGAAGGGATTTAATTACACCAATGACCGATGATCAGGAAGCTCTGGGAAAGGGTCCTAACCATAAGCAAATAGCTGTAAACAAATAGACTATTAAGAAAAGGAATCATCACCCTGCGATTTGCATTTCAGAAATGAGAGGAGCCCGAGCGAGCTCTGACTTATTAATACGCCGCCTGTGACACCTTGGAGCATCGTGACGGAAATCTCTAATATGTCACAGATTATTCAACCTCTGGGGCTCATCTTCACTGTCAGCAAGTTAAGAGCTTTAAATGCAAACACTCGAGTGGAGGGCGCAGTATATAAACATAAAGTCACTGACAGAACAAAATTTTAGGAATATTTCACATTTCTTGCTGCTTTATGCAGTAATGTGCAAAAATCCAGCCACTCCCCGTTATTTTTACACTACTGGCCAGGTTGTTTGTTGACATGTACAAAGATGAACGGACATGGTGTGAAAACAGAGTTTTTATGCAATTTTTTAAATGTCAGCATTTGGTCTAAGCAGCTTTATTATCCGAGACAGTCCAAGTCAACTCTGACAAGCTTCCGTCTTTTCTCTCAGCAGTCTTCAAGAATAGCTCACCAGGCCTCTTGAGGGACATTACAAAGCTCTTTTCTGGATGTCGGTTGACTTTTGTTCAGTTTTTCTGTCAGGATGATCCCACACTACTTCATTAAAGTGGCCGTCAGGGCTTTGGGTAGGATTTACCCCCCCCGATAAAACCTGTCATCCTTAAGAATGGCTTCCTGGGCCAGCTTCAGCGAACAGCTGGTGGATCAATGGAAAGGTCCAGATGCATCTCTCTGTATCTTCTTTTTTAGGACATTTCCATCAGAATACACTGATACAATGGAAATAGTTATTTTGGGCCTTCACCTCAACCTGTCCATTTTCCACAGTTTTCTTGTCGACACAATGTGTTCGTTTCAGAAGGAACTTCTGAGTCCGTAAAACGAAAGAAGTGGGAACATGTTATGTGTCTTTTGACAAGTGGGTTGTGCAAGTAGCACAACCCACCAAAGACACAGTTTCTAACTGGTCTTTGAATGGTTTCATGAAATGTATGGACACAGCAATTTGCATGATTTGGGAAACTTAATACGTTTTCCTCTGAAAAAGTACAGGAACCAGTACTGGACCATAAAGTGAATAAAAAAGCATGCACAGTTTAAAGAAAAAGTTTGAAAAGCCTTTAGAAAGGCTGGAGATCTATTGCTCAAGACCATTGTAATATATTACAAGGATGGATTCTTGGAAAACAACATAAAAAATAAAGAAGGGAGAGTGCAGTATGTAATGCAGGGATGCACTTTCAGTTATTTTCTCTTAAACTACTATTTGAGAGTGGAAACATAGTATTTTAGATTTCTCAGCGCTCTTCTGTCTGACTGAAAATAATTCTTATTTAGAAGAATCATAAACTTAGACCATCATGGTCAGCAATGTCAGCTCACAGCAATGATTTCTTGCTTCAAATCCCAGGCGGGGGCCTCTTTTGCATCCTCCCATGTGTATGTGTGGGTAGTCTTTCGGTTGTCTAGCTTCCTGCCATCATGCCAGTTCATGCATATTCAGTCAAGAAGTGAGTCTGAATGGACCCTAAAAGTGTGAATGTACAATGGTTGTGTGTCTCTGTGCTGCCCTGTGATGGACAGGCAAACAGTCCAGGGTGTCATGAGTCAACATACTTATGAAATTTTGGGTCGAATCAAGTGTCAACATAATTTTAAACACATTTTAAACAATAAAGAACATCTGGTTGCACACTAAAGAACACCTTGTTGCAGAACAGCTAGTTCTGCAACAAGGAAAGTTTGGACGATCTTTAAAAATAACAACAATTCAAAAATCCATATAAAAAGTTAAAGCATTTCAAAATCAGCCAAAGTTCCAAACCTCCAGGCAGACTTGTTAGCTTTAAAAAATTGATATATTGCACACACAGCTTAACCTGGTTGACCCCGGTTTTATATCGACTTCTGTGGGCACAAGGCCAAAAGAATTTTAAAAAAGAGCCATCCAGTAAACATATAAATGACTCTTTGAGCCCACACATTCATGGCCTTATTGAACTGCCGCTGAAGGTGAGTCACAGCAGCAGTATTCACATCGGGTCAGCAACACACTTTTCATTTTTCACTTCTCTTCCGCTTGACATTCACTCTCTCCGTTGATAATGTTTGAAGCCCATCTGTCAGGGCGCACTTTCTTTAAATGTCCCCTTCAGTAGTTCCAGACGTTCCAGGGATTTTGAATAAACACCGGAGGGATCTGCCCCTTTCGGTGTGCCGGGTGCATACGGGTTAAACACACATTATTTATGTCTGGAGCATTTTTACCTCTCCTGACCCTTTTGGCCGATGGCTAGAGTATGATGGGTCCAAACAAACCAGGAATGTAAATCACGGCAGGTGGTGGAAAACACCCAGGCTCATCCTATTTGCATGTGTGCAGAAGCACAAGGACGAGGAATTTGTTTTTCAAAAAAGGGCACTTCCACGAGAGCATGAGAAGTCACTGCCCATTACTCAGGTTTTGTATTGCTGGGTTTAAGCCTTTGTATATCTTCTTCCATGAAAAGTGATTCAGACATGCCAAAGTGGTGGCATTAATTATATTAGAGGACTAGTTTTTATGCAAATTGACCCTCCCTTCTAACTTACTCTTCTAGAATGAAATATATCCTGTCATCCATGTTGAAAAAACATGTGACGGTGTAGTCGTTTCAGCGCACGCACACAGGGTGGCACTAGAGTACTCTGCAGCCAGCCTCTATCTTTTACTTTGCAATTACGGCCCTGAATTTGTCCATCTCTCTTTGTTTTTCGTCCTGCTTGCTTTATTCATTTAAACTCGAATTGGCTTTTCATTCTTCTTCTAGAGCAGGAGTCGCAGAGTGCAGGGTGGAGATTGGTATGGAGCGAAGCAGCAACCGAAACCCTAAAAACTAAATTAGGTTTCAAAGCCCTGAGAGTAATTCAGCAAGAAGGCATTTGTTTTATTTAACAATATGTAATCTCTTTCCCCCCATGTACTTGTACTCTTATAATGTGCACTTGCCTTGGAAAGTGTGAGCTCATTGAATAATCAGTGAAATAATAACATTTTCCCCCCTTGCTTGTGCCCTGCAGGCCTGGCAGGTGATGATCAGTTTCAGCCACTTTATGAGTAGGAGGGCCTTGACATTTTATTGGGGTCTAGTTTTATTCCAGATAATCTTCATACGACTTCATGCAAAGCTGATTATTTAAAGGGAGGGACAAAACCCCTCACCTTGGGCTTTTTAAACTAAAAAGCCAAAGTTGGCCTTGTGTTTGCAGTTGTTCTGACTTTTTTAAAAAAAAGTGTTGACATTGGTTTTGCTTTTTGAGAAATTTGGCTCATGTTGAATCAGATATGAGATGAACCTGCATCAAATTTAGCAAAAAACAGAGCTCAGGGATACAAATCTCCTGAGTTTCCTTTCCTGAGTTAAGGGCATGATTTGAGGAAGAAAGAGTATAGAGAAAAAAAAAGAAATCCCAAAGCCTGTCATTTTATTCAAATATCATTTTGGACTGGTTGGAGGAGGGGGGGGGGTCATTTGCAGAGGCACATTGTATTCCTAATCATTTCTTTCCCTCCGGAAAACCAAAACTTGACTTTAACACGTGGATGATTTCAGAGGCTTTTATCTCAGGCTGAGTTGCAAAATTTAAATACCAATGGAAAAGAAACATGAAATGTGCCAGCAAAGTCTTAGCGAGGGACTAATCTTTTGCTCTGATGTATTTGGTGGGCCAGCTGAGCCTCTACCTTTGTTAGCGGACCATTACAATAAATCCCAACTCCTGCCTCCCCACCTCGACCCCACCCGCCCCCCTTCTTTGGTTGTTTGTGAGAGACGACAGCAGCATGCAGAACGTATCCATGCTGCTGCCGTCACATCGGTTGAATAATTAATGTGAATGGTGAGATATTCCACGCAGGTTTGGCGAAGATTGACACTAACTTGGGCTTAGAGGGACTTTATCCTTTTGAAGGCTACTGGAAACCCCAACATTCGTGCTAATGAGCTAAACCAGCATTGTGTGCTTGTACGCCGTGATGTAGTCAGATGTACATCTGAATGAATATTCAGGAATTCTGCCGTGACAGCATTGAATGAACACTTACTTGCATCTGCAAGATGTATAGCTTGTGCATACATATGCAATGAAATGAATAATTCTGGGCTGGAGTGGTGCGAGTTGATAAGGTCTATTAAAATTTCAGTGGTTTTGGAATAAGGAGCAACACGCAATCACAATTTCTCCCAGCTAGTTTAATATGCACCCATCATGACTCCATTTGTCACGTTTAGAAGTGGCCATTTAAACTACTTAATGTCACAAAAAGCTTTGTTTAAATGACTTTCGCAGGAAAGCTTTTATTTGACTCTCTGTAGATATAGCAATATGTACAATTTACAACAAACGAAGCAACATATATATTATATTAGATGGAAAAAAGACAAAAAAACAGCAATCATCATTATAATAAAGTTATATTAGTATTCAACGAAGACATATGCATTCCATGCGTGCGAATCCAGGAACTTCTAATTAAAAACAGAAACAAGAGAAACCTAGTTAAACAAAAACCAAAAAAAGAAAAAAGGAAGAGTTTCAGTGCTTCGCAGTCACCACGGCTGCAGGCTTTCAACACTCGTTAGTCTGGAGGAGGCTGGACAGTGCAAGAGATAACATCGCGGCTTCATTTTAATGAGATTCAGTGAAATTAACTCATATCAACAGTATTAATGTTGTATAAGGTGCGACTGCTGGATAGGGGAACAAGGCAACTGAAGTGAAACATGGAAGTTTGGAGGGTTGCCTCAGCGTGGTTGGCCTGATACCGTCAGTAGTGGGGGTGGGGGCTTCAGCTGAGATTCCTTGACCCACAATCAGTACAGGGCCTCAGTCTGAAACGTAGCACGATTATCCAAAAAGTTTCAGACCACAGCCATTAGCTGGCTGACTGGCCATCATATGTCGACCACTTTCCGATAACCACGCAGCTGTGACATATCCCCTTCCTGGGAAATTGTTCAAAATTTGGTTGGAAGATGCCTTTTAACGTTCAAGTAAGGAGTCAAATGACACATTTTTCACCCTTCTCATGTCTGAACCTTAAACTAGATTGATTTAAACGGACAGAAACTAAACTACTTATAGCATTTTTATTAGGCCGCCAGGAACTCAGTAAAAAATTCCGGGCTGACCCATAACAGCACTTAACCACAATGTGCAATTTTCACCACATGCAATGTTTAGTTAAATTATATAATTCAAGAAGCATAAATGAAAACAGTTAGAAGTGAATAATTTATTTGATTGCTAAACACGTACATGGGGATTCTAATCCCCTGATGGTAGCATAAGATAAAACAGCTAACTGCTATCTTAAAACCCCTTATGCTAATATTACGATCTTAAAAACCTTATTTAAATCTTGACAAGAACGGGCATTTCCCAAGATGTACCTTTTGGACAATCACTGCTGTTGCATAGGTTAATAAGCCACGAGCTGGCTGCACAGAGATAGATACGCATGTGCAGATAAGAACCTCAGGATGCTCGAATACAACATCCCATTTCGTGTTTCATTGATTTTCCCACAAATCACGGATTATTCGCCGGTGGATATTGAATCCGTTCCACAAAGTCAGCCTCAACCCCTTGCGATGTTCCAACTACCAAGCTGGGGGCTCGCTCGTGGCCTCCCCCCGCTCGTTGAAGACACAGGAGCGTGACCTTCTGCGAAACATTGTGGCCCCGGGGCCCTTCTTCTTGGTTAGACGCAGATAAATGTCAGAGTGCAGGAACCTGGGGTAGGAGTCCTTTTTCATCAGGCTGTAGACTTTCATCTGGGCCGTTTCAAAACAGCTCTTTGTGGGCTGCGCCATGCTCTTCTGGATGGACATTTTGGTGTTGTAGTCAATGTTGACCTGGTTAAAAAAATGAAAACAGGATATAATAATAGCCCATTTAGTATTAAAAGGGGATTATTAACAGTGTACATGAAATATTTTTACCCACTTTTGACTAGATCAATTTGTTTCCGCTGAGTTTTCATAGTTTTTTAGGTGGAATTTAACTGCAGTTTAAAGTGCAACAACACAGAATGGAAGAACTAAATAGAATGGACAGAGATTTTATCACAGAATTCTAAAAAAGAGGGAGAACCCCATTCCCACAGTGGGAGTTGCATAACATCAGCATGCAAGGAGGAACCCAACTTTTCAAATGTTTCAGTGTCAAACACTGTCGGTATGTAACTCTTTTCAAGGAAAATCAAAGCTAAAGCCAATATATATGCTAACTCAACACTTTGAGAGATTAATGCATTTTGCAAGACTCTATGCTATTTAAAGACGGAGTTTCCTGTTTTTGTGAATGCTCAAAAAGCTGAACTCAAACTTTAGCAATTCGGTGTCACGATCTTGTTCGATCTTTTGCACCGAAGGTGGGAGTCATTTGCATGTTTATCTCTCTTGCACATCCCTTGAAATGGTGTACATCACCACAGCTGCATGATTAAAAAACAAACAAAAAACAAACAAACTCCTCATGCATTCATGTTAAACTGAAAGTGTGTGGGAGATGCTCTTTCTTGCTCTGCAAAAAAAAAAAATTTCTTCAAAATTTGCAACCTCAAACCAGATGCAAAAACTCTTTAACGGTTAAAAGTGGAGCGGGACCTGACGCGGTGAGATGGCGGTCACATCGTCCTTGTAAAAAGCGTCCAGACCTTTGAAAAACCACAACTGTCTGAACCACAAATAACCCGGCCTGCTTTGCAGCAGTGCATGCACGAGGCACATGATCTTCACCCAGTGGTTTCAAAGGTCAGGTTTGTGCACGCTCACGAGTTTGGCTGTTAGAACTCAACCACTGGTAGTTCTAATTCTAAAATAGACTTGTTGTTTTTTGGTCTTTTCAAATGAACTGCCTTTCGTGACTATTAAACAAAGAAAAAACACTAAATGCTATCTGTGTGGCTCTGCGATGGATATAAAAATGGATGAAGGCATCACAACTGCATCATGGCAAAAAAAAAAAAATCTACTTAGTTCATAGGAGATAAACAAGCCACTTCATACCTCTTTGGGGGCTTCCGATTCAATAAAAACCGAATAAATATATTTGGCTTTGGACAGCAGCTTTTTTTCAGTGTCTATGGTCTTGTATTCCTCACAGGCCAACCAGAACTCGATGTTTTCTTCGCTGAACTCTGTCCTGAGAAATTGAGAAAAGGTCTCTACCCCATCTGATAGAGAAAAATAAAAAGAGACGTACTATTAATAGCTGCCATGAGACAAGTAACTCCTCTGAGCATGTTGAGTGAAGGAGGCTCACACTTGATTTGGGCACAAATGGGCAATTAGTGCAGTTGAAACAATTCTAAGACACGTAAATCACTCAAAGAGAAAGTAGAACAGCCTTATAACTTATAGATAATGTTATCAGCATGACAGGCTCGAGCCGTTTCCACACAGAGCGGTTTACATTGTTTCAGTGTGGCCCCAAAGTGCAACTTCTGTGATTAGGAGGAAGTTGCACAGTTTCTGTTTTACTGTCTGTGCTAACAAACATGAAAAGATGTAGTGAAACTCTCACTGCTGTCCCCATTAACTATTCATGGCTTCCAGCACTCGGTTACAGTTTACAATCCAAACGGGACCAGTCGTTTGACAGCTGAAGCAATTCTTTTGGACCTCAATTCCGCGCAACAATTCTGACGTTTTGCGCGCTAATCTGACCTGAATGCTTTAGCAGTTCTTCAAATGAGTCGCTCCATTGTAAGGCTGCCTCTGTTGAGATGCTGAAAAAAAATAAAAAATCAATACACAAACGAACAAACAAATAAATAAAACCAAGAAAAAACACCATATTGAGTAAAAAACAATATACGGATGAATGAAAAAATAAAAAGAATCAGAGTTGCAGTCAGATTTCACCCAACAATGCAGATAAAAAAACAAAAAAACCTTTGTGATTCTGTCTGAGTTGTATAAATTCCATGCTCATTTAATGAGACATGGAGGGTCGTGGAAAGTGATGTTGAAATGAATCTCGCTTGTCTGAAATTACGACTGCTGCGTGTGAGAATAACGGATTGTGCCTCACTTGCTCTGCGTCGTATTTGTCTTTTTCTGGGGACTGACATTTTCATGGGAGCCCGACTTGGTGAGAAAAAGGCTTAGTCGACTCCTCTTCTCCTTGTCTTTCTGTCTGCAACCGAGGGAGGAAAAAAATAAAAACACACATAAAGTTTTGCACAGTGTCTGTTCTGCAACGGTGGCAGTTCACAGAATCAGCCGCTTATCACAGAATTTTCTCCATAAAGACCTCCATAAAGCGGTTTAAATGACTCGCAGTAAGTTGCACAACCGCTTTGCCTGTTAGGCGAGAGCCGAGAGAAAGAGCCATGTCGAAGTTTTAACAAAGAAGCAGACATTTTAGAGGGAGAACCGAAGATTTTCGAGCCCATGTTTAAGAATAATGCTGCTGATTAGACTAAGACAGCTTTGTTTGATGCTTAATCTCCTTTCTCATGCTTGCAGATGTTCTCTTTATGTTACTACAAGAGCCTTTACATTGTTACATAAAAAAAGAAGAAATATATTTAATTGACAGATCAAATGAATAGTAGAAAATAGGTAGGATTCACACACCAACCTGCTACTGTCGTCCTTCATCTTTCTAGCCTGCAAGTCCTCTGGCCCAAACATTTTGAAATACGCTTCCTCCTTTGGGGCCATGTAGTTAAATTGAGGAAATAGAAAAAGAAGCGTCTCCATTCTGTACGGTCTGCTTTTGGCGTGCAAAGACGCAGGCCACAAATAGCTTTCTGAAAACCGTTCGACCCGTCATTTGATGTGCTACCTCATCTTTTATAAACCCTGCTTGCATTTCATTTCCCAAACCTCCTCTACTTCCTGTAATGTTGTACCTGCTTACTGCTAACGGCTCTGCTGGTGACACAGAAACCCCCGTCTGGCTTCAACATCCTGCCGAGAGCTTGCTTAGAAATTTGCCAGTACATCTAGCGAATGCTTTATTGTTGTTTTTTTCCTCTTTTTTTCTTATATATGTGAGGCCTTTGTCATGTCTTTACACTTTTTCTAGGGAAATTCTTACCAATCAATCAGATGAGTTAAAAAAAAAAAGCCTTTCGGTTTTCGATGACAAGTTTCACTCACGTAAAACAATGAGTTCAATGCTGAAGATAAATGTTTACTAAGTGAGCCCTAGATTATGAGAGCAGTCACTTATCCCAAGTTTCCACTTGAAAACCAGACACTTCTGACATGGAAAGAATAAATGAACACTTAAATGTGTCTGCTTTGGGTTTGGGCCCAACTCTTTCCAGAGCATTTCAGCCTTAGGACCCAGAGATAGGCTTTTTATGAAACAGTGGTGGGCAATATTCAAGGTGTGTCACACTGGGTAAACTTGTTGATATTGAAATGAGATCCTAATAGTAATTTAGATAGTCGTTATTCATTTAAAAAAAATGAATTTAGTCACTGTTAACGCACTTTTAAGAACTTTGTTTCAGTTGTGCTATAGTAAGAAACTTGTCTTGCCCCCCCTTCCATTCATCATAGGAACAAACCATGCCCTCCAAAACTTGTGACACAGTTTAGAACTCGGATGTTTTTTTAAGGGCTACTTGAATCCCATCTCAGCAGAATTTGTTTTGAAACGGCTGTTACTTTTTATCTTTATTTTTTAGAGTAGCATCCACATTCTATTCATGTTAAAAATCTTGATTCACGCATGATTCATAAAACCTAGCAACTCTATCAGTGTGTTGAATCTTAACCCCTGTATTCTATAACATCTTTATTTAGCCATAAATAATTCTAACCACAAGCCCCGAGTTGAGGAAAGTGAAAAAAAGAGGAATTGCAAGCGAGAGGGAATTGGAATGGTGATTTTCAGAATGGCTCTGTCCACCATCTTATCTCCTCACAAGTGCTAGTTGCCAAAGCAGAGGTGCTGATTTTATATAAGCGATGTGTGGAATGTGGATGAGATTGCATACACAGCGTGAACAGGGTGAGATGAACGGAAGGGTTGAGCATGGAGGTGGTAACACGGGAGACATTAGCTGTATCTGTGTAAGAAGCTGAGGACGAAAAATGAAGTAAACACTTGTTGCTGCTGACCAATAGAGGAACAGAGTTATTTCTGGACATGTGGTTGGTAGGACAGGGATATAACATCTCCACATCTTTTATAAATTTATAGAACTCAACCACTTGCAGCATTGAATTTTCACAGAAGAGCTTTAAAGACTGAATATAGACATTATATAGACTGAACAGAATATAGGCATTCGTTGGGCAGAAATGTGAGTCTAGTCTGTGCTTTCCTCTTAGTAAACTGCCACTAAACAGGGTCCTTTAATGGCTATTTGATCTGATTTAGGGGAGCAAGTTAAAAAATGCCACATGGTTCACTTTTGCCCATTTGCTACATATCAAGATGTTGATCGATGACCACATGTGTAATGGCGGCCACGCATACCTCAGTTAAAGTCCATGTTTTTAATTTGTCAAGGTCAAATTACACAAGCAAAACAATACCGTAGAAGTACTGTTTTCAAATGAAGGCTTTGTAGTGGATATGCCAAAGGCATTGCCAATTTGTTTTTTGTCTCTCAGCAAGTTGTAAGAGTGCAAGACCGAAAAGACCAGTCGGTTTTAATGTAAGTGATGTTTTCTTAACCATAGCCAAGCAAAAAATGAGATAATATATAACCAATTACGTTTAAATGCCCCAAACCGGGTTATGTTTGGATAGATGGTGTTTTGATGTCCATGGTTGAAGATTTGAATGACCCAGATTCAAAGATTAGCAATCCAGATGCAGACAAATAAATGAGCTTGAGGCTTTATTTAACAGAAAGTAGAAGCGCAGTTGAGTTTGAATCCATGAATAAAACTTGGAAATTAAAAAATTAAAAAATGGAAAAAGACCTGAGGACAACTAGTTGCAGTGAAAAGAAAGAAGAACCTAAACATTGAGGGCTGAAACTAAAAACAGAATACAAGAAGTAAGCTCAGACATAAGGACAACAAACAAAATCTCCAGGAAATGAGCGAACCAGGGAAGAAGACTAAAAAGCAAAAGGTCTCAAAAGCAAAAGGCAACACATAGAAACAGTTGACCAGTGAAGATGGCGAGCTAATTTATACAGCAGACGTGGCCAAACCTGTCATTACATAAAATCCTTGAGACTGTATTTCACAAAGCGGTTATTTATTTGTATCAACATAAACAGAAATTTCTGTTCCTTAACAAAGAAGATTAAGAGATTACGTTTTGTGTTATCCGCACAACATTCTGGGATCGTCGTTTGTGTACAATCAACTTGAAATAGGAAAAACAGCTTCATCATCAACGTCAAGAGGAGCACTTTATTTCCAATTATGCCACAGGTTGAATTCAAAACATTCCATGTCCCAGTTTATCACATATTGCCGCCTAGTCAAGAACACATACAGTAGTTGGGGGTTTGAATTACTTTTGTGAAGCACTGCATCTGCTTCACTAAAAGTATGGTGACAGAAAACTATCACTCCTATGTTAACAGTGATCAATAACCAACTCTGGGTCTCTACGGTGTTTGAAAGGGAGGAAGCCTCTAGAAGTCTCCTAAGCATACGATCCATGTCTGATTTTAATTCTCGCCCCACTGATTTTCTGATCCTTAGAAAATACTGCACGTCTTCTATGCTTTTGAGCTTGAAGTTCAGAATGAAAGGCTAAGCTTTAGCTTGTCAAATAACCCCAGCACGCACACATTACAGAAGCACGCTTGATGCTGTAGTTCTTTGATAGCAGTTATCTGGAATCCTCTAGTTGTGTAGGCGTAGCAAGCTAGCATAATAAAGTAGCACTGGGCTCACAAACATCCAGGAGACAGTGGCACAGATGTGGCAATAAGTTGCTGTCCAAGAGGTTCTATTGAATTAACCTTAAATTATCTTTTTCCTCCAGGTGCACGGCAGACAGCTAAATCACAGAGGCCAAATTAAATGGTATTTAAATAGTCATTTAGCTTTGCTGTATGTTATTTTCCTCTTGTCAACATTCCAAATGAGAAAATTAATAAAATCAATACACGCACAGTGCCATGAGGGTTCTGCACACAGCTGGGCACAACAGATTAGCTAGTTTTATTTGATCACTTTGACATAATGTTCATACTTACCATTCTAATTATGCAACTGTGTAACCACGGCCAGAGTGTCGTGGTTTGTTGTCTGTGCAATGAAATCATATTGTTGGCAAAAGACTGGAGGAATAAACGGAAATGGGACTGAGCCTCTGTGGACATTTTCGTCAGTGGAGAGTCTTGTGCTTAAAAGAATTCCACTCCAGCCTAATCCTTTTGTCTGTTTGTCACAAAGTGATAAGTATTATTTGCAAACGCCAGTTACTCTCATTTGAAATCACATTATTCAGGTACATTAATTTACTTTAAGTGGGAATCAAGCAATAGGGGAATTTCCCCTTTTTAGTTCCTACAGAACCACCAGTAAACAGAAGTGTGGGTCTATGAACAATTGTAATATGCAAATAACTTCTTCTGTGTGTTCTTGGGAGGTTGCTTGGCAAAAGGGGAAGTGATGAAGTTGAGACTGCAAATTGCTGACATGGGTAAGGGGGGAGGGAGGGGAGTTTTTACTTCCTGTCTGAAAACATCTGTTCACGTAAACTGACTGAAAAAAACTCAACAAAACACTGTTATCAAGCCAAAAAAAATAACCAAATGTCATGTCAGAGTATCACAGACTGTGCCGTGCACACACGTGCACACACGTGCACACACACACACACACACACACACACACACACACACCCACACACACGCACACACACAGATGCACAAAGGCAACCTCAGACAAACACAGAAAACAAAGAAATGGAGATAAGGTTTGAAATTTCTTTCAAATGCACATAAATTGCAACAATCTCTTTTTGTTCCCATATTCATAACAATATGCCCCGGCGGGATAGCTTTTATCTAAAAATAGGATGCTGCAAGTGTGATGAAGAAGAAAAGACATTTGGGTGCTCAGCAGAGAGGCTGAGTATTGAGAAAGCCTTGATCTTTCCCGAGAGGGTAAGTATGTCAGATCAAGCAGATGACTAAGGAGCTTCTGCTTTTTTCATCATCTGCCACATTAGCCATTCCATTTAATGACACCAGTTTTAAATTATTATATGTTTCCATCACATTTCCAATATCAAATTTGTGTTATGTGCTCATTTATTAATGATATGATTAAAAAAGTGAGGGAAGAAAAAGTTTTCTGGGGGAACGTATGTACATATCAGACCACTAAACGCACCCCTGCACAGTTTTGCTACCGTAATTTGAACAAGCAGGCACAGTTTTAAAAAAAAAAAATCACTGTGTGTAGATGCTGGTACAAAAATAGTCGGTGTGACAGGGACTGCATCCAACTATCCAAAGAATCGTGTTACCATTGGACAGTTAAGGGCCTCATGATTAATATCTGATGCCAACATTCAGTGATTATGCAAAACACAGTGTGCCGTTCAGAGCAGATGGACATGTATCACTTGTGACTTTAATACCAGAGATCACAATAATTTATCAAATATCGCTTGACGTTGTACATTACTTTGTGTTATATTGCCCTGTATTACATTCTAAATTCAACCTTCTCTTTTCTTCCTTTTCACATAAACTGCTTCTAGTGTTTGCAGTGAATGTAAACTGTATATAGCTCATCAGATCATAAAACACCATCACAATGTGGGTCTTAATGACCCACATAATTAGATCCATGTCTAAACTAAAGCTCATTAGTCTGAATTAGAGATTGTAAGCATCATGGAGGTAGATCCTATGGAGAAACTGTCACATTTGACACATTACAGAGTACAGATGTTTCCAGTAAAAGCTTCCCAAATGTATACTTTCGATTGCGGGCCACTTATGAAAATGAGCAGGTGTTCCTCTTGTAGCAGGAACGGGTTGTGAGAGAGATGCCTCCTGGCGACCGTGCGGGTTAAACACGTGTCGGCACACTGTTAAATCTACAATGTAGATCAGCCAAAATTTGCGATTCCCCAACACTCCCCATCCAAGATGTTATTCAATATTAATAACCTGGACAAGTGCTCAGCTGGCTTATGCTAGGTGCCTGTGCGGTGTGGAAGAACTGCCCACTACTGCGAGAAAACGGAATTCAATACCCAGCTGTGATGCCTCTAACGGTGGAGCTTGTAGATGTGCAGATGGTCTTGCTGCACTAATGACTCCTGCAGGGTGGCGGAGTTGCCTGTGTGGTAAATGCAAAACCCTTGCAATGAATCCTTTGGGCGGCCCTTGGAGCAGGCAGCCAGCAAACGCTGTGAATACTCAAACTGAGTTTGAGTCTCGAGGTCAGATGGATTCTGCCTTGCTGAATTCCTCAACCCTCCTTTTTCCTCCTTTTTCAGTCCATATATGTGGCAAGGTGTTACATCCCTGCGAGGCCGCTTACAATAGGGAACAAACGAGACCCCTGTTCAAGAAATTACACCTCAAATGTCAGTTGTGTAAGCGTTTAAAGTCATTTTCACACAGGCTTTATTATTTTCCAGTTTCATGTTACAGTGCAGTGCATCATTCTGAAATAAAGTAATGAAGACAAAATAAAAATATCAGCAATACAGTGTGCAAATGATGATGATAATTCTACAGTAATTCAAATGGTCCTTTCCATAATGGAAAAAGAAATAGAGTACAAATAAATTCAAATGTTTTTTTGTTGTTTTTTTACATATACTTAATGTACAACAATGTTCAGAGCACATTATAGTTGAGATCACAATACACTTCCAAGTCTCCTATCCTCCTATCCATGGCAGGATCCGTTTGCGGAGTCTGTTTACGTCTGCTAATCTTATTCTGCTGCAACAGCATAGAGGGAGCACGGATTCCCACAGATTCATAAAACATCCAGATGCTTCCACCTGCACTGCTGACAGCTCCACCCTGTAGAGCTAAACGGATGGTGCTGAATGCACTGGGGGAAAAAAAAAAAAAACAGGACTCGTCGCACCTCCAGGAGTGGTCTGACATGCTGTAGGAGCTGGTCCAGGATGATTCTCTTCAGGCTTTTCATGATTTGCGGCGACACTCTCGTGATGGATGTGAAAGAAAAAGGATACCCGAATATTCAGTTCTTTCCACCTCCTGAAACTCAGATGGGTGCAGACATGTGTGATCACATGAAGATTTACTGTTGGCAACAGTGACAAGGATCTGAACTTTTCTATCCTGCATACAACCGAACACACTTCCAAACTCCCTTCAGAAAATGGGGCGCTTCTGACTCTGAAACCAGGACTTTATGTGTCTGGAAGCAGAGCTTTACCTCCTTTCTAGATCTGGCAAGTAAACTAGTAAATAGGTATTGATTACATCTGACACGGGAATGTTCACTGTTGAGATATTTTTCAATGGTATCAACAATGTTTTTTCTTAATTTGAAGAAATATTTAATTGTGGATACGAAAAACGGAAAGTTCAAAGTAAAGGCTGGACATTATCGTTGCATCTTATGGGTCATGTATGATCATAAGGTTATCATGGTTATCATCTATAATGTTAATTTTAACTACATGAAGAAGTTCATTTTGCGTAATCGTGTTTAAATCAGAAAACCAGCAGCTTCCCTTTTTTTGTTTCTATAATCTTTTCTAAATGCCAGTAAATGCGTAACGCAGGGCCTCAATGGATTCAATTGTATCAAGTGTGCTATATGTTGAATATGGCTTTCACACGTTTTCAGAGCTGGGATCTCCCTCGTTAGACTTTACAAGAAGGTGGAGGGCTTCCTGGAAAAGAGCTCTGCTTTTAGGTGAAGCGTCGGGCGGAAGACAGTCTGTGAGAGAGTCCACGCGGTAACCATAAGCCACTGACTGGTGACATCATTTCCCTGCCAGTGAGTCACACAGGTGCTCCCTCCACAGATGAAAACAAATGTGTGTTTGGGTGCAAACTGCTAGCTTGCAGCTTCGGCTAAACGAGGGAGCGTACAGACAGATTTTTTTTTTTTTCTGAAGTCGTGCTTACAGTGAAGTGCCCTTGATAAGGGGAATTTCAGGTTGGGTGAACTTGATTGAACTTTGAGAGCAGCCCCATATTGAGCCCTGTACACTGCACAAGTATTTTATGGCTCAGTCTTGACAAACAAGCTATATGGCAGCCTTGAAAACTAAACAACTTGTAATAGTTTGAGACCATCCTAGAGTTTAGGTACAATGGTAAGAGTTTATTTGAAATGAGAAAAAAAAAACACTTTAGCCCACGTTTATAATGAAAAATAAATGTTTGTGTAGATGCTGGTACATAAATAGTCGGTGTGACAGGGACCGCATCCAACTAACCAAAGAATCGTGTTACCATTGGACAGTTAAGTGCCTCATGATTTATATCTGATGCCAATATTCAGTGAAAATGCCAAGCACAGTGTGCCATTTAGAGCAGATGGGCATGTATCACTTGTGAATTTAAAACCAGAGTTCACAGTAATCTATCAAAAATCGCTTTGGCTAAATGAGGAAGTGTACAGACAGATATAGTTTTTTAAGTTCTGCTTCACGTGAAGTGGCCTTGATAAGGGGATTTTCATATCACCAAACTTTCAGGGTGGGTGAACTGGATGAAAATAATTTAAGACCTTCCTAGAGTTTAGGTACTTCGATTTGAATGTTAAAAAAATGTTAAGAGTTTATTTGAAATGAGAAAAAAAGCAGTTTGGCCCACATTTAAAATGAAAGATAAATGTTTGGTTTCATTAATGCTGTCCATTGTTTGGAATTTCATTCGAACCAAAAACCAGCCGAGCGAAGCATGCAGCCATCTTTGATCGAGTTAACATACTGGACTGGTCTCACTTGAGATGCTTTGGAGGCAAACCAGACTCAATGCAGACACCCTGTGGACCAATCATATTTATTAAATGGCAATCATAAAATGACCAAAAGCTGAATAAAATCACAATAGGTGGTTTAACAGTTTCAGATCTCCAACAAGATATGCAGTGATAGTTTAGGCTTGAAACTTAGATATTTTCCCATCAAAGGTTGCCATAAAATTTCATTACAAATCACATAGAGGGCACGGTCAGCACGAGCCAGACGCTCAGTCAAATACTTCTGTCTACAGAACAGATAATGTTCCAGAGAGATCATTTTTCACATGTCAGTCCGATTATTATCATTATTTTTGTTGCTGGCACCGAGCTTCATGTGACAATGGACCACCACAGTAATCGTGTAAAACAAATTGACCCTACCGCTGCGTCTCCCTGGCGTTTCACACGAGAAGACATTTAAAAACCGCTGCACCAGCATGAATATTACATCTTTTTTATTTTTTATTTTTTTACATAGTCCCACTTTTTTTTTCTGTTTTCATAATGCGATTTCACGTTTAAGTTTTCATCAAGCACAAGTGGGTTTACTCCCTTAAAATATTGAGGTATTCTTTTTACAATGCGCCGTTCCCTTGTGCAGACACCCTGAGTGATGTGGTTGTAAAGAGGCCTGGACAGAGTTCTTCATCATAGGTCTATGAGACTTTCAGAGTCTCTCCAGTAATCAGGTCCACATGCCAATAGTGATGGATTTTGCTCTGCAGCAACCCTGCAGACGACACTCACATACAAATCAGAATTTACATGCCCAAGTCTCTCTTGATCAATAAACATTTACTCATGAGGAGAGGCTGAAACTGCATGCCCGTCTTCATAATCTGATCAAAGTTTCGTATAGATGAATAAGAAAACGCTCCAATGGGATGACTGCTCGGTGTGGCTTTTGTCATATATATTTTCTGTCAGTGCTAGCGGACAAAATGCTTTTAACACGTCATTGTGTCTGGACTTTAATCTCAGGCTGAACTCTTACAAAATGAATGAAAAAAATGAGGAAAAGCTTATGCAGGCAGGCCCACAGCGGCTCCACCTGCCAGAAAGGCCGGGGATGCAGTGCCATTGCTGTAAAAGACAGATCATTTTAATCAATTAGCCGTGAGCATTTCCGTGGCCGATTAGACGGAAGATGGAACAAATAAATGACTGCTACTCAGGTTTGATGAGGAGGAGGCTGCCCTGGTCCAGGCGTGACAGATACTGCGGTGTGCCTTGATGTTGCTGGACTATTAAAAGTTCTCAGTCAGAAGGGCGCTGCCTCGCTGCATTTCCAGGGTCTCACTCCCTTATTACGGATTAATAATGCAATACCCGTGAGGTGAATCTATTTCTACCAGAAAATGACACAATAATTATAATTTAGAAAAGAAATGATTATTCATAGTTCGAATCCTAATGGCTGCTGATATAGCCTCGGCAGAAGGATAAATTTGAGTCTCCTTTTTAATGAATATTAATCTCTCACATACTTAAACCTAATGCTCTGACCGCCCGCTCCGTTGGTACATCGGATCTCACGGTCAGCGAGGTGCCAGCAGAGCCTGGTCCGGTAAGGAACGGCGGATGGTACTTTATCACCAAGTTCAAAGTCACGTCAGTAAACAGGTTACGTGCAGTGTCGGGGTCAGTAACCCGGCTCAGTTTGGCACCCTGCTGAAAAAATCCAGAAAATCCACAGCGCTCGGGATTCCTTAGCCCGATTCTTTTATTTGGAAGCCTGAGAATAAAACAGAGAACAAATGAAGAGCACAAATATGAAATTTATTTGGGCACAGGTAAAATAAATCAGCGCTGGGCTCTCACAGACAAAGCTCCCTGAGGATCTCAGTCGACGAGAGCCCCGAAATGTGATAAATATTTATCTTCTGGGATAGGAAGACTGGACACATCCGGGTGTTATTGGCCTCTTAGCTCTGACATGAACGGGCCAGCTCCTAATTCATGCAGATTTCACTGAAATGTGATAAGAAAGTGTGTGTGTGTGGATGTTGACTTTGAAAACGTGTATCTACTGTGACGAAGAGAGAAGGAGAATCTGTGGGCACAGCCAGAGAGTTTAACACAACAAACCTAAAATGAATGAAAATTCTAAAATGAATAAAACAATCAGTCATTTAAATGGATTTTGTGATAAGATACAATGCTAAAGTGACTAACTATAGCCCAATTCTAACAGATTAATCAGTGTTTTTCTTTTGATTTGAGCATTTACTGACTGTAATAATAAAACTAAACAGAAGATAGATAAATGGAAGACAGCTCTTTTAGACGGTTCATTTGAAATAATTACGGAAAAGGAAAACTTTCCACTTGCGCTTCTGAAAAAGCATTCAGTATTCTTTTGACTCTGTCAGTCAGCATGACTTACTGGTTGGAGTGTTCAGCACGTTATGCGATTGGATGCTGACTTAGGATACAATAATCCATCGAAATGGAAAAGATAAACTTGACAGTACAGGTTTTGATCCCGTTTTGTTTAAAATCTCTAAAATCAACTTCTAAATCCGTAATCTTAACAATTAAAAGTGTGTGTGTTGTGTGTGTGTGTGTGTGTGTGTGTGTGTGTGTGTGTGGGGGGGGGGGGATCACAGCATAAGTTGTATTTACATCAACCTACAGTGTGTTTGCTGTCGTGTATGTGTTGGGTTTTGAGATTCACCTGGCTTATAAAAATATCTAAAATATGGTACCCTAAGCTTTAATAACATAGTTTGGAACATGTAGAATAGAAAAAGTGCACACAAAACAAATTCAAAATGAAAGAGTGGCATTGACGATGGCTGTTCGGCTGTGGGATTCAAAAATCAACCCCTGCCAAACAACTTTTGTGGGTTTTCAGTCAGTCCACGGTCACATGACTATTCACCCCTGTGCAGTTACTTTTGTACCTGGCTATAAAACAGAAAAAAGAAACATTCCTGCTGATATTTTTAAATTTTTCTGGGGTTTCAAAGAGTAGAAAGGAAGTGGCTGTAAGCACTCTGACATCTCGATCTGACATTTTCACTCCACTTTTGTGGCAAAACTCTGGTGATTTTTCTTCTTGATGTCAATGAGAGCCGCATTTGGTAGAGAGGACAGGGCACAGAATGATCAGACTGCCAACGCCGTCAGCCTGAAAGCTAAAAGCATGCATATGTTGCATCAGGTCACGCTGAGTTAAGATGCTTTTGACTTGGCTGCACTTTGAAGACCCAGTGGATTTGTCCATCTGTTAAATAGTCTATGAAAAATAATGGCTATCGCTTTACACAATGTGTGTCTCACAATGTAAATTTGACATCATAAGAACGTCTACCTCAATCCCGTCCGAGTTTTTGTGTCATTTGTAAAAATGGACATATTCTCAAATCCCGATTAAAGAACATCTCTGTTCAGAAAGCTCCCCTCTGTTCTTCACCATGCAGATTGTGACTCACAGTCATCCCACTGTGCGCTATTGTATCTGTAATGACAGTCGTCAACATAATTTCTTTGTGACGCATCACACATGAAATGCTGCCATAGTGCCACCTAGCTTCTCCTCTTTCTCTTGAATGTTTAGTGGATTATCACTGAGGACTCCACCTTATCTGCTTTTCATCCTCCGTCCAATAGAACACATTCTCCGAGAGCTCATTTTTCCTCTTCACACTCGGTCTGAGGCAAGTGTAATTACAGTGAATTATTTGGTTGAAAGTCTGTGAAACATATTGCGCCAATTATCAGCGTACCATAAACAGAGTGTTATTTGTGAAATCCAGTTCCCTGGAAGCGCATGAAGACGGAAGCATAATTAACACACAGGGAAAGCGCGTCAGATAAAAGCACCCACTGGTCAAACCGAACATTTCCTCTGTTTTCTCTGTGCAGTTTGACATTGACATTCTTTTTCTCTGGCTCTGTTTTAGACTGAAGTGAATATACATGTGTTATAGTTTAGTTCTTGTTAATTTGGGTCAAACTTAGAATTTTATAAGGAGGATTTTGACACAAAAAACAAACATCAGGTACAACAATCAGTCCATTTGGTTTAAGATGAAAACTATTAATTATATCAACTGTCAGATAAAAAAATGCTTTTACTTTTCCTTTTTTTAGAAAGGAGAATGTGAGAATGAGCCCCGTCACAACATTGAGCAAAATTTGTATAGTAGTGCATATATTGCATATACCTTATTAGAAGTTAGTGTACTACAAATAGCTATCCATCCAGCCAGCCAGCCAGCCAGTCAGACAGACGGGGAAATAGATGTAAAAATAAAATAGGCCAGTTCCTATTTTAAATCAGGACATCCAACACAGAGACGTGTTAATCTGTTGTGGTCGTTCAGTTGACCCTTGCAAAATTCTGTCATCAAACCAAAAATATTTTCATTCGCAACTCATGTGCCTGGTCAAGTGTAACTCATGTCTTCATTTAACTTTAAAACACAGAGAAAAATACTGTACGCCTGCATTTTTTCCAGTACGACGTCAAAAGACTATTTTGGGGATTGTTCTAGGCTAACATTTCAAATGAATAAAATGTGAATTATTGTTATTGTTAGAGAAAGTAAACCCAGTAATAAAGGTTAACTGGGGATAAATTGTAATACAAATGACTCTGTGGTCCTTAATACACCCCGTGAATGAATAAGATACGCCATCGATCCTGAAAAATACTGACAGACAACAGTGGCTATTACAGTGATTGAAGATAAAATAAAAAGTTTGGATCGATCTGTTTCAAATGTTTTCCATTATTTTTCAAGCAAACGTTTTATTCTGTCTACCTGCAAGCAAGATCTCAGAAGCCATGAGTGACATAAGGAAAGTAATGACTTGCGTAACTGTTGAGAATCCATGCCTTTGTTCAGGGAAATGTGTTGATAAAGTAGCTGTGAAATGCCTCTTCACATGATTTGACCTCTGTTAAGAATGACATAATGTGGACTCTTTTTATCAGCAGCTAATAAGCACCGCATAAGGAAGCTGAAGGGGGCTAGATGTCTGACTAACAACCATGTGACTCATTTCTGACTGGAGCTTTGACAGTGTTGGGCTTCACTTCCTGTCTCCTACATGTATCACACCTCTCTTTAACTGCATTTTGGGAGTCTTCTCCATGGCTTCTGGCTTTGAATCCAGTAGCGTGCTTATGTAATAAAGTATATGAAAGTTCTTTACATCAAGCAGAGGTGAGAAAAATACTTTAAGACTTAATTGGCCAACAATAATTCTGTTGTTTTTATGTGTGTTGCCGTCAATTAGATAGCGGGATTGGTTCTTTTTCACAGTTATGTTGCCACATTCTTATGAATTTAGCTACTCCAAAGGAAATTTTTCAGCCTCATTTTTGGTGTTTAGCTTCAGTTTGTGCATCAGAGCATCTGGTTTTGGCAGCCACACACTCTGAGGGTCTGTTGAAGGGGCCCCGAGCCTTTCGGAGGCGGCAGGTCCTGGAGAGTTTCCATATTTGGACAGTTTTTCTAATATGCACTCCCAGCAGGGTGTGAGAGGAGACAGACACTCATAGGCTGTAATGCAGGCTGTCAGGGTTTGGCTTCAGTGTCAATCACAACATCATTCCACTCAGTCGTGAGCTACACTTTTCTCTTTGAGTTTCTGGGCCACAACATTGCGTGGAAGTATTTTACAAACAATTTGTTCCTTTTCATTGCAAAAGGGGGCTCCGCATATCCAGAGACACTTGTCCTCCCCGAAGCACCTCGGGCATGCTCGTTCTCCAAATATCTGATGGGGCCTGGGACATGAGAGAGACGGGAAAAGTGCTCGAATCTGAATGAGTCAGGTCTCCCTTTGAGAGCGATCGGGACCATTTGGAGCGCCAAGGAGCTATTTGCACGCTCATTACTTCTCAGTGTTCTGTTTCAGATATATATATTTATATACGTCCTGTGGGAATGTGGGGATTGCAGGGCAGAGATAAGACATTTTCAACTTTTAAGTTGTTGACTGCAATTTAGATTGCATGGGCTTCAATAAAGTGCTAGTGGGTCATCAGTCCCTGAGATTGAAATTCATGAAGGGGGGGAATTGTTTTTTTTTTTCTCTGCTGTTGACGGAGCTGTGTGGATAACAGTTTTCCATCGACGAAAGGACCTTAGTCCATCTATCCATCCCTCCATTGCCTATTCCACATTTTTCTAAAAAGGTTGTGGGTCAGAGGTGGGGTACAGCCCGGACAGGTCACCAGTTCATCACAGTTCCACATAGAAACAATCAACACATTACATTCACATTAAATTTCCACGGGCAATTTAAAGTCACCGGTTAACCTAACATGCGTGTTATTCCCTAGCTTTGCCACGTTGTCCAAGGTTTCGGTAAGAACCGTAGTGCAAGGTTTGTACACGTTTGGATTTTATTTTCAATTCAAAAGAGGCAACGGTTTCTTTTGGGGTTGTGGTGCCTTTATTAGCTTGTACTGCTGAGATGTGACTTCTATTAGTTCAATGTGTAGGCTCCTATGGTTTACACGTGCTTGCCTTTGCTCGGTTTGCATAACATTGCAGTGAGGCAGTCACATAAATGGGAAGAACGATCTGGGTTGAGGGCTGTTCTTTGTTATTCTGGCATTTTTTTGTTGCTTCTTTAGCTTTACCCGCCATTACCTGTGATTATCCCCCATAGATCTTGATATTGTTCTCTGTGGATTTATCTTGTTTGTGATTAAATATGTTGCTGGAGGGAAACTGACACTGACGGATATCTGTGCGATTGGAAAAACAACTTTAATGGCACAAAAGTCCCATGGCAGCCCTCAGGCTTCTTGAGAATACCTTCAACGGATGGCAGTCGCAAAAAGAGGGTTGTCCGCTATGATCTTTCTCTTGAAAAACTGATGGCTTAAAGCAAAACCAATTCCCAAAGCAAGATGAAGCACGTTCTTCAGAGAGCTGGTCGTATAACTGGCTGGATATATATTTTTTAAAGAGATTTATGCAGAAGCAAATTAAGCTATTCCTATATTCGAAACCAAAAACCTTTTTCCCAATGCCCTCCTCATAGATCACCTGTTGGTGCAAAGTGGTTAAAAAATGATTATTTAGCAGTAGTCATGAGGAATCCATCAATTCAAAAACTTTGAGCAAGCATAAGTGGAAGTCTGGATGCTGTTCCTAATACATGCCGAATTTAAGCTGGAGAAAACAGGCTTAACTACAGTTCCTCCCACATCTTGTGATCTAGTGGAGAATGGTTCATTTTACAAATCCAAACTGCCTTCGAAGAGATTTATTTCAAATCAGTTCCCTTTCAATGTTTTCCTTTAATTTGGACCTAATGGAAGCCCATTATTTGTATTTTCATTGAGTTTGTTATCTTAATGTCCACGCTATGGATGAGCCCAATTGCAGCCATGTCATTGTCTTATATACATTCCATCATAATGTTTTCACCTCTTTGCATTGCCAGCCCACAATACAGCACTAAAACTGATTAGATATTCTGGATAGCTTGTGCTCTAGTTAACACAATTCATTAGGGTCTCATTAAAGGGTTTCTAATGAATAAAGAAGTGACTTAATGTGCTCCCGTAGTGACCTATGATGATTTAGAACATCATTAAGATCACCCGCCATCAAAGTGAAAGCTGATGCTGGCGGATTGCCAAGAATGTGTATAAAGCTTGAAAACCAAAGAAACATCAAGGTAATATGGCTTGTTTATGATTTACCTCTCGCAATTAAATTCCACATAAAAGCAAGGCTCCACACTCTGCATGTTTCTTCTATCCCTGTAACAAGTCAAAGTAATAGACACAAAATACAACATGGGTGGAATTTATAGCCTAAGCTCCAAATCAAATCACTGAATGAGTACATGGATATTAGGACATTTATGTTACCGTGTTTATTATGAAGGGGATAATTAATGGAAAAAAAATTAGTATGACAGTGCTCATGTGACCATCCATCTTCCGTACCTCGCTTTTATTTTCCCATCTTCAGGTATTTTGATGATTAAAAAAGAGCTAAAGGCGATAGGAATGATATCTTTTCAATATATTATAAAACTGTTAGCAGCACCCATCATCTGGAGGTTAGAGAGAGAGTCTTAAAATGAAGGAGGATTTGGATCTGAAGTGTATGTGAGAAGTGAATGAATGAGAACACTGTCAAAAGCAAAGTGCCCTTAAGCGTGTCCTTAAGAAGCAGTCCATGCAGCAACTCATTTATTTCCCACTTTTAACATTTAAAACTCAGTCTAGAGATAAAGGACAGGCACACTCAGAAAAAAAAAGATTAACATTACTGCTGACTAAGGTGCAAATCACTGAATTCTTATCAAATTAAAACATTTTCACAGGGCTTTTCCATAATGAAACAGAGGCTGTGGTTTCACAGTTTAAAACTATAAATGGCTTTGAAATAGAGCCTATCCGTTTGAAGTGGGTCTAACATGTTCTCCCTCCGCGTGTTTCACTTACTGTGATTTCTCTCCCGCTCCAAACAGGCCCCAGTAAGGTGAACTGAAGAAAATAGCCCGTGGGGGTGAATGTTACTAGGTGTGGGCCTTGCCAGCAGCAGGGGGAGTGTCAGAACGAAGCTTAAACCTTTCTGCAGGCTGCAGCAATCTGCTGCAAACCGGAATATGATAAGAGAGTATAGAAAATGAATGGATATTGATTCTCAGCAGGCAGTGCAGTCAGTTGACTTTTTCTACACTACTATAAAAAAACAGAGAGAAGTTTCCACATGAAAATAGGACGATATCCTTTGAAAACAGGAAAGATGAAACTTTTTTTTTTCTCACGGCTAAAAAACGGAGTGTTTGTTTTTGAGCAGGATAGCGGGACAGCTAGGATTAGATAAAGCCTGGAATAGGATAAAGTAAGCATGGAAAAAAGATAGATGATTGAGTATGGAAATGAATGAGTGACTAAATCACAACCCCTAATAAAACAGTATGGTGTTTTTTGGTACTTTGATGTTTTAAGTTTCTAAATAATCTCTTACTGCTTTGAAATGATTTTCAGCAGTGCTTTAGGAATCATTTCTCTCTAAACTCACACGCCATGCCTGATAGAGCAGCCGGATGCAGGCTCTGGGTTTTCCAGAGTCTGTATCCACTTTTATAACATTTATCACAAAATTAACCTTTTCATTAATTCTCATACTCAGACCTCAGATATAGCTGATAAAATCATATTCTGTATCTGTCTTGCTCCTGACATCTAGATAATGAATGCGATGAACAAGTTCAGACGCTTAGATTCAACCACGGAGCTGTCTGAAATGGAAACGTGGTGGTCATAACTATAAAAAAAGGTTGACATTATGTATGAAATTACTCAGTGGTGCACAGAAAAAGTCATTAACGACTGAGAAATATAGAATGGAAGAGGTGGTACAAGTCGTCGTGTGCGTGGTTTTAGGTTAATCACAAATGAGGGTCCTCATGGATAATGTGGTCCCTAATCCTATTCATTACACAGTGATTCATTACTATAGTCTGGTCTCTGGTAACTCTTCATTATTTATTGTGTTCATTGATTCAGATATTTCAGGACGAACTCACCAATAATCGTTTATTTCTCTCATACGTTCCTTAGTGCCAGCAGTTTGTGTTTTTTATGAAGCCCTATCCCCAAAAGAAATGGCCATCCATCCATCCATCCATTTTCTATACCCTCTTATTCCAGTTTAGGGCCTTGGGAAGACTGGAGCCCATCCAAGCATTTTTTTTAATGTTACACTCCTTATGATCAATAACATCTCAAGCAAGTCAGCACAGTGTAATCAAACACATGAAAAATGGTCAAACCTAAAAAAAGACACACACCTGGTGAAATGTTGTAAAAACCTTTTGCTTTAAGTATTTAACATATAGCCACTTATAGACAGCACATATCAGATAAATTAAGTAAAGATCATAGGGAGTGAACTACTCTGTAAAATCCAGGTTGGACTAACTAAAAGTTGTTTGGTGTCCATTTGTAGATCATGGTTGCTGAAATGCTTTGAATTAAAAGTCAATTCTTAACCATCCATCCATCCATCCATCCATCCATCCATCCATCCATCCATCCA